>VZSC01015702.1:158911-197228 GCA_013398225.1 Steatornis caripensis
GCCCACACGCCACGCACACCGCCCTCCCCTCGCCGCTCCCGCGCTCCCTCACCAAGGCGTCCGCCATCCCGAGCCGTCGCAGCGCGGACGCCCTGCCCGTACGAAGGGGCCGCGCCGGGGCCCCCGCGCCCCGCTCCCGCCGCTTTCAAACCTCGGGCGCCTTCCTGCTGCGCACGCGTACCAGCGGCAGGCAGCGCACCGGCCGCTGCGCGCCAACGAGGGCCGTTGCTGCGCGCGCGCGTTGTCGCGCCTGCGCAGGAGGCAGCGCCCTGTCCCCACACACACGCACTGTACCGCCTCAAAGCAGCGTTCCTTCGCCGAGGACAGCGGCGGCCGGGCAGCAGGGCCTGTTCTCCTTTACCTCACGGGAAACAGCAGTTCAAAGCCCGGCATTCCTAAACCCTACAAAACATCTCCAGTCACCACAGGGGGCTGCAATTTTTTCCTAAACGCATTACTGAAGAACTCAATAACGACCTAACGCAACTGCTTGCAAACACAACACCACAGTATGTTACCGTATCTGCAAAAGACTGCCCCAAACTGTAATTTTAAATGATGCTTTTTACTACACACTGGCAAACAACGGACTAAGTGCAGGCTTGTCAGTGTCAGCCTCGCCAAGCAAAGGTGCGGGTACCCAGGTTCATTAGCTTTTCTGCATCGTTCAACACCAAAGTTGAATTCTGCCATTCAAACACAATCAATAGAGAACATGCGCAAAAATCCGCAATTCAGCCAAAATCTGAGAACGTGTACCTGTCCTCAGCAATGTTTAAAGATGACATGGAGAACTTACTTTCACGTGTAGGGCTGAATCCCTCTTCTGCTAGAGTTGGTTAGCAGCCATCTGATCTATCACAAATCACCATAACTATGTACTCACCTTACACCTACACGCAGGATGTTCAACAAAAAACAAGACTTTTTTTTTTTATAATGTTTGCATTTAGTAGCAATGAACGTTGAAACGCCAAGTCTTGTTATCACTATTCTTTCTGACCACTAAGAGGAAGGCCAGAAACTAAGTTAAACATGGTTCTGTGAAACTGATGGAAACTTCGCCTCTCGTTTCATCAGGACCAGCATTTTGTTCCTGAACTGCCACCTCCCTTCACAGTTTCTTCGAACGCTTTGGTACATCAGCTCTTTCACAATGAAAGTCTTTGTCCTATATGCACGTTGTGAAGTTGGTTTATCCTTGCTAGTTATAGACAACTGTACGTAGATTTATTTCCAGTATTACTTTTAGTATTCCCTAGCTATTTGCTAAAGTTCGTTCAACTCTGATAAGTCCTAAAAAGTTAATCCATACTCCAATGAAAAATGTAAATATTATTCCACAGGCAGCCGAGAACAGCCTCCCCCCCGGCAGCCCATGAAAAGTCCAGTGCTGTAAGCCACAAAAAGCAGGCTTTTCCACCATGACCTCCAGATGACACCCATCACAGTAATGATGCACTTTTATACCAGCATGTTCATCATTTGAATGTCCCCCATCAAGCAAACCAAGGGGCACACTCTGAAAGGAAAGATCCTTTTAATCCATTCAGCCTGGTTCCCCCCCCATGATCACACACCGAGCAAAGAGTCAGCAGCGTATACTGACCTAGAAGCAAGTACAGAGACTTCCTCTTCAAGGTGCTGCTTTTTCCGCCCTTCTCACCAGGGCGAGTTCTCTGGCTGAGGCTGATACAGAGCAGACCGAGAACAACAGGGTAGGGGTGGGGGGGAGCAGAAAAAGAGCACAGCAACAGAGGCTATCCAGATATCCTGCTGAGATACCCAAAGGATGCTGAGAGACGATAGGGAACAGCGTGAGGAAATTCCTCAGCCAGCCCCCCGGCGAATCTTCCAGGAGAGGCAGAGAATCACCGGTCTGCCTTTGTACTTCCAAGGTTACCTGTCCGTCCGGCACTCCAGATGCCAGGTAAGGTGTGCAGTCTCAGGACGTAGATGTGTCGAAATATTTCTTCAAAAAGGTATTGCTAAGAGCTACAGGTCTGTGGAACGAAATGCTTCTCAGCACTGGCTGACACAAATGGTTGCACTGAAATAATGGTATCTAGTTATTGCTGTTCATATTACTTGGGGGGGGAGAAGGAAGTAAAATAGACTATGTAAGGTAATCACGAATGACTCCAGGATCCTATTATAATTTACTATTACCTACTGAAATGTGGATTGAGTTTGACTGATTTCATAGCTACCACCATGGTGAAAAGCTAATTTTTAATACCAAGAGTAAACTTTGACATGGTTCTGTTACTCTGATGCATCCTGTATTTACTGGAGAACCGTATCCATCCTGAAGTCTTCAGTGACACGCCACCTGAAGTATATGTGAGATTCTCTACATCTTTATTTTTCTGGTTAGTGAGGGCTGATTTTTAATGTATGTGGACTTACTGGGAAAATAACAGTGATTTTTTTCACCCAAGATAACTATTTAAGACGTAAATCTGTAAGCGCCTACACGCTTGTGTATGTTACAATAGCATGTATGTTCAGAGCACGTCCCTAATCAAGCCGATTGCCCCTTTTTACTGCTTGATAATGACAATCCTTGTACTTAAGGTTACAATGGCATTCTTACCCTACCTACACTCACAGCTCTGTAGATGTAGAAGCACAAATCAGAGTGGAGAAAATGAGTCACACAGTGCTAAAGGTAGATACAATCAAAAGATCAAAATAGCATGGTGGTTCACAAACACAGAAACAACCTGGTACCACAGAAAACGTGAATGCCAAGAAATAAAAAGTAGACTAATAAGCTTACTGTTAATCCCTCTGTAACACTAAAAATTATTCAATGCATTGCTTTGTTGTATCTAGCAAGAGAACACCTCTAAGTTTAATAAAGCTCTCTGTTACATTCCTTTATTTATATCCTTTTATGTAAAACCTTTTTTTTCCCCTGAACAATCCCTCCTTCTGAAATTCATTAACTACCATACTGGAATAACAAAAACTAACAGGGCAGAGCAGTAACACACAGCTGATCTGAAGACTTCTGTAGGACCAAGGAGGTGTATTACCACTTTTGAGACCAGATGTCCAAGAGAAAAACACATTCATGTCTGTGAAACAGTAGCAAGCGCTGCTGGGCAACTGCTACTGCATTTCCATAGAGCAGACAGCCAACTTCCTAAGGTGCAGTTCAAACATTTCCCATGACATCCAGTCCAGTACCACAGCAAGCATTCACAGCCTTCATTAACTTGCCAGAGACAGATGGGTTAATGAGGACATTTACCTTAACACTACAGTGCAGTGCTCAGAGGTTGGGATCCAGAAGCTGAACACTATAGAAAGTTTACACCAGCAGTTTTGCATAAACCACCAGAAAGGTGAGTTAGGAGCTAGCAGAGTAAAGAGCAAGGATCACCTGCAGGATACTCCAGGGAATGTTGCTCATCCTAATCTGTACGCCCTATCAGACATCACGAGTTATTTCTTTTCTCAATTTTTGTGATTGTGTTTTAAACACCAACCTCAAAAAAAAAACCAACAAAAAACCCCAAAACCAAACAACAAACACAAAACAGGTAAGTGAACTGAAACCTGCAACAGAGTTTCTGTTTTGCAGACGTTGCCTTCCCAATTCAGTGTCCCGTAACAGCTACAGTTCTCAGAGGCACACGAAAACAAAAAAAAAAACCCTTTCCCCTTATTCTGGCACGACTGCATTAGAGAACACAAGAGTCAGACAATCGTATTTACCTTGGTACGGTGTTGATTTATGAGCACTACTACACATAATTTAAAGACAAAACATATAAAATACCACTTCAAATTGAAGAAGTCCAGTTAATAGGTCAGACTACCATCTAGCTCTATCATCTTCTCCCTGTAGCAAGTAAACTGGCAGGACCAAAATTCAGTGCAAACAGGCACTTCAAGAGAATAGTGTTCAGAAGACTGGAGTCTTCACATATGTTCACCTCACACTATTTTCCACTCATACGCCTTTTAGGGGGAGCAAGATTTTAAAGGGGCATTTAAAATATATTTTCTTTCCATTATGTATCCCCTTTAAATTATTTGACAAATAGTTGGTCAAATGTTAAACATTTGTCAACATTTAAATTAGTTGAGTTTTCTAGTTCCATGCCAGATTAGGATACTAGAAAACAAAGCCTCAAGCCTATATATCTTTTTGCTTATAAAGAATTATTTACTGAACTTTTTTTGCATAAACTGCCTGCAAAATACATTGCTCTTTAAATGATCTTTAAAACACTGAAAACTAACATATGATGACATAGTTTTTTCTCAGCAGTTCTTTCACTTTCAGCATTTTGTGGGAACTAAAAAGATGATCTTCACAAACTTACGCTTCCTCCTTCCCAACAGGAATTTAGAATGTATTGGACAGAACTCAGAGGAACTAAGCTCTTCTTTTATGATGATAAGAAAGCCCCAGCAGTGAGTAATGTGCTGTCTTTGTAACTACCCATCTGATTAAGTACATCAGTTATTTTCATCAAGTAATCCTTATGTACTCCAGACTCCTCTCGGCACCCTTTCCTCTCTCATCTGCACAGACCAAAAAAAAAAAAGTACTGAACATTGTAAAAAGGCCGAGATGAAAAAAAAAAAAGCCAGAGCGAAACAAACCACAACATATTAATTGCCTCATCAAATCAAAAAAGGAGTATTTTTTTGGCACCTGAGCCACAAACATACCCACATTGCTCCATAATTTTACTGAGTGCTTTTTCCTCACCTGTGTGATGTGGTGCGTAACTTGACTTTCCTTTACGCAGCTGAAGAAGGGCTTGGTATTATTATGGTATACTCTGGCTGAGGGTCTCATTGGAGTCACAAAGCAAATACCCAGGGAGGTCTCGTGGATTTAATCTGTTTGTGATTATGAAGATTAGGATGGGAAAAAATCCAGAAGGTACACTGTTGGTGAGAAGAGCTTCTGTAAGCAGAAGCAAAGGACTGAGCTTTGGCATGTCTGTCAGTTAAACATCACCCAAGTTCTAGCAAAAAAAAAGTTTCAATCTGTTTTCTTCTAAACAAGTAATTTGGAGAGCAGCTAGATTTTTGGTGAAAATTACAACTTGTGCTATTTCTCTTTTCCCCCCTCCTTAGTACTCACAGAAGTTAGATATATCAGCTTTGATCTCAGCAACCAATGTTTATCCAGATGAAAATGGCTCTGCACAATTCATCCTGATGCTGTCAAATAGGGAACTAGAACTGAAGGTAAAAAGAGGAAAGCTGTTACTTGTAAGCCGCTCGGTACTTTGCTCAGTCTCCCACAGATACTCAGAGCTCTGTTTTGAGCTTCCTGCAGAGCTCCATTCAGAGGTGTCTTCTTGGCATCTAAGCGTGCAGTCTGCAAGCAGGCAGCACCAAAAGGCAGTCAGAGAGGGAGGCACCAGGGAAACTCCCCCTAGAAGCGTTAGAATTTTTTCTCAGGAGTATCTGGAAGCATGAAATTAGCAAAATGAACAAGAAAATATACAAGAGAAACCAGGAAGTACCACACTGACAGGCCCACGTCACCTGTAAAACCAAGAAGGGAATAAAATATCTGACCACCCCACCATTCAGAAGCTATACAGACTGTCGTGCTCAGGGATTATCTAGAAGGTTTTATACTCGGGACTTGCCTATCTTCTTAGCTTGGCCTTCTCGTTTTACTCCAACAGAGCATATGACTTTTTAACCTTCCCACCTCTGTCCTCTCCCTCTATTTGAACATGAAGCATTGGGGAAGTGCAGGGTTTCAGGGTGTGATGTAGCTTGGCAGGGAGCTCATTTCCAGGCATGGTACTTCTAAAAGGGTGAGAGTTACTTGAAGCTTCCACATGAAGTATCATACTTTTTTTTGTTGTTGCCACAGTTGTTCTTACACCGTAATTTTCCATTCTCTCAGGCTAATGACTGTGAATGTGGGAAAGAATGGAAAGGCTTTATTCTTACTGTAACAAAGGTATGGAAGAGTTTTGTATCTCACTTCATGTCAAAAGAGTCTATAAGGAGGTTTTGTCTTCGTGCATGCCAGAAGTTGGCTTCCCCAGGCACAAAGCCTTGCTTCTATGGTGCTTGCACACACTAGACTGTTGAGGGGTTTTGTTGGTTTGGGTTTTTTTTTCTTCCTCAGGAGAGCAAAATTCGGGCTATTTAACCCTAGCTTATCTGCAATACATACTCCGCCATGGTGTCTAGTCAGACACAGTTCCCAAATCCACTGTTTGCTGTCCAGGAAGGAAGACTTCTAGCACAAGTCTTCCCTGCAGCTGTGAAAAAGGGAGCCTGCTCTGACAGAGACAACTCTCTACATCTTTATCATGGGATAAAGACATAACCAAAGAAATGGTCAAAGTGCACACCTCAGAGAACCCTTCAGCCCTGTGTTTTATTCTACGGTTCTTCTCAGCTAAATGCACTCTGAAAATAGCAAGACCTTCTTTGAGAATGACCAATGGAAAAATAAATTAAGTTTGATCACAAATGACTTTACATTGGCCTAGCCGAATCACTTAAAAAGCTGAGAATGGCTGAAATAAGTTAAATTACATTTACACAGCTTTTTGCAGTATAACAACTGCAAAATATTGTTGCAGATTCCTACATCATTACCACATCTGTCAATGCACGTTTCTCCTAAATCAGGACACAGATATCCTTATTTCACAATTCTAACAAAACCACCTGTGCAGCATTTTATTCAAAGAAGAGGCATATCCAAACCTTCCAGATTATCACAGTTGCTTAAACCAAGTAGGTAAGAAGGCTTTCGGCACAGCAGCTGCACTAAGATTACCTGTGTTGCCCACACAGAAATGACTGTTCACAATGTTTGTCCACTCCTACATTTTCTTTTCAATTGCACTTTTCATTTTCAGCTGTCAGTTCCACCAGATGAGTCATTACTACCTGGGCAACTTACAAGAATGCATGAAGTGCTAGAGAAGGAAAAGAAAAGAAGGATTATGCTTAACGACTGTTCCAGTGCACCGTTGAACAGAAAAAGCCCTCCTAGCAGTACACTGACCACTATGCCAGTGTAAGCTCTGACCGAACTATGTGAACCCCAGCCTGACTAAAGAGCCTTCCCTTCTTCTTTCAAAGTATTACTTCCATGCAGAGCTTTAAAATTCAGCTGTTGTACAAGGGTTGTATAATATTCAATGAACAAAATCTATGTTAAGGCCTTTATAGAGATTTCCTAAGGGCAAGATTACTCCTGCAGCTTTCCTACAACGCCTTTTGTTTTGAAAAGGCTGAGTACAATGTATTGCTATGCTTAAAAAACTTTTCAGAATGCCCCACGTTGGGCTGCTGTGTCTGCCCTTCTGAGAAAATGCTGATTACCATTGAGATATTAAAGGTAAGTCCAGGTTACTCTCCTCACATTCTTTCCAAGGGCTCAAAAGCACCATACCTGTATGAAAGCTTCACTTTCTGTCTGGGAATGCCAAAGCACTACTGTCCTGAATTATGCTCCTATAGTAGCGTTGATCAGCAAGGGTCCTTCAGATGCCATGCCTCTTGGCAGCCATGGCTGGTTACCCTGGATAAGTTTAGCATTGTGAAGAGGTGTTAGCCCAGTAGACTGCACCTCTTCACGCAGCTCAGAATGACATGGGCTTGCCAGTGTAACTCGCATTCATGCCATTTCTCTCCTACCTTCTATACAGGTGCTTCTATGCAGTATCTCGGCAAGAAGCAATAGAGATGTTAGAAAAGAACCCTTCACGTGGGAATCTGATCCTGCGTCCCGGCAGCAACAGCAAGAACTACGCAATCACTATCCGACACGAGCTGGAGTAGGTTGATTCCACAATATATTATCACATCCTTAACTAGTATGCACTGTATTAAAACCTGAATTCTTAATACCCAGAGTTGACACGTGAAACATATGCCTTCCCTTCAGGCTATTTTGAGAAAGGCAAACGAGGCAACAAGGACAGGCCTGAGACTGATTTCTTGGTTCTCTCATCTTCCAAAACCGGTTAGATTACACAAAGAAGCAATAAAGATCAGGCAGCAAAAACCTATTTCCTTGGGTAAATGGGCTTCCCCTGTTTGCCATGAAACCTTACTCAGTTTAAGAAATCATCACACAGAATGAAAATGAAACAAGCTGTACCCCTTTGTAAAATGAACAATGAAAAATGACAGAGAAAAGTATTGTCAGACAGTAACTTAGTCTAAAAACACCACATTTCAACTGAATTGCTACGTTTTAGCTTTTGCAGAGCTTCAGAACATGAGGCATCTAAGACACCAGGAATGACGTTTGCAATTCTCAGTGTTTCTAAACTAAAACAGGAAAAAACAAACCCTGGCACACACCTTCAATAAGCTCTGGGGATATTACAAAGCACACCTATTGCTCCTGCAAAGGAATGTATAATGACAAACAATACATCAAGAAGTATTTCATTTCAGGCAGCATATCAACTTTCATTTTCTTTCAGTACCCCATGCTTAAAGCACTACAGAGTGACGTCCAAAGGAACAAGTTACATTATTGAATTGGAAAGACAGGTGAGTGCGCAATTCCTGTTTTGAAGACTTTTAGCAGGTGTAAGAAATATCCCTTTGCAGAAAATTAGAAAACCTCTAGTAAATTCCTAACTATAATTTGTGAGTCAAAGTAGCGTATCTGGAGAGTTCACCTCTCTTGTTAGTCCAACTAACCTAATCTCAAAGAACACTTAAGACATGTTTAACTCATGGCCTGAGAAAGATCCTGTTGGTTTGAAAAAGCATCTGCTGTTACACCATCTGCTGAAAGAGCACCAGCAGTCATTGAAGAGCACAACGGCAGAGAACGCAATCTCTCTTTTGGTTCGTTTACTCATTTGATGGAAGGGAACAAGGGTCAAAATGTTATCATAGATTACAGAGGGCTGTCCTAGACCTCACTGCATCCAAATGCTGGGTGTAAATCCAGTATCAGTTGTTTGAGAAATATTGCTAGGGATTCCAACCTGCCAGCATGTTCTTGAAAATGTACTGTCAACACACATAACTTGGTGGGGTTTTTTGTTTGGTTTGGGGGGTTTGTTTTGTTTTGGTGAAACAGGTGACACTCCCAAGCCTTCAAGAGGTTGTCAGTTACTTTGTGACCCAAACACGAGGGAAGCTGAAGCCATTTGTCATAGGGACGTGTGCTGCAGAGGACTCAAGTGTTCTGAAAGCAGACACAGGAACAGCCCTGCTAAAAGAAAGAGGCATGAGAAGCAGCACAGGAACTCCACACTACTGAAGATAAGCAGAAGGCATTCCCCAAGCTACTCTCTCTCAATTTCCAGAACAGCTCTGTTGGCCCTAAACCAAAAATGTGATGCAGCTTCTCCCAGAGAAACTTTTGAGATTTAGGGAGGGCAAATAACCCTAATTCCTGTGGAATATTAAATGTGGAAAAAGAAAAGACAGGAGTGAGAAAGAGAGGACACACTGCCCCAGCAGAATGCAATGGAGAAACATTGTATTGAAATTCAGCAGTGTTTGTGGGCTCAATTCTGTCACTGGCTCACAGTGCAATAAACTCTTTGTGTTAAAAACCGCATTTCTTGTCTACTCACATGTAAACACGAGCAGTACTATTTATGACATCCCACACAGACAGCAGGGATGCCTCACCTCTGCTGGGGCTTTGAGCACTGCCAGAAAGGTGTAATACAGACCACAAAGAAGAAAAGTCTAGGTAGCTTAAAATGGGGGTTTCTGGTTCTCTGGAAGGTCATGCAACCTTTACAGGACCTGGAACATCCCAAGTAAGGTGGCTGGGGCCTTTCCCATGTTATGCGACTGAGGGAGGGCACAAATTCAAGCAAACTGAGACATCTCCTGCCCAGCTGAACATGTCCACCCCTTCAACATGCCAGCAGGGGTGTTCATCAGATCCTGCCATGAGCTACTTCAGGAAACTAAACAAAAATAAGTCAGCATCCCTGTTGGTTAAGCTCTCTGAAGTACCTTCTCCATGGGCTAAGACCAGCCCCTGTGAGTGCACAAGGAGGACAAGACTGCACAGCTGGTACCGAGGGAAGGCAGCACAGCCTGTGAGAACCCGGCTGATCATACCAAACAGTTGTGGAACCCCACCGAGCCTTAGGCACAACATCCATCTTCTTGGAAATGGGATCCAGCCTTCAAAACAAGCAATTTAAGTGATAGCAGTAAGATCCAAGTTTAGTATTTTTAGCCTCTTAAGTTCTTCCAGGCCGCTAGACTGAACAAAGTGCTTACAGGATGGGTACCCACTGCTGAGCTACACTTCTTCATAGTTAATGGAGCTGACTAGATCCAGAGCCTGGCTTTTTTCTTTAAAAAAAAAACAACCCCACCAAATAAACCACACTTCTCTGACAGTGGTGGGGGAGCATTCACACAGCTCAGCTGAAGACAGCTACGATTTGGCTACTGAAGCAGCTAGCACCTTCACTACACGCACAGGGAGTGCTCTAGGTAGAGTTGCTCTTATTTCCAGACGAAGATTGATAGTCATGTTCCTTTGGTATCAGCTGGGAATTACAAATTAATTGTTAGTTGTTTCAAGGATTATGGAAGTCAGCCAAGGCTTAGGAAGGTTATTTTAAAAGAATGCCCATGTGTTTCTAAATAATAGATTACGTGTGACCATATGAAGGTGCATTCACTGTATTTAGAGAAGTACAACATAGCAAGAGACATTCGCACTTTCTTTTCATGAAAATACTTACGATCACTTTGTGAAGATGGTGCTGCTCAGTATGCTTAGGTTAGAGTTGCAACTTTTCCTCGGTATGAAACTGAAACATGCTGCTGTGAGAATCAGGAACTTAATACTTCTTCAGTGTATCTTCTCACTTTTCCCATGCAAAATGATTCACTTACTAGCAAGACAGTTCTGCTGCTGTTATCAATGCTGTAACTCATGACACCTTTAAGCCTCAAAAAGCTTTCTGCAACACGGATAAACACCCACACTAGCTACTTGCACTGACCACACAAAACACATGTTTACTAAAATGAGCTCTCAAAAGCTATCTGGTCAAAACTTATCAACCTTTGGACAAAGGTTTAGATTGCTGCACTGTGGTGCAGCAGAGTATGCTGCCTGTAATTGTGAAACAGGAGACAATTAACAAGGATGGATAAACCTTTCAAGATACTAAGCTGGTTCCATTTGGCTGAAATTCAGTTACTTTCTTCAAACAACTGGCCTACAGCCACATTGTTTCAAAGACACAAGAAAAAATTAAGAATGTGAACTTATCTAAAGCCTTTACTTATGTTTGATACAGGTCAGACAGATACACAAACTCTCTGCCTAGCTCAAACCCACTTTATTTCAGAATGAAATGCCATGATGAGGTGACAGGGTTTCTGCATTCACATAGGCCAAGCTAGTGCCAGAGCTGTTCTTTCTATGTAGTCATTATTCTTGAATAGAACTTTTTTTTTTTTAAATACATTCACATGTTCACCATACATAGGTAGATGGTTGGGAAAAAAAGCTGAAAATGCGTACTTTTTATTCCCTGTACAGGTAAATAGTGCTAAATCCCTCAGATCCACCAAAATGGTCTTATTAACAGTAGCATGACCTTCACACGGAATCCTCACTACTCCTAGCATTAAAGAAACATGGAGATTAACCACAGAGAACAGTTGAGCGGGGTGCTAAGTGCCTCATGTTTTGCATGCACAAACATTCCTGCAACTATTAAGAATGAGAGAAATTAAGGGAAAGCTAGTGTAAATACAACCAAACATTCGCGTGAGAAAGAGCTTCAATACTGATATAAAACTTCATCTCAGTAAGTTAACCGCTCTTTCAAGGAATAACATTTTGAAGGAAAGCTATTCAGTGAAATAGTTGGACTAGGAAGGAAGGAGTTTTAGTGGAAAGACAGTTCTTCATTGCTGCACAGAAAGGGTTAGCTCCAGCTGCTCCACAGGAACAGAGCATCAAACACTCACAGGCATACACAAGCTTTCATTACAATGGAAAAAAAAAAAAAAGAAAGAAAAAAGAAAAAAGCAGTTCTCAGATTCCAGGCAGTGCTACAAGGCTCTGCACTGTATGAGGCTCTGCACTGCTAGCACTGGTACTGGCAACCCTAGAGACCTGGAAGACCAGCACCCCAGAACTCACTTGCCCGGTTGATTAAGCCCTGTTAGTGTGATCATGCTGAGCACCTGCTGAGACTTTCGACAAAAAGCAGCAACAGACTCAGAAATGGGCTGTATCAAACACAAACTCGCACTGCATCGGCTCACTCCACTCTGCACAACCTTCAATATTAATACATTCACTCTCCACATCAGCAATTCAGAAAGTTTTAAAACATGAAAAACAATTTTAATGAGCCACTTGACATCCACAGTTCTTCCATGTAAAATCCTCTTTAGGTTATTACATGTAAGATTTTACCTAGATTAACTTATATCCAGAAAATTTTAAAGGTCTGCTAATAAGTATCTAGAGCCATTGTGCATTTTCAGTTTTTCCATCAGCAACTGTTTAACTGAGGAGAACCCACCCATAGAACAGACATCCATTCAACAGATACACACAGTAAGAGCAGTACAGAGATACAGCCACATCTAAGTTCTGGCCCCGATCCCTGCCAACCTTGACATGGACTTTTTGGCAAGGGTGTCAAAGCTGTATGTATTGCCATTAATAAAAGCCATTCCATTAATTATGTCTCAAAATTTACTTTAAACCCTGAGGACTGTCAGATGGCATTCTAGCCAAGAACTGCAAGTTTACTATTTTCATATGCTACTTACTTTGAAAGCATAAGCATGACGTTAACACTCACACTAACATACCAGAGTACTTACTCAAAGTTTCGTTTGTTTCCCAGTCTCCAACTGCAAGAGGTGACAGTGTTTTTGACTTGCCCCAAACCTTTAAGTGATCCTTAGCTCTAATTAGTGATTTCAGTTAAGAGTTCAGATTCTAATACTGCCACAGTGAAATACATTTTAGTTCTTATTTAGAAGTGGAGATTTACTGTCTGCTTGTGCCTTCTCTACGCTCCAAATGTAGTCATCTTTTCTCCCGTTTCAAAAAGTTTCTCTAAAAGAAGTTCCTAAAAAAATGAAATAAGTTAGGTAGTTTAAAAAGCAGTATTATTAATCTAGAAAATTATATCTATAAACTAGACTGACTGTAAAACTATATACACCTTCCAGAATATATCCCTCACATAAGACTAAATCCCAAATATTAGAATAATTGTGTTGATTCCAGCTATTCAATTCCATACATCTTGGTGTTCAAGTTCCCTGCCTAATAGCTGTTATTCCTGACTACAACTAACCAAGAAGGGGAAAAAAAAAAAAGAGGAGAGGTAAAATTACTGACCAATAACGTTCATTACATATGAAGATATCCCTAAAGCTTAATAAATTATGATCAAGGATAAATGGCTAAGCAGCCAATAGCTTTTGCAACAGCTGCAGGAGATAATGTGCAATTACAGTCTCTAAAGCTTAAACACATTAGAAGTTTTTCCAGTTCATCAGTTTTTATTCTAACCTCACTTCACTCTATCATCATTGGGAGAAAAAAAAGAACTACCAGCTCAACTATCCAGTGTTTAAATGATAGAGAAAATAAGGTGGTGTCACAGATGTTTCTGTAACGCACCTCTGCCTCACCACAGCAGCAAGACTAGTCCCTAATTATTTCCGACTACGCAGATTCTTTATACTTAGATATCCTGGTAACTGACTGAGGATGGTAAAAAACAGTGCAACTCAGACTTGTGCTGTGGACAATGTGTACAGCATAACCATTCGCTATAAGGAAATGGTACCAAAAGGAGCCGCTGAGGAAACAATGTTTGCTGTGACAAACATCCAGAGCCATTTGCCTTTTCCTGCTTTCAAAGTCATCGTTTGCTACAGTGTTTTTAATTTGGTGAGGGCAGAAAGGCTTAACCACACCAAACATTTTCATGAAGACAAAGTTTTATTGTTGAAAGTGTTAACTCAGCTCTCCAATAGGTTTCCACTTTCCCCATGTTGCAGTATTCCCCAAAGAACATTGTCAGTGCAGATAATCATCAATTCCAGCTCTCTTGACTTCAGGGGAGCTGTGACAATTTGCACCAACTCAAGACCTGCCTCCATGTTTCCATGTTGAGGCTGACATAATATAGCTGCTCTGACACACAGCATCACTAACTGTTCAGAAGAGAGCACCAACACCACAACAAAGCAGTTCATCTGCTTTTAAGTGGGAATTTAAACCTTTTGGATGGATTGAATCTCAGGTGTAGATGGCAAGAATGAAATTCTTGCTTGAGAGTTAAGTAACATATGAACTGGGTTTGAGATGTTCTTAGAACACCAGGAGTATCATAAAATGGCAGCTTCCCCATTTTTTCCACTCTTCTCTAAGCAGTGCCTAATTTGCACACAGGGACCATTTGTTAGGTTCACCATTCTTCTTGCTTTCTTCAGCTCCCAACAAATTAATACAAATCTTGTCTTTAAGGTAAGGACTGTACCAGACATGCCATCTCACGGAGCGACCAATCCACCTTTGAGCAAACAGGTTTGAAGAAAATGGGAGCAGATGAAACATAAATCCAGTTTGTCTTCAGTACAAAGCCACTGATTTTCACCATTTGTTTTAATTAAGGCTTCACCAAAAAGAAATATATAGTACCATTTTTAATAGCTGAAAATTAGCACACTCCTTTCAGATGGTCCAGGAGTGACTTTTGTGTCTCTACCATCAATTGTCTTTCTGAACAAAGTAGTATCTCACTGGTGGCCCTGGCAAGTCTTCTTCTCCATCAGTCTCTGGAGCAAACGACACTGTCAAATCCACATACTTCTTATCCGCTGATGGTTTCACAAGCTTTTGCATCCTACAAGGAAATGAAGACCAGTTTGTTAATACACCAGAAAGACGATTGCCAGTGGGAATTCAGGGCCAGCCTACAATGAATTTCACTGCCAGCAATGAAGCCAAACATACTAGAAACTAGATTAAAATGAAGAATAAAGATGCCTTTTAATTTTGACCCAAAAGCTGTTCCTCCCCCTGAAGTACAGAAAATGGTATTCCATTTTCTTGATAGACTTAGCCCATGAATGAGCTATTATATTGTTCACTAGCAACTGCTCTGCACAAAAGAGAAGAGAAAACAGCCAGTTTCGGATGCGAATCCTCACTCACGTAATTTCTCTTTGGTGTCCTGTGCAGGATTTTGGTCAATGAGGAGGACTAAGTTCTTCAGTAATGGCTGGTTTTAATACATTATTAGCAAGAAGCCCTCCAGTGCAGATGCTAGATACACAGTTCTGATGGAAAGTAATTCTACTGGAGTTAAGACTTGTTAAGTCCTTGAATTTCGACAGTGAATAGCAATGAGGTGGAAAACCAGACATAATGTGGGACTTCTTCCTTCATGACCACAATGAGAGTTTAAACTAGGTAAGCACGTTATGTCTTAGTGCAACTTCCTCCCTTTGCTCTCCGCAGTCTCGAAAGCTACAGCTATCGCTTGGAACTTGCACAATAAAATATCATAGTAAAGAGTCAATCAACCTGACTTTCATTACATATCTTTGGATGTCCCAAAATTATTTTCATGCCAACTCAGAGCACTAGTTCATGAGACCAGCTCAAACGCCAGGAGGCTGGGGGAATACAGTCACTCATTTCTATTGCTCACAGGTCACTTATAGAAGGATTTCCCTTCTGGCTATGCTTTAGCACACAGGTCAAAAAGCTGCTTTCCCCAAAGTACTCATTCCCTTGCAAGAACACAAAGCATTAGCCTCTTCTCAGCAGAGGTTCTGAGGTCATATCCACTAGCACGAGGAAGCCCCAAGCTATAGAGCAAGGCAGATAACTGTAAGTCTTTCAAACTTGCTTTTAAGGAGTATGCTACCAGCGCTGTAATTCTGAAATGGAGACAGTCTTGCAATGCTTGTCATATTACAGCAAGAGAAAGATTTTTAAAAGCCTTAAGAAAAAACAAACACACAAGCAAGACCAGAGTTTGCTCTGCAAATATCTTACAAAGCTTTTGGGACTGTTTGTAACAGAACCCCAAGTTGCTGTAACTACATGGAAAGCTTGAACCAAGTCTCTGCAAAATAAGAAATCCTGATATTCACAGGAAGGCAGCTTCACACCATGCCTTTGACTTCATTGCACACCCCACTCATTCAAAATGATTTATACAGCTGTAGGAGAAGAAATACAAACAACTTATTTTGAGAGAGGCTGTAAATTCACATCTTGGTATGCCACGCACCCTAAGGGCAGTATAAACTTAGAGGCTCTTCTCTCCCTGGAAGTTTGACATAGCTTACCCACAACACATACTACTTTGACTGACATTACCTACTGGCAGACATTTGAAACGGTACCAATCAATGTATCTACTTGCTCTAGCAAAGCCTGTGAGCACTGACCAGCATACGCTTCACAGGAGCTGTGAGGAGCAAATTTTGAGCCAAAGAAGTTCAATCAACACATAAGGTAGAAACTAAACGTGGATGAGATCTGGCTGTTACTCTGCAAAGACCTATTGGTGAAAAACCAATGCCCTACCCTCATACCCTCCCAAACTTCCAGTTTGTTATACCTCAATTTCCTGTCAGTGAGCAGCACTGCAAAGCCTTGTGAATGTCTTCATTTTTAAAAGGGCTAAAGTGAGCTAGAATCTCAAGGATTACTAGGAACTGAACAGACTTCCAGAAATCTCAATCTGCAACCAATACATTAACTCCTTCCCGAATAACTGTTCTCATTCCTTCAGAGCTAAGTTGCTAAATATCACCATTACTTTCAAGCCAGTTTAAGAAGGTTCCATTAGTCTTGTTCTGCTTGAACCAAGGTACATTCTTTCCCCCCCAAATAACCTTACTGTCAGACTCCTTTGGGTTTCTCATTTTGGCACTCATCAGTTAGAGTAGCATTTTGTCCTTACCTCTCCTGTCCTCACCACAGAAGTTAATTTGCTTTCCCTTTTTTCTTTTTTTCAAAAGGAAGAAATTACCTTTTTTCTTTCCCAAATATTAATGACTAGCAACCATTTTGTGAAAAAACACTGTCAGACATATGTCCTTATGATACAACCAGTGAACATAATACGTATGTGCACTTGCATCCCTCGATCCATTTTCCAGTTATACTTACGTCAGCTTTAATCGTTTAATATGACCTGGCATCACAGGAACATACAGCATTTTTACCCCCTGTACAACCATAGTTGGTTCAATTCCATATTTTTCCTGGAATTCACAAATTAGAAGTTATTAAAGGACTAGGACAGCTGCACAAGCCAGCAGATACTACTACTGCTAATACTACAAGTAATTATTCAAAACCATAGGATCCCAACCAGAAAATTTCCTAATGCGTGGATGGTGACAAAAGTTTTATTAAGATATATTTGAGCCAATAGAATTAACAAAGAATTTGAAAATAGGCTTGGATGCCTTTACTCAGAGACATTCCCATTGATGTGAATTCTTTCTAGAATTACTCTGGTTTGAACAGTAACTCAATACAAGAACAAAAAAACCAAAAACCAAACCAAAACAAAAAACCCAAACCAACAACCCAAAACAAGAAAACTCTTTCCTCTTGTCTTGTATTAATCCACTACAATAGGTAACAACTTACTCTGACAGCATTTATGAAGTCCAACAGAGTAAAATCCTCTTTCCCATAAATTGTCCACCTGTCCCAGATTGTAAATGATATCCCCTTTCTGTTTTAATAAGAGAAAGGTTGGTTGTTACTTTAGAACGTGAACTCAGGCACTTCCTTTAAACATGTACTGAAGAACTGCTATCTCCTCTAGTGACTTGTTATTTTATCTTGATAAAAGAAGAGAGAAGAGAGAAAAACCTCTTCCCTCTCTGCTTCCATTTGTCCAGGCCTTTGACCTGGCTAAGCACAAGACACAGTAAGAACTCCAGGTAAACACAGTGTCTGGCAATGAACTTACTGAGTTTTCCGACTTACTGCAAAATAACTCTTGTATTGACTAAGATGCAGAAGTGTGTCCAGTCTGTGCAGACAGGATGTTTATTAATAACCATGCTGCACATTTAACTCATTTAGATTTTCAAAGCCTCACTAGCAACAGCTTCCACTGAAAACAAAACTAAGCCCTTAAAACCACTACTTTAAAAACTAGGACAGAAGACTATGCACTGCAGTTTCCAAACAGGAAGTTCTTGAGCAATGCATTATGGGACACCCATGGCAGTACTAAGAATATCACTTATACCTTTAGCAGTACGTAGTAAATGGATACTAGAGTTTGATAGCAAGCACTAAGTGATTCATGATCTTCCAAGTTTAAAGAACAACAAAAAACCAACCTTGAATATCTGTAACGTTTAATTGGAGCGTGACCATGAACTGTGGTTCCATCATAGTTCTGCTATGCAAGCACGTAAGGCCTCAATCTGGTTATCTGGATTTAATACCTCTACAAACTTTGCACTTACTGAAATGGCTCACCAAGTTGGAAGCACCAGTTACCAGGTTTCCAAATACTGCCCTTCTGCCATTGTCCTTCCTACCTGATTTCCGTTCTTCTTACTTCAGCAGTTTCTGTAAAGACCATTATGGGAATGGCTAGGTTCAGAAAACAGTTCTTGTATGCATCAGCTGGGTAGCCACCTACAACTTTGAGGAGTTCCAGTGCAACCTGCAGTAAATAAGAATCCCATACTTCCATGAGATCAAACACAGGTTTTAGGTAAGGTGTTATCAACATGAGTTTAGTTAAGAGGCCAGCAACTACTGAGCAAGTTGTTAATGAGCTCAGCCTTTGTCCAATCAGCAGAATAAATCAAACCTGGAGATGCAACCCAAAGTGCCACAGAAATCAATTCTGTTGCTGCCAATAGAAATACTTAAAACATTCAGCAATGTTCCAAATGTAGGACTCTTGCAAAATTATTTAATTCAAGACACCTCCACAAATTATGCAGTTCCATTGAGGTACACAGATGCAAACTACGACCGAACAGATCCTTTCCACTCTTGGCAGTGGCTCTCTGATTGAAAGTTAGTATTAATTGCAGGAAACAAACCAAAATGCTGATCTCCACATCCTCTTTCTGGTCAGTAAATCAGAAATAAAAGCGCCGAGGGCTTACAACATCTAGAACCAAGAGCAACCTTTTGTATTGGTACAGGAAAAAAAAGATCATTAAGTTTGAAATAAACCAATTTCTTTAACGAGGCTCTGTCAGGATAGTGTTAATCAATATCCAGACAACAAGGGTTTTAGGCAAGGAACAGTAAGAGAAAGAAATATGCATTTGAAACATTTTTAAAAGCACACTCACCAGCCCTGATACTGCCGCAGTAGCTGTTGCAATTGCGGGAATAATCTTTCCAGCAATGCGCTTTGTTTTGAACCGATCCGCTGGTTCAATGTTGTACATCTTGGCTCGCAAGTTTGATGCTGCTGTTATGAAATCTATATGCCCATTACTATCATCATCTTTTTCAAAGGATATGGGCTTCATTTGCAAGTCATCTGCTCAATTTAAAAATAAAAAAGAGCAAAAATTATTATTAGAAAACTCAAGATGTTCTAAACGTGAGTTATAGGGAACTAGAACCTTAACAAATTAAAAATTTCACATTCTGGAGCTTGGTGCCTTACTTTTTCCATTCTAGAAGCAGAAATGCCCCTGACAATACCCGCTGTTAAAAGTAGGTAATGAAAAAAGTATCAGCAGAGCTCCATAATTTTGTTTTCCTTGCAACACCAGGAATAGGTTTTGGACAGTCCTATAGATGTTTCTTATACATCCCACCACATTATAGCTCGATCCTACGAGAATTACTTCTATAAGCTTTCTTTATCTGAAACCATTTCACTATGGACTGAGTAGCATGGGAGACAGAGGTTAGGGTTGACACTCCATGGCATGGGTTGGAAATAAGCTAATCTTTCTCCCTTTTGTTCGCAGCCTGAAAATGCACGCATGTAGTTGTTGCCCAGTGACCTCTTCATGTGACCAGGCACAAAAACAGGATTTGAGCATCCCCATTTTAACATATCTAGAAGATGCTGAAGACAACTTTAACAGCCTTCACAGTTTAGGATAATTTCAGATTGATTCCTATAAGTAGTAACTCTCAACCTTCTCATAGTAGAATCGCTTTCAGTCCATCTAGGATCTAGCCGGCACCCTTTTCCTCCTTAGAGTTCAATTCCCTGCTGCCTGCTCACTGTCATCAGGGTTCTACTTAGATCCAAGTCTAACAGAGAACCCTAAAGCTTGCAGGAATGTCAGAAACACAGAAGCATAGGGTAATGTCAAGCAATAATGACAGTTATCTACAAGGCACTTAAGAAAGCTTTAGCTATCAGCTATCTGCTTCTTGCAGAATTACAGAACTGCTTTATCCAAAGACATGAATGTCATGCTACTGGCAGTGTAACTGCAGGATGCTACCAGGCTATGAAGATAGTTTGCACTACTCACTTTCCAGAGCTTCATTAGATAGTATAGACTTCTCCAGCTGGAAAATAGCATTTCTTTCATCCTCACTGCTGACTGGAATATGATCTGGTTTTCTTGCAGTTTCATCAGTCTGGACAACCTGCAAGTGTGTGAAGTGCTTGAGTAATAATATACATTAACTTTGTACAGCACAAGTGCGAAGAGTACAAGATTTCCTGCTTTCCCTGCAGTCTTTCCTCCCCAGGTCAAGAGAGACACAGAACAAGTCCAGTCAAGGGACACAAAGATCATTAAAGGACTGGAGCATCTTTCATAAGAGGAGAAGCTGAGAGAGCTGGGATGGTTCAGCCTGGAGAAGTGGGATCTTATCAGTGTGTATAAATATCTGATGGGGGGAAAGTACAGAAGGCAGAGCCAGGACCCTTTTCACTGCTGCCCAGTGACAGGACAAGCGGGTATACGCACAAACTGAAGCACATAAAATTCCATAAGAAACATAAGAAAATACTTCGAAGAAAAAACAAACAAAAACCCCCAACCAAAACTCTGGAGATGGCTGTACACTTGCACAGGTAGCAGAGAGAGGCTATGGAGTCTCCATCCCCGGAGATACTCAAAACGCCATGGGACGCAGTCCTTAATGACCTGCTCTAGAGGCCCCTGCTTAAGCAAGGGGATTCGATTAGGCTGTCTCCAGAGGTCCCTTCCAACCTCAACTGTTCTGTGATTCTGAGTCAAAATACCAGTTTTGTCTCACAAGGCAAGCATTCATGAGACAAGTGTTAACACTGGGCAAGAAAATATGAAAACACCCTGGAATATCTGCTAATTTCAAATGATGACAAATGCTGCACTATAATGCTTAAGCTGTTTTGAAGTTAACACTTCGAAAATAAACATAAAAGTAATGACACTTCCTTTATATTACCTAGAAAGAAATAACAAATTGACACTAGTCTTCGATTGCTTTAAAGTTGCCTATAAGTAAAATTTTACTACTTAGAGAAAAAAAAAGCTTACAGACTTACAATCACACTCATGCATGGAAAACAATTCTACAAGTAGTCAACTGCAAAAGGCAAAAAACCCCCGCATCTTGCATTTAGCATCTGGTGCACAGATACCTTAGCTATATGAAGTTAAAGCAGTCCTGTATGCCATAGTCTTGTTTCCCCAAAACATATTTTGTGTTTATTTTGCATCAGCATCAATGCAAGAAGTAGTTGGAGATGTGGGACGCTGCTTGTTGATTTTTTTTTTTCTTTCTATAATCACACTTACTTTATTTGAAGGTCTGAACTCTGGTACCTTCACAGCTGAAATAATCTTCAAAATAGTTTCCTCCGACAAATCCTGTTATAGTTTTGAAGAAAAACAATTTAAATTCACATCAACTCAATAAGGCCCCCACAAAAAGACTGTATATCCAGTAGCATTTCAAAGAATACCAAAACAAAAAAAAAATCCACAAATATTCAATAATGTTTCAGTGAAACATCAAGCAACATTTCAGTTGCCACAGTGAATCAGAGTGGTGCGAACTGCCTAGCGCTTGAAAACTGAACAGAACTGAAGTGTAAACATGACTTACAGGAAGATCCAATTAGAAGAGAAAAAAGGTAACAAGAAAAACTAAGGATAAGCAATACAGTCCGTGAGTAGTAAAACTCCCAGACCACAGATAACGCACTCAGTTAAAAAAATACCTTAAAGAGATCATTTTTCAGTTCAATTATTACATTGCATAGGAAATAGCTCCATCAAAGTAAGAACTCCTGAGTTCAGTACTTACTGAAAATACCCAATACACTAGTCATGTCTTCTCTGGGTTAGGGATTTAAATAAAGAAGACTAAATGTCAGCAGCTGCTGAACAGCCAGTGCTGAAGCATAGATTAGTTTAAGAATCACTTCAATCAGTTACTGGAAAGAATTGGCAACTGGACATCAGGCTAAAAGTGAACACGAACATCCAAGTTATGCAATGGGAACACTGTTATAGTATGGATTACCTTTTCTGTGAATGGAACACAGTATACTGTTGCAAAGAGTTTTGCTGCACTCACAATGAAACCATAGTGCCTGAAGAAAAGAGGAAGATAATTATTCTTGTTTGCTGGGGTTTTTTTACTTCATTTGCCCAAAGGTCTGCAATCATATTCAAAGAGGTCTTGAAAACACACACAGAGAAACAGAATTTCCACTCTTCAGGGCATGGAGTCCAAAACAGATGACAAATTTTGAGGGACTCAAAAGTCCTCCCAAAACTAAGCCAACTTTGATGAGTGAAGAGTTATTTAATGAAAATAGTATTTCTTTAACCTCTGCAGTCAAGAAAACAACGACAAAGGCTCACAGGACATTAATACGATAATAAAAAGCTTAACTTCAGAAATACTTGCCATTATATCAGTTTTCACCCAAACTAAAAATGACAATCCAGACAGTTTCTCAAAGCAGGTGTAGACATGCAGCAGATAAAGGCTTTTAAATTGTTCAACCACATCAATTTTTAAAATTATCTGTAATACCCAAGCCATCTAGATCAGACCCAAGTTGTGACAAAGAAGAAAAGGGGTCCCTCCACTAGGTCATTTCTGGTAGTCAATTTAATTCAGCACATCCTGCATTTCATGATGGGGGCAGGAGGGTATATCAGCAACAACTCAGTAATTCTGCAATCACACAATAAATGAAATGGGTTGTTCTAAGCCATTTCACATTAGATGTTGTCAGAACTTCCCACAACACCCTCTGATCCCATGTAAGTGAAAGTTAAATTACCTGTAGTGGAAGTATGAGACAGCTCACTGAATCTGCCACAACGTAAGACTATGCACTAGTACCTATCAAGTACCAGTCCAACTTCTAGTGCTATAAAGCCATTGCCTTGCACTTTCTCCTGTAGGTGAGTTTTATAGGATGCTATAAAATGCATCAGTGGCAGTACCATACTTACAAAGGATCATTCAATTCAAACTTCACTGGGAAAGGTGGCCTCTTTGGTGATTGCCAAAACAAACCTAGTAAGAAGACAGACTTAAGATGAAATCCTAAAGAATCACAAAGAGCAACGCGTGACATACACTATGAATTCACAAAAGGCACGAAGGGGCATTTGCACTTACTTCCGTCTTTTAATCGTGTATCAAGGGGAAAGGAATGAAGGAGCTGAAGAGCCTAGAGGAAAAGCCAGAGTAGCTTTAGTAATTTGTCATACACAGATTTGACATGACCACAGTAAATCAAGCCTTCTTTTTATTAATGATGTGAAATCTTGATACAGCTCTTGAGACACTCCAGTACATAGCAAAAGAGTTAAGAAAATCTAAGACACCTGGGTCAAGATGGAGAACTTAAAGACACAAGTACTACTAGACAGTGTGACTTGCCCATTCATTCATGGGACAAGGATGACAATGTCACCTCATCTGTCCAAAGGCCAAGCAAGACACTTAGTCCAACAAGCAAAGCACTCCCCCCACCCTGTTGTCACTTTAGGATTCTGGCACACCGATTCACAATTGGGAATGCAATATTTTCTCAATGTGACAACTACCACCAGGGCTTCCATACACACAGATATGTGTTATGTTTATTAATACACAACATCATGATCACATCTTTCCTACAAAATTACACACGTACACTTTAAGCAACACCGTGGACCAGATTCTCGGAATGACTGGCTCTCGTTTCAGCCAACCTTTCTGTGACATCTTTGAGAAAATCATGGATATGAAGATGAGTTAGTAACAGAAGTTTAGTGGGGGAAACAAAAAGCCATCGGCCTTTAGCAAAAGACATCTAATAATCCCACTGCTCTGGATAAACACAATACCTAGTCAGCTGGAAAAATGCCAAGAAAACTGCAAGGAGACTGCTGAACAGAGCCACTAGGAGTGAGTTAATAAACCAGACTTTAAAGTGCTACAGTAGAAAGAGGAAGGGATGCAGCATTTTAAAGTTTCGAGTACAGTTCGTTGTTTATGAAGAAGAGATGGAAGTGAGTGCAAAGACTTGGACATCTAGTTATTAGGGAAATCAAGAATTCTAAAATCCTCATCAGTCCAGCGCCACTTCGTTTCCAGGTCTTACCTACCTTATGGCTAAAATACTTCTCAAATTTTACTCTTGCTAGTTCTACACACTGAGTCCAACTTCGGGGTCTTCTACTGAGTGTTTTAATAACATGAAAACAGCCTTCTAAGCTCTCCCCTGATTTTATTCTCTAGATGGAAAAAGAAATACAAAAATGTTTAAAGAGACAAGATTCCTCCCAATCCAGTCAAACGCTAAATATGTTTTTACCAAGTTACAGGCAAAAGGAGGTAGAGGGTCACTTTGTG
The DNA here is from genome assembly GCA_013398225.1 of Steatornis caripensis. Lineage (NCBI taxonomy): Eukaryota > Metazoa > Chordata > Aves > Caprimulgiformes > Steatornithidae > Steatornis > Steatornis caripensis. Next base: position 183,708 of record VZSC01015702.1, read on the forward strand.
AAATATTATCCTTTATGTGATCCTCTCCACCGGGTTTTTCCCAGGTGCTGTGGTATACTTGATTTATTTCCACCCAGCCCTATGGACCATAGGCCATTACAGACTCCCAAGAAAAGATATGAAGCACTTTTCCCAGCTGGTTGAGCATCAGTGTGACATCTACTATACACTTGCTAGCAGTACCTCAGTATTTCTGGTATTTCTACATCACGTACAAAGCACACATGAGCTAGAGAAGCAGCCCACGCGCGAGACACTGGCTCTTAATTATAAGACACAACAGAAATACTGTTCCCATGAAAGATGAACTAATGACTTGGCCAAACACGTCTTCCGGTTTTCTAAATAAAGTCAGAAAATAACTCAAGTCTCACTGAACTTAAGTAGAAACAAAATTCATGAAGCATTACTTTACACTCTGTATTTTATCCTGGGAACATTATCCTGGGAACATTCCCTTACCTGTAAAACTTCTTCAGCGGACAGATAGGTTTGCCAGAATTTGTTAAACAATGAAGGCTTGTGAGAAAATGAACTTTCAAACTAGAAAATAAAAAGAACAAGAACGGCATTTTGCAAGAGGTGTATCAGATCACCCACCTTTCCGAGTATAGATTAAGTTATGCTGAATGCCAGTAAGCTTATTCCTTTACCTTATCTCTTGCCCACTGTATCGTATGCTCAATAGCAGCTGGGAAAGACTTCAAGGTGCAAAAAGGTATTTCTTCTTCTGGTGGATCCCGCTGTAATTAAGGAGAGTTGCGTGTAAATGCAGACTTATTATATTTTATTGCTAATAATAACACCAAGAATTTCTAGACTATATATGTTTAAAGCTCCGCTGTTACAAAATACAAGGTGGCTTATTTATGCTTAGAACAAAATTTGTTTTATGAACACTAAGATATCACTTCCTGTTTATGAAGAATAGTCTAAACTCAACACTGGAAAGCAAAATTGAACCCTAAAACACAAACAACAGAAGAAATTGCCAGTCAGCTTTTCCAAGATGTGCAGTTTATATTCACATACACTCTCAACGTGAAATATGCCCTTTCACTCAAGGCTAGAAAGACTTCTTCCTTTGTGGACCCTAGCAAGACCTTTAGGATTCTCAAAATCCTGTGTGTCCACATGGCACCATTTCATGGTGTTCTCAACCAGTGAATTTCTGCCTTGTAAAGGCAGTTTCATAAGCACTTAAACAGAGGGATACCACAAGAGGTTGAAGGTTCATTTCCCCCTTCCCCATTCAAACACAACTGTTACATATGCTTGTAGAAACTGGCAGACCAATTCCTACTACAGAGGCTTGTATTTCTCCTACCTACCTGTGGAGGTGATAGCCACCAAGAACAATAAGCAGGCAGAAAGCAGTTGTAAGAAAGAAACCCACAAGTACAAAACCAGTTTGCGATGCCACTGTGGTACTAGATTCTTATTTAGAAGGGAGTTTTCAGGGAAAAAAAGTCAGTCAGTCCTTTGGAAATGCTTTAGAATTAGGACTTTTTCCAAAATTTGTGTTTCATGACTCATATAGTAGTTGCTTTTAATTATTGGCCTAGGTGTAACCATCCACTAGGCAGCAGACACGGTATCTCCAATCTGCTCAAATTTTATTTCCTGTGAGCTTTGCTTCAGAAACCAAAGTAATTATTTCCTAATAGTACTGATCTTCAGCAACTCAAATAGGCCACTTATTTTAGACAGATACATAAACAATTAAAGAATTGGAGGGCATTATGGGACTAGCTACAGAAAGTAAGTGATGATCTTAAAACACTTACGTGACTATTATAGGATTCTGTCAGATGGGGCACTATAACCTCCGTGTGTCCTTTCGTTCCCATAGTTCCAGAGTCTATAAGAGGACGCAGGTTTGCTACACAACGACTGACATGGAAAGACACAGACTATCAGAACACAGCATAATCACTACACTCTTGCCTTGCAGACATAACCAGAGTGTAGGCAGAATTGACTCTAGGCACTTTCAGAAGAGTGGAAAGCTTACAACAAACTTGGGAAAAGAAGAGATAAAATAAGAAGAGCTATTTCAAGTTAGATCAGGATACCATAAACCTAAGCCTACCTGGATTATGAGTATTAGTAATTCCTTTTAAATTTAAACATCCTCACTTATGAATTTAAATACATATTCTTATGCATAAATAATTCAACCTTAAGACTGCCACAGTATTCTCCCCCTCCTCAGACCTTGACAGCTGTTGATTTCCCAGAACTCACTCCAAGGCTCTCTGCCACGTGAACAGTAGCAGACACACAACAGCAGAGTTGGTTTCCACCACAAGTATAAACCCCTTCTTTCCCCCAGCCAGCATCCCTATAAAGGAGCAAGATAAATCTGAGCAATTTACTATCAGATCTTATAAGCAGTGGCAGATCAGGAAGATTAAAAATAGAAAGCAGAGTTCACGTAAGAACGTGAAAAGCAGCCCTCGCTTCCTTTCCACAACCTACCTATCAATATATCTCCTTGCCTCGACATTGTCCAAAGCGGTCACAATCACATCTTGCTTGGTATAAAATTCATCGGTGTAAGTGTTCTCAGTGGCTGGACAAACTTTATTAATATATGAGTCAATCTTTAAGCAAGGATTGATGTTCAGAGTTGCTTCTGCTGCAGTATAGCTTTTAGGTTTCTGAAAGTATAAATACATATACATATATACATATACATATATATATATATATATATATAAAACAACAATATTCAGATAAAGAACATCTGGGACACAGAAGTATCAACTTCATTCGCTGATGAGACAACAATTTTCTGACAGAAATGTTAGTATGCAAAACATACAATAAAGAAAATTCTTTACTCATACACCTACCTCACTAACAAATATCTTATTATTTAAAACAGTGTGTCAGAGACCACAAGGTGAAAGCACTTAAATGGTGCAGCAGAAGTCTATCGAGTAACTGGAAGTGATGCCATGTGCTGCCTGTCATGCTCTCAAAATGCCATAAGGAGCAGTTCATGACTGTCAGAGGATAAACCCATTAGTTACTGTGACTATGTCTATGCAGCATAGACATCAAACATTTGTGAATAATGACACTACTGCAAGGCATTCCACACAAAGTCAATTTCAGAAGCTAAACTGAAATAGAGTTCTTAACCTACCTGACACTTCTAGCCATTTTAAAATACTACATTCAACTACCTAGGGATCAGCACTTAAAACAGTGGAACTCAAGACAGACAAGCTTCTGAAAGCTTGCGGAGTTCACCTTCCATTTATATATCCATCCAAAATATAATCTGTTCCCAGAACTGCTAGATGTAAACAGGAGGCAGAAAATTCAGCTGCTGGGTTTTGGGCAGGGGAATCCCTTTTCCCCATTGCTGTCAATGCTGAGCCACCTCTTTTATTTGTGCTGTGTTTGCAAGTACAGGGATATTCTCTCTGCTTCTACGGAATTAACAGTTTCTGTATCATGCATTTACTGAAAGTGTATGGTTTTTGCCAAGCTATATGAAGACTGAATTAAGGCAGCAGATGGCAACTTTGGTCAAGATCCATTAGCAGCTCTTCTACTGAGAGCTCTTCTGCCAGTGCCGTCTATTTTTTGTTTTATTCTGCCCAAATGTCAATAGTAAATAAAGCATTTCTGGCATATTAACCCATGGCAGCTTCTTATGCAACACAGCATTCCTTATCTGATTCTCAAATTCAAGAGATTCTATTAGTCAAAGTCACCAGTACAAATTAAGATCAGATCAGCCAATTTCACTGAACTCACAACTAGTGATGAGCAGGACACCAACGTAGTTCTAGGTATTGTTTTAAAAGACAATGGATTTCATTACAGCCTTTTAGTCTTTTCTGGACAGAAGTACTCACAAGTTCAGCTCTCAGTGCGGACACACAGGACAGGGAAACAGAGTAATAGTCCAGAACGTTTACTGAACAAGAAAGCCTACCTGTATGTGATGAGGTCGAAAAAGAAACTGCCTGTTCAGGTTGGATTTCTCTATCAAGTCTGGATCTGTAATTGTAACCTAAGTCAGAAGGGGCAAAAGCAACAGCTGAAGTTACAATTTAAGTGTAGCACTGAGCAATAGACTTGATGAAATCTCTAGAGAAACTTGTCAAAACAAAGCACTCCTGTTGGCATCCACTGTGACTAACAGCTCTGCCTATACTGACTGATTAAATTTTGGGTTAAAATCAAAATACAGCAGGACTACATCAAGTGTGTTCTGCTTCTAATTGTACACTAATTCTACTCTATGCTGAGGCCATTTTATCCTCTGCACAGAGATCAACCTGAAATAAGGCTTAGACTTTTAATACTTTTAAGTAGTCCAATTACTTAATTATCCCTTGTCACACTACTTTTTAATAAGTGACATTAACAGGTGACTTACCAATCCTTTGTCTTGCCCAGTACCGACACCAAGAAGCGCAAAGTTTTTCAGCATTTCACAGCCTATTGCTCCACAGCCAACCTAAAGAAAATGGCATTTTCAGAGTCAGAAATGTAAGTGAAAACCATGAAGATAAACATAATAGACAAACCCCATTACAATTTTGGACTACTCATTCTGCAGTGGCACATATCATCAGGGCTGCTCTCATTATTTTGAAGACAGCTGTTAGCTGTATCGACAAAGCATTTACAAAAAGTGTAACAGTGTCAGTCATACTCACCAAAAAAACATTCAAATCATGCAGCTTCTGGCACAGAGAGTCTCCAATACAAGCCCTCAAGGCATCATACCTATCTCCCCTATACAGGCATAGGCGACAAAAACAGAAGACTACTAAGTTGTCATTTATCACAGTAGTATCATTGATGCCAAACTGCACTTTGACATGAACTAAGAAAATCTGGCCGAGTCCCCTGAAACTCCTGTTCCTCCCATGCTCAAACAGGATGCATATTCTCAACCCCAAACCTGCCCATCCAGCAAACAGCACTGAACTAACTTTAAAAGACATCTTCTGTGCCTGCTTGAGACTCAGATGTGAACAGCACACAAAACAGCAGATTGTAGTTATACTTACCGTGGAAGAAATTCTTCAGCGCCCATCTTTTCTAGAGGTGTTACGATGTCTAACATATCTATATATAGCTGTAAAAAAAAAAGAAAAAGAAAACAACAATGAAAACCTGTGAAAAACATTGATGTCATTTTTGTTTAAAAAACAAAGTAAATATTTTCTATGTACAGAGTCCACAAATTTAGACGCACAAAGTTTTTACTGTCAGTGGAAGACTATACAGCACTCAATTCCCTACAGTTCCCTCAGCAGACAGGAGAAAGGACACAGAGCAGGGGGGAAAAAAGTTCACTGAAACATGAACTGCAAGCTTTTAACTTCTGACAGGCATGTTACCCCTTCAAATTAGACTGCAACATTTTTAAATCTAACTTTATTCTGACACTTATCCTGAGAGTCTAACAGCACTCCTCTTATGTACACTTACTTAAGCTGGCATCTGGCCTATACCACACCTTTGCCGCCTTGCACTGACAGGCCAACACTCTCCTTGCTTGTGGGAAAAAAGAATGTGATGTCTGAACCCCAAATACGAAAATTTTAACTAAAACTGTATGCACTTTTATTGTGCACATAAACACATTACATTTTTTCCTAAATTCAGCCTCAAGTCTTTTCCTGTTACAGAAGTTGTTCAGGCTGTTTTGATGATACAGCATTTACACACAACCATACATTCGTAACATCACTGTCAAAATAAAGATCCAAAAGCAAAGACAGACTTACCCACTGCTGCAACGGAGAAAATTTTCCTGTTACTGCTTTCAAGACTTCCTGGCTAGCAACACCACCCACTGCCGCAGCCAGAGGAGCTAGAAATCCCTCAGCAGTCCTAGACAGCCATTTCACTACATCTCCATTCACCTGAGGCTGAAAATAAGATGTAATAACCACAGATTTATCCTTTCAATCAAGTCAGTCTCACACATTACTGTTCTTCAGTATAAGACAAATTATTTTACTCTGACTAGCAAAAAAGGTTTCCAGCCAAGCCAGATCCACTGTACACCCTGTACTTGTAATCTGCATTTATCTAAAAACTGGATTCACATAACCACAGGATTCAGCCTTCATGTCAGGTGAACATTCGGTTGAACCTGTGGAGCTGAAACACCATTCTGTTTCCTCTCCTGGCCTTCAGAAAGCCAGAACCATCTAAAGATGGATACAAAGACCAGAACAAGTGCCAACAAGCAAAGCATGACCTTTATGCAAGTAAATGAGTGCATCAAAAACTACTCATAACAATGACTATTTCTTACATTGTTTTCCAGTGTTTCACTTATAGACAAGGCTATTTTCAGCATTTCCTCAGCATCTTGAAGGCATCTAGACAACAGTGTAGAAACAGTAATGATCACTTAAACATTCCAGAGTCTGTCTAGAAATACAATCTATGGAGAAAAAAAGCACTGGATAGAGTAGGACATTTGGAAATTTATACTGGCTTTAGCGGTGAGCATTAAAGACGCACTTCTAAATGTTATGGTTAGCTCAAGAACAGGAGTCTCAGTGGAGAAGCCCACGTGCAAGTCCACTCGTAAGATTTATACTTTCTAAGTAGTTTTGTCTTATTTAACTCAAAATTACACACATCAAGAACTACAGCTGAAAAAAAATACTGAAAATGAAAAACAAATCCTTCAGACTTTTTTTTTTTTAAATCCATAAGCTACAGGATAATTGAGGAATCACTGAAACAACTTTTCCATATTAACCTCACAATGTGAAAAAACTGGAATGGAGAAGGACTTCCTCCAGAAGGATTTTCTGTCTACCTAGGCCCAGAAAGTGCCATTGCTATATTCGCAAAGCCCTGTTACAAACCCAGACATGCATTAGGTAACGTTCTTCACCTAGATTTCAACTTTTGATTTCTATGTCATGTATTAAGCACCAGACAGACAAGGTACCCTGCTGCACATCAAATCAGCAACTACAATAAAAGGAGAAATCTGTCTGATTCAAGGCTTAGCAAACACAATACTTCTGCATTACCCAATGTTCGGTCCGCGACCAAAGTTCTCCTGGAAGTGGTTCAAAGCAAGCATGGCAACATGGATCTGCAAAGGTGCCTGTTAAGACAGCATAGCTGTTGATCAGTTACAAACTCAAGAAAACTGGGGGAAACAAAAGCAACTGTTGAAACTCTTCTGTTACCATTTCACTTCCTTGTCTTAACCATATGGCTTTTACATAGCATTAAAAAGTAAATTTGAAATACCTTACACTAATGCATTTACAAACTGGGATTAAAGTATTACTCAGTATTAATGCAATGCCCTTCACACACATTCAGCACCCACTTCAACTAAGTCCAACTAAAGAGTCCCCAAAAGAATTTAGTGCTAAAATTGGAAAACGCTGTAATCTTCTTTTAACTAGACACTAGAACGCATTGCATTTTACCAAAAACCAATACCAAAGCCCAGCATTAAGGGTCAAAAGTAGAAAATCTGAACAGGCAAGTCAGACATTACATTGTCAAAGAAACAAAAAAAAATAATTAGATTAACATTTTTTAGTTTAAGATATTAGTGAGCCCGAGATTTATATGCCTTTCATGTCCATAATATTTAACTAAAATTGTGTTAGAGGCAAATACTGCTGGCTTCCTCTTAGGTTTTAAAAATACCCCTGAATCATTTTTTTCAAAATAAAAAAAAAATATTCTTACACTGTTATGATCAGCTTTTTCTGTTTATCCCAGCTTTGATGCCAATGTAATTTTTATAAACCAAACATCATTAAATACAGGAAAAATCATTGTGTCACTTGCAAAATTTACACTCCCATGAATTAAAGATGTATCAAAAACTGAGATTTTAAACAGCAGAGGTGGCTGAGCTATGCATTTACAATATACTTGGTGCAAATCATAGACAACACGCCCCTATGGTGATCTAAATCATAATGTATACTCTGTGTGACCAAACTGATAGCCCATACTCTTACTTCACACTTTAGACTCACATTTAACTACTACAGAATAGTTAGGTAATTATATTGTTCTACACATAAAGCTGCAGATTACATTCCACGTAGTTTTAACATTAAAGCACTACACCCAAATCCCCACATGTTAAGTACCTCAGGCTTGCTAAAATCCGCAACAAGGCATAATGGATTTGTTATCTGCTTCTCCAACCGTTCCTGGAAAAACAGAATTCGTGATAACACCACACCCACTTAAGGACACGACAGTCACTGCTACCTGACAAAACAATACTCTTCCCGGAGAGACTAAGAACCAACTATCCTTTCTTACTAGCATTGCTGTTACTTTCTCCATTATTAATGCCCCCAAAGATGCATAAAATAATCATATACTGCAAGTTTTGTCAATCAAAAATGGTCAGAGAGATGTTTCACATTCTAGTGGCAAGACGCATCTCAAACTGCGCTGCAGTCAGCTACCAGAGATTTCATAGGCAACCGGCTGTTTGCTTGTCGAACTTCCCCACTCAGGAAGAAGAACAGGAAGCTACTGCTTCAGAGAGACAAGGTCTTGAGCTCTGCGTTCTTGTATCAGAAGCAGCTGCTCCTTGCTCCCAGCTTATTGAAGAATGTTTGAGGGCAGTCAGGATCTATTTTCTGCAGGCCTAAAAAGGCACACAGCACCATGTAGCTTGCAATCCTTCTTACACAAACTCACTCAACCATCTCTTCTTCTCAGAAGGCCACCAAGAAAACACATATTCATAGACCTTCATGGAGTTCCCAACAGTATAGAGATAGGCTGCCCATAATTTTTTTTTTCCTCTACACTGGCAGGTAACTTTGAAGTATTTCCTATTCTCTATGGTTTAGTAAATTGGTATCACTACTCTTACCCAAAAAAATTAGTGTAACCCCAAATCGCAGGTAACCAAATCACGTATCTGCTGAACTCTTCTTCCAGTGCTCAGACCACTAACACTCAAGAACTCAGTTATGTCGAACGCACACTTACAAAGTAAAACATCTTTGGCGTCTTCACTTGGACAGCTATGCCTCCATGTAAGTAAGGCTCCATATCTGACGTATCACCAATGCTGAAGGAATAAGGTGACACCACTGAAAAGAGAAGAGACTAAACAGTAACTGACAATTAAAAGTGTCATTGGATACTACAGTTCTGTCTGCAATGAAGTGGGGGTTCGCCAATGCTTTTCTATGCTGTAATTTTGTAGTGTGCAACTGTGCTTTGAAAGCATAAACACAGCTAATCCTCCTAACAGGATTGTCCCCTCTGCCAGTTTCTGGGCTAAAGTATTACTTTCACATGATCTGTTACGAAATAACTTGTTAAAGTGGCAGCAGATTTAACAAGAATTCTGATGACCACAGCTCTCTAACAAAAAGAAAATCACTCTCAGTTTTATTTACGCTGTGCACAGCAGTGTCCAGTATACTGCTCAGAGTAGGATTTTAGCCCCATGACTAGAACAACAGGCAATAAAAAAGGGCAGCTGGAGGATTTAGGTCACATCTTTCCTCTCATACCACCTGGAGCATCATTCAGATAAAGTAAGACGACACAAAAAATGTTAATTCATGGAAAACTGAAACCAAAGGCTGGGCTGTGATAAAGAGGAAGGAACAGAACACAACATTAGCACTAGCAAAACAAAAGGGTCCAGAGAAAATAGACTCAAGCATATGTTTCAAGGGTGCTGTTTTTGTCTCAGACCACAAAATAGTCAAAACCAAACAAACAACCCCCACCCACCTGCTCTCTCTTCTGCTCCAGATAAACAGGCATTCAGATCTGGGAACTGGGCAATTCCCCAGCATCCAAAAGGAACCAAGTAGTAAGCCTTGACACATGCATGATGCAGACCAAAGCAGGGTAAACATAAATCATGAGAATCACTGCAAAAGCATGCTTACAAACAGTGACGTCAATGCATCCCTGTACACTTAAATTTTGACACCTAAAAATACTACAAGGCAAACAGACGCACACAAAGTGGTGTTAATTTAGTCGAAAATCATGACAAAAGCACATGGATTACAGGACCCTCCAATAAACAGAACAGTTTCGTCAGCAAACTAATGACAGTAACCTCAGAGGCTGCCAACTAGTTTCCGCCAGCTGAGAGTTTCCACTGCTCCTCAAGCAGTAAGATGAGTTTGGAAAGACTTTACTAAATGGAAATGGAGTCAAGACAACAACTAGGAAGACCTTTGCACCAGAAAGCAATTTTTTGTGCGAGCTCACTGGAGATCTGGACAACCCAGCATCCCTCTGGCTAAAGTAACTAAAACTACGGTGAGCTAAAACAGGACAAAAAATAAATACCTTGCAAATGAGTCAGCAACAGTTTACCTGTTATTTGGTGTGTGGATCCGTTTAAGCATGACATCCCATTAACTTCCCGAAAGGTTAAGAACTGTCCTGTCTCAAGCCTGTGTGGATGATTTTCAAGGCAAGTGACAATACCAGGATTTGACTGAAAGCAAAAATGGCCAAGTTAGCAAGGAGGAAAGTGTCTTGTGTACAGGAGTCATGTTTTATTGTAGAGACATAGCTTTTTGCGTCTTGAAACTGCAGCCTCTAATACTTTTAGCACCACAGCTCTGCCATAACACGGGAGTTACTGTCCCCCTTCTGGGGATGGAAAGCGTTAATAGAGAGCATCTGTCACGCGTTTAATAGCCACCACAGCACTAAACCATGACAATCACCTACGACAACTTTTTCAGTCCTGTTATTTTCAAGTTAACAGTGTTTTCATAACACAGACTTTCTCATTTTCACCTTTTACAGTTCTCAGCATGTCAGCTAATTGCATTTCTTAGCAGTCAAATTCATTGTTCTGAAGTAGTACCAAATTTATCTCCTTTTTCCAAACCAAAACTAGACTATATGTACAAAGACATTTTCACAGATACTAAGAAATAGTCTTGTGAATGATCCTTATTACTCTATGCTTTCCTTCCACCTGACTTCCTTAAAAAGGACACCCCAAATTCATTTTTGAAAGTTAGGAAGCTTACAATCCTGGACATCCTTAAATACAGGAAAGCCACAGCTTCAAGGGGATCACAAATAAACAAGCTCATGCAGGAATCTTGGACACATCTCACACTGTTACAGGATGTCATGCCAACCTCCCATGCGCACAGAGTCTGCTCTGCAGTCTGAGGACAGCTCATCAAGACCTTGCAGTGCAGCTCAGGCAAGCAAGTCTGGCCTGTAAAGTCTCCTGCCATCCCTTCCTGAGCTCCCAATATTAGAAATATTTCAGTTAAGTAGCATAAAACTTAATTACAGTAGACTACATTCTCTGTGACATGCATAATGGCAAATGAGCAGAGAAAATTCTTCTCTGATTTAGGGACAAAATGTCACCTTGATCCTGTTCACAGAACAAGAACAGTCACTTGATGGTGGTTTTGGTATTGAGTTGTAATTCTGGCCAGTTTTACACTTCAGAGAGGTGAATCAAGATACAACTAAACTCAAATATCAGATAATGAATCACAGGAGAGATACACACACACACACACACACAGATATATATTCATTCCTTGATGTGGCAGGCAATTAGCACAAGCCATGAAACAACTGTGTAATCTTTATGTAATTAATAAGAACAATCAAGTCATCCATTTAGTTTCTAAGATACCAAGCAACAGGCTACCCAAATCATCATATGACCTTCAACTCGGATCAAATCCAACTTGCTATACAACCCCTTCTAGTTTGGTTATTATTACGTCTAGACTGGAGATGTGACAAAAGACTTGCTACTGGATGACTGAGATTCTAGTCTGGACTTCCAGAGTTAAGAGGAGAAGCTGAAGTCATTTCCATTTATAAAACAATAATACAAGAGCAAATGGACATCCTCTCTCACACATCCCACTGGAAGTATTAGCAATAATACCCTCTTCTCATCACTTCTACTTTGGCAGGTTAAAATAAACTCTTATATTTCTTTTCAAAACATGCTCTTGATCCTATTCATCATTCCAGTAGTCCTCCTCTGTGCTACATTTTCTCATTAAAAAAGGGCTATTTCCATGCTTATTTCAGGGCTTCCTTAGAAGACTTAACATAGTATAACTTTCACACCTCATTTCTTTATCTCTCCCTCAAAACATAAAAGACTCTAATACTGCAATGTTACATTGTAAGTAATAACCAGGAGGTATAAGTATGCTCTACAATGTTAGCACATTATCACTCACTGTTTTTGATTGAGACACAAGAACTACATAACTTCATTTACCTCTGTTATACTGTCAATTTTCAACTGCTTAGCAGGCTGCTGAAGTGAAGCAATCTGCTTGGTCACATAGCCAATAACGAGCCATTACAAAAAAAATAAAGCAGCACAATGACTTCTATCCCTTACTTGTGTTATATTTGAAATGAAGATCTCCCTTGGCTCCTCTCCTGTTGTATCCAGCACTTCAAATTCATCACCAAAGTCACAGAACAAACGTGAACATATTCCATATACATCTGCACTGATGAACTACAACAGAAAGTGAGAATCATGAGTTTTTCTACAGCAGCACAAGCCAAAGGAATGATCTCTCACATTCAACCTTGTCCAAGGCTAGTAGGTTTAACTTTTACAGTGGAAACCTGCCACGGGCACTCAGGCCACTTACTATACAGCACAACATTCATGACAAACTTTGAACCTGCATGAGCATTTCAGAACCCCAACCCAAAAAACAGGACTCACACCAATACGCAGTGAAATACTGCCATTTCTACTACTGCTACGTTTGGTCTCAGCATGTTCTTTCAGAACAATTATGAGTGATCAGTGAAAATTACCTGAGTTATCTGGGTTAGTAATCAGATAACATTCGACAAGTGTGTACACAGGGGCAGCAGCATACTCACAAAACTCATACTGCTCTATCAACATGCTATCTACGTTGAAACATATACCTCATAACCAGCTTCCTCCATTTCTGGACAGAACATGTTGCTCACTATACAGATTACTCGTGTTTCGTTTTTCTATTACCTTAATAGGTGGCTGCTGAGCATGACAGAAGTCATTAATTTTCTTCTGCAGCAACAGACTTACTTCAGTCAATATGACGCACTATGAACAAGAACAGAAATAAATCTAAGACACCGAAAGCAATCAACGTCTTCAGGCTATCGCAGAAGTAGTACTAACAGGAAGTTACTCAGGTGTCCTGATTCTTTTTCCCCACACATAACTGAGAAAACAGTCTGGAGTCAGTTTTCTCATTACACATTAGAACAGGTGGGTTACAGCTCCACAAGTTCTGGAAACAAGTTGAACAAGAGCAGGAACAGCAAATCATAGAATCATAGAATGGTAGGGGTTGGAAGGGACCTCTGGAGATCATCTAGTCCAACCCCCCTGCTAAAGCAGGTTAGCCTAGAGCAGGTTGCACAGGAATGCATCCAGGCGGGTTTTGAATATCTCCAGAGAAGGAGACTCCACAACCTCCCTGGGCAGCCTGTTCCAGTGCTCTGTCACCCTCACAGGAAAGAAGT
>VZSC01015702.1:197246-229233 GCA_013398225.1 Steatornis caripensis
TCCTCTTGACATCCACCCTTTAGATATTTGTGAGCATTGATCAGATCTCCTCTCAGCCTTCTCTTTTCCAGGCTGAACAGACCCAGCTCTCACAGCCTTTCCTCATACGAGAGATGCTCCACTCCCCTAATCAACTTTGTGGTCCTCCGCTGCACTCTCTCCAGTAGTTCCCTGTCTCTCTTGTACTGGGGAGCCCAGAACCGGACACAGTTCTTACTTTCTTACATTCTTACTTTTTTTTTTACTGCAGCTGTGAAACTCAAAACCTAATCAGAATACTTATGTAGTTACGGATAATCTCAAAGAAAATGTAGATCTTTAAGATTAAAGTTAGCAAAACAAATACGAATGACACCCATCAGTGCACACTAAGAAGTCTGCAAAAGCTTCAAGTACTGGTGCTCACGAAATTGCAGATATACAATTTCTGCAAGCGTTCTTTTGACGTTTAGGATAGTATTGGGTTACAAAGCATACGCGTTGCGTCCCATTCAGTTATACATGGCTTATTATAGCTAGGACATTCTTAAACTTGGTGAGCTTGGGTATAACCGATAGCCACACAGAAAACATTCCTAAGTCAGACTGAGTCATGAACACAGTCAGGAGACAGCGACTGAACAACTGAAAACATCCTCATTCCACCACAGAGGAGTTTACGATTCATTAGATACATACATACATAAATGATCTTTGTAATTACATAGCCTGAGTTTCTACTGCCTGAAACGCAGCACACAAAACATATACAGAATATCTGTGCTATGTAGCTGCAAAAAAAGTCACAGTTTCACCTTCAAACAAAAAATAATAAATTATATGGCAATCTCACTTAGCTATTTCTTGTCATAGTAAATTCCATATTAAGTGTCATAAGAAAGCGTTAGGAACACAAAACGCTTGTTTCAGCCTTGAAAAATACAAGCACGACTATTTCATTAGTTCAGATATAAGACCTACTTCTTTCTTTACATCACCTCAAGATGTACCTTAAAATTTTTCATTTTATTTACTTACATAAAAAAATTCAAGTAGTTTGCTCTGAGTAAAATACCACATACAACTTCTTTAAGAGCGACATACCTGGTACTGCTTTAGAAAAGACAGATCTGTAGTTTCATCTAGTGGCACAGTTGATGCTACTACATGGACATATGGATTGAGTTCTGCAATACGATGAAGTGTGGCCTCAGCCCTGCAAGAACAGCAACTTTCAAGTTTTTTATTTGAAAACTGTATTTTCAATACAGAACTTCATACCACACATGCCCCACAGGAGTCCCTCAGGAAGTCTGTCAACAATCACCAACTCATTTATTCACACTTAAATTCCTAGCAGGTCTGAAGAAAACAGCTCTGTCCAACATACAACGGGACTCAGTGATGGTCTGGTGTCACGGCTGTTTTCTAGTCTCACACAGGTGGCTGAGAAAGCCCAAAGAAGAAATGCACCCTGGCCCCCACTATTAAACTTATATTGCAAGCTCCCAACTGCAAGAAGTAAGATGTTTGACTCAGACAGAACTCCAGTCCCAATATGGACTTCCCCTAATACCTACCTGGGCACCATACTAATAACCAGTAACTCCACAGCAAGGGTTTAACAATTATTTGATATGTATTAGCTTCTTTTGGACAATGAACTGTTATTTTTGCACTGATGAAACTGTTACTCCAAGTTCAGCCCTCCCTCAGTCCAAAGACTTCACCAACCTGTTCCTTTGACTGGTAATATCATCGTCATGGATGAAGAAGTTGATCCCCAAATCCTGTTTTGTGCACTGCTTGGTGTCATGGACTGTAAGAGCCTAAGAAAGTTGGGCAAAAAACATTTACTGGAAGAATTGTACATGGTCACAGCATTCAAAAGGATGGATTAAGTCCCACATAAAATGCTGGAGGAGTAGCACTGCAAGTTTTGTTGCACCGTATATAAGAACAAAATCCTCCAACCTCTCTCCCAATAAAACCCTTAACTGTTTGAGAGACAGAAACGCATCTGAAATATGCGGTTCGTTAAGCATTTTCCTCGCAGCTTGCAGTGATGAGGGCATTTAAATACCAAGGATGACTTTTGCTACACTGCAATTAATGGACAATTACGATCTGTAAATTAATGGACTCTGAAAAGTATAAACCATGGGGTTTTCTGATTAGAAGAAAGAGTTTTAAAAGGCTTCTCTCTAATAAATTAATCTCAGCAGCACAAAAGCAGTTGTTGGATTAAAACACCCAACCATTCTAACGTCTACACAAAAGGATTCTGATGGATGACAGAACAGAGTAACACAGTTTGGCTTTTGAGTTTATACCACTTCATTTAGAAGAGGCCACTTTGTACAAAAGGATTCAGTGTCTGATCAGCAGCTGGCTAAAATATTACATAAAGTATTTCAGAGTACAGTGGACATTGACGTGACTCAGACCAATGCACTGGAACATATAGCTTATAAGGAGTTTCCACTCCCAGGTCCTCAAATGTTTTGCTATCCTTCTACTGAAAGGCAGTTTCAGAAACTTAAGATTAGCTAGCTACTAGTGTCGTCCCTTTTTCTCCTGCTCACCCAAGCATACCCAACAACAGAACTGTTTTACATACCTTTACCCCAGCAAGAATTATATTTTTGGCTGAAAAAAAAAAATAAAGAGGGACTGTTGCAGATTTCTTGCAAATCTGTAATTGAATAGTTATGTAGGTGGACAATAACAGTATGTCATTGCTAAGAACTTCACAGCTTAAGGGTTTGTTCTCTTTTATGTTTGGCTCAAGCATTCTACAGCACCACTGAAAGCAGAATAACATGAGCAAGGTTAAAAAGTCTCTCTCTACATTTGTCATTCGTCAGCTGTTCATCCCACAAGCACGATGAGAGACACAAACGACAACAAACTGCAAAATCCCATTACTCTGTTCTGGCACCTGGTGCAGAGCACCATTAAAGCCAACTTAAAGGGTAATGCCCCAGGTAAGAACCAGTCAAGACAAGTCTTGCTCATAAAGAGTAACGGAAATTGTTAAGGAGTCTCTTGCACCACAGCAGTTATGCATTTTCACCAAATTGCATCTGTTCTCCTACCTCCCACCCCACCATTTCCTACATGGGGATAATCCAGGCTATAGCTGCTCCTGTATTACATTCATTCATACTGATGCCTAAAGGAGTAACTTGGATTATTCACCCTCAACTTTCACCCAAGACACAAGATTTTGGGTGGAAGCACATTTTAAAGTAAAATTTGAAATGTTGTTCTAGCAAAAAGCTTACTAGAGAAAAGTCCAGGACCTTCCCTGCATCTGCTATGTTACTCATATGCATCACACACATATAAATTCACTCAGATACTTCAGACACGCTTATAACATATAAAATAAGCTTTACCAGTATTCTGAGACAGTATGTTTACATACACTTGCATCTGCCTAAATAAATGTTACCTAACTTACCAATCTCCACACCAAGACCACCTATACCACTCAGGAATACGTGGGACTGAGCCATCTTCTGCATTGCTCTGTCTCCAAGAACATACCTCTGGCGACTGCAGCAAAGTCAAAGCAATATACAAAAAAAGTCAAGAGCACGTGAAAGTAAGTCAAAGAGTTCCCAGTCATTTCCCAAAAAGTTCAAATATTTTCAGTTATTCTATCATCCCAATCAGTTTCTAATCCACAATACCAAGTTCTGCAGATGAGCATGTGTCACTAGTGACGAGTGCACAGTTCTATTTACCAGCCCTCCATTCAACAAGCAACTGAGGACATAACATGCATGTATCTGAACGGCATAGTGCTTTAGGAAATAAATGTATATCAAATGTAATATTTGCACTCACAATCCAAATAGTGAAATGTATTTAGTACAGACCTTTTCAGTGTCAGGTTTCAGAGAAGAGAAATAAGTTTTAATTTTAAATCAGTGTAAAACCTATTCAGGATAATAGCTTTTTGGAATTAACTATTGAAGACAAAAGCAAGCTAAAGAATTTCTTTGTTAAAAGAAATCTTCAAACCAGAGGCTGGAGCAGCTTTCATAGTCAGATCCTGAGCTCTGAAAGACTCTTAGTTTCCAACTGTACACTTAAACCATTCTAAATACCACCTTTTCCACCAAGAAAAAGTATGACTTTCATGAGACTAGTGCCAAAAAATAAAACTACACATACTGCACAGGAAGCATTGCGCTGAATTAAAAAGAAGTCTCATTTGTTCAGCATACAGGTGGGTTTGGTTTTTTTTAAATACAGAAAGCAGTTTTTCATCCCATCATGTTTATCCAGGGATACCACTTGTTCCAGTACAGGCTCTCTGAACTACTGCCATAGCAAGCGATCTCAAGCCACCCCCAGCTAACAAATTAAAACAAAAATAATAATAAAAAATAAATAAATTTTTAAAAAATCTACCAAAAAACCTCAAAACCCAACACCTTGAAGTCTGGAGGATAACAGAGACACTGATGATGTTCATGAGGACAGAGAACTATGGCAAAGAGTGAGGAATAAATTAAAGAATGAAGGAGATAAATTACATAATGTTCCAAAGGAAGGCAAAAAGAAGATAGTGAAAGAAGATGAGGAACAAGAAAGAGAGGAATATCTACTTTGTCAAAGGGGAAACAAGCTAAAGGCAGAAAGAAAATCCATATTACAAATACAAGTATTACTCCTGTTTTCCAAAAAGCTCACATTATTGATACTACTGGAACTTTGTACAACTCCATAGTATTCACCTATGCTTTTTACTGGTCAAATACTAACAATGGTCAGAAAACACCTGTTATGAGATCAATAAAGGAACACTTTTACAGAAAGATGAATTGTATCTCCAGTTCAACCAGTTCTCACACTAACTTTGCAAGAAGTGGGTTCTATTTCATTTGCTGAACGCTTCAGGTTTGTTGCACAAGTATACACACATTTACCTAACTGGCAGTAGATAGTGTTCTCAAGCCTTGTCTTTTACGTTACTGCATGTAAATGTAAGTGTTGCTGAAAAGTCATGAGTGATGCTTAAAAATCAGATACTCTTACCTATACAAAGCATCATCAATTTCCATAGAGTCCGCCGCCATGATGCAATGCGATTTGTTTACACTAGAAGGGTTACAAAAAGAAATAATCTGGTTGCATTGGATGCAATTTCACAGTTGGTCCCCACTCCCCCGCCCACTCAATTCTTCAATAGAAGAACCAAAAAACACAAAAAGCAGTGTTACATAGGAATCGCTCTGAACATTAAGAAATCTATAGAACACCACAGCATCTAGGTAATTAAAATGTACAGAAGCTAGAAGACAAGAACTCCCAAACCTTTAATAAATGATTTCAAAATATAGACAGACATATTAATTTCGCCACTGACGAGAAGCAAGGCTTACTTCTTGTATTTGCCACAGTTAGATTTACTAAAAGTACAGTTTCATTTTACAGTAACAGCTCCAAGCTGTTTAACTTGGATCTACCTGACTGGTGCTTTTTTTTTTTTGAAGAGAAGATACAAGATCCCTGAATGACTAGGAATAGTTATTAACACTTCATTATTTCTATCTTAACTTAAAATCCTTAGGAAACAAGTTACTGTTTTAGGTAAGTGAAGAAATCAGGACCCAAAGATCTGAATTACTGCAACATTTAACTAAGACATGAAGTTAAACAGTTCAATAGGATTTTTAGAAAAAGCATAACTCATGCTATTAAGGCCTTCAGTCAGTAGCAAAGACTTCTTCGTTGTTAAGTTACATTAGTGATAACTAAGCACTAGGATTAGGAACAAACTGCCACTAGCCAGCTTGTTTCTTCATCATGCAGGCTGGGAATTGGTGCTTCCTGGACCTGGCAGGTAACTGTCATCAAATACAGGATGAGCAAAATTCACCCCATGTTTGATCCAGAACGTAAGTTCCCATCCCTACTAGGAAGGTACACATCTTATTTCAATTCGCTACAAACTACCCTGGAAACTAGACATGGCTGACAACGCTTTCTCCTATGAGATTTAGAAGTAAAGGCCCAGACATACTCAGGAGTTTCTTCTCTGAGAGCACACGTACACCCAGAAAAAGCTTTCAAGGCAATCGTGCCCAAAAGTTAACTCCTATTCACTGTTCAGACGGTTTTGGCAAGCATTTTAACATTTCTGAAGTACGGCACCTGCAGCCTGTCACAACTTGGGAGACTATTACGTTCTGACCTGAAATTTGTCCTTTTGATTTTTTTAGGCTGAATTAGCGCTGAAGTAGTGCAGCAGGGGACAGAGCTACACTGAAAGCAGGCCACAAATCTCACCCGTTAAGCTCCCGTGTACTAACTCCTACGTGAAAGCTAGCATACAAGACAGCCAACATGAAGCACCTCCATTGCAATCTGTAGTCACTTCAGTGCAGCTCCTGTGCCCTTACACAAGTGCTGAAGACAAGCAGTATCCATGTTACTACATCATCCCAGGACCCAGATCTCAAGCCAGAAAGCAATACACCTCATCTCAGAGTCACAGGCTTCAGTCCTGCCTAGGTAAAAGCCTTCATTTCAGCCACTGCCTGAGGCTCAAGACTGGAAGTTCCCCTAAAAGCGAGCCAGCACCATCTCAAATGGCCCGGAGAAACCATCCCCGAGCTGTTCTGCTCCTCCGTGATCACCCTCCACAAACAGCACAGGCACTCTGGGACTGCCCAACATAAACAGGTTGTGGTACTAAGGTGGGGAAGGTGATCCACCTCTGGATAAAAACACCCAGCTTCCTCCACTGTGGTTGCTGAGAGTCATCTCAATCAGTTTGCCCTCTCAAACAGCCTCTTGTAAACAATGAGGATGTGCAATCAACCCACAAGAGAACCTTCTTCACCTGTATCACACAGACCCGTTTTGACAGTGGCTCTTCCAATATAATTATCAGCTGCCAGTTCTCTTCCTGCATTCTCCGTTACAGCACCAAGCTGCTGCCAGCACACCTGTCAGGTATAGCAAAACACCTCCTTCCAAAAGAGGACTTAGCGGTACTACGGTCAAATAGCTCTAGAACAAAGTTTTGTTCACATATTCCATCACCTAAGTTGTATTTCTCATTTTAGTTCAACCAATATTGCATCTGTCTCGAAGAAAGGCATGTAATATAGGGGCGGAAAACATCCCAACATCACGTCCTAGTACTTAGCAGATGCTCGACGGTTATACACTCACCTGTTTCCTTTTAAAAGCCAATGCTATCAGTTTTAATGCCAGGCTACTATTGAACCGTGTAAGTAACGCCCTTTGTTTTTTAAAGACTCAGCTGCTTGTGGGGCATAACCCAGGGACAAAGTGAGAAGCTAGGTGTTACCATGGACTAAGATGCTCTGAAGAGCAGCAAAGACACAGGAGATGCAGCCGTGGGCCGGTTTCACACTATTCCTTACCTCCAAACCAGCGCAGGCCAAAGCAGTGTTAACTACTTGCTGTTCAGCAGGCTGGGGTGGCGGGGAGGCCTGGATTCATCCCACCTAGTCAGGGCTTCCAGAGGCGGATCCCAGTCGATGCAGGCTCGCTGTTCAGTCGGCACAGAGAGAGGGGGAAGCCGCTCAGCCCCACTACTGACTGCCCGGATGGCCTAATGGGGGGAAAACGACCCCTCGGATCCACAGCGGGGAACCGCGACAGGGAGGGCCGCCCGCCGTCGAAATCAACCCGACGCGGGTACCAGCAGAGCCAGACCGGCTGCAGCCCCCCACCTCGGCGTTCCGGCTCTCGGCGCCGGGAACCGCCACCCGGCCTAACCTGGGCTAGCTGCCGCCTCAGGGGCCCCGCTCCTCGGCCCCGCCGCCGCCCGCCCTCACCGCCGCGGCGGCCTGGCGTTGCGATGAAGGCCCGAGCGCTGCCGGCGGCGCCGGGCGAAGAGGCAGGAAGCGGGTGGGAGACAGCAGCGCCAGTGCCGCGGCACTTCCCCGCCTGCGCCGACGCGAGGGGCCGGGCTAAAGCCGCCCGCCGCGGCCCGCCTCCTCGCGCTTCCTCACGGCGGGCGGCCGAGGCCGGAGGGACGCGGCCGCGCCTGGTGTCCAGTGCGCTACTGCCCAACGGGAGACGCGTAAGGCAGTCATTAAAAAAATCACCGCGTTCTGCACGGAAAGCAACGCACCGTGTTGTTAAAAAAAAAAAAAATCCCCGTTAGGTTCAAGCGTTACCAGGTTAGGCGATCAAGAGCGCTTCTGAGCCCTGCTCCTGAGGTAACTGTCTCCGCATCTCGCAGGAGAGCGCCAGCAAGATGTCGCCCACCTCAAAAATCGGCAAAATTGCATTAAATGGGGCTAGGGAGCAAAGCTGCGAAACGCCAGAGAGCGTCCAAGGCCGTGGAGGAGCACAGATTTGGGAAAACTGATCAAAACCAACATACAACATCCCATACGAACGTAGTACACAGGCTTGTGGAAATTTTTCCCTTTTTCTTTTGGTGGCATTTAGCCAGAAGAAAGCAAGCTGCGGCAACCATCGCTGCCTCCACCGCCAACTCGGTATCACCTCCTATAAATGTTTTCTCTCCTGTTTCCCAAACTCGATGATTAAGATCCCACCACTGCCCACCTTCCCACAGGCAGTTTATCCTCCCTTCAACTTACACCCTGCCTTCCCTTTCATTCTCCCTGATCATTGGGGTAGGTGAGACGAGTTTAAATCTTTCTTGATATCATTAGCATACCTTACACAGATTGGGAGGGATTCGTGCCACTGCACAAGCGGCAACTGAAAAATGTCATTGCATGCAGTGTATACAGAATGGACACCTTGTATTTTAAAATACTTGTAACTTTGTACCTTTAAAAAAAAAAAACCCTAAACAACTATCTGCATCCTACAGTACACAAGAAAAAAAAAAAAAAGCCCTTTCTCTATCTCAGTTGGGTTTTGGGGAGCTTCTAGGGGCAAGAAGACCCAAGTTTTGTCCTGTTCATGAGCGTCCAATGCATTATTTTAGCATTTATCTCTCTCTAACAAACAGTTCTAGCAACTCTCCACTCCTTCCTCAAGATTTACACCTCAGTCCAACAATGCACGCAGCTGTTGTACTGAATTAGTAATGAAGACTAGGAGCAACTGTTGAACACTAGCTATGCTTTGGCAGGATCAGGGTGAAAGTACTTATCTGCAACACAGCTTTAGAGAAGACAGATGTGGGCAAATTTGAAAGAACCACAAGAGGCCACTAGAAGTCTGAAATGCTGTACTGAAAGATGGGATAACGGAGAAAGCAGTTCAGTTGTTCAGGATGACGAAAGCATTTCTTGCCAGTAAAGGAATTTATACTTAAGGCTGGTATTTGCTTTGTAGCTTTTTCACATAATACCTAAAAATCAGACAACACAAGAATAAAATTACTTTATTCCAATGAAGTAATTTCAAAGAGCAGTGCGTGTACATGATGAATAGAATTAACAGGAGGCCCAGCTATAAAGGGTAGGAAAAAAAGTGAAAGAAAATTTAAAGACAGCAAAGAATATCAGCTTCAGTTTTGCTACTTCGCTAATTTTTAGTTCCGTCAGTGATTTTTAGCTTTAATTTTGGGCTTTCCTTAAAAATGAACCTGTTTCAATTTTTTTTAAAAGGCTAGACTAACAATTCTTATTTTTAAGAACTTGCCAGTCAAATGTGTTCTGAAAAATATTAATAAAAAATGTATCTGCTACGTACCATCTTTCTGTTCTGGTTATTGCATTTTTTTAGGACACCACTTCCTTCGATATGCAGTCATCTCACGTGAAACAGATTTTGCACAGTAACAGTGAATACTGAAATGGTTTTTGCCTAAACAGAGAAACAACAACATCCAGTTAATTCTCGCCTAATAGTTTAGCAGTAATTAAGCAAAGACTAACCATCAGTGATACCGTGAACATGGGCATTGTAAGATAAACTAGCAAATAAAACCGGACAGATTCTATTTACCCCAGAAGCAAAATAAACCGGTTCCCAAATGCATGGATTAGTAGGTGTACTCAAGAGCCCTCTAGGCTCATGGTACCAAACCAAAAAACATTCAGGTTTTTCTCTTATTTTCCAAGACTGCAAAATTTGAAACACCTGGAGCCATTTGGCTTTTCTTTTTCTCCTTAGCCTTCTCTTTAGAAATACATATAACCCTAAAATCTTAGTGAATTTGGTTAAATAAGTTAATTTTAAAAGAAATCTCAACTCCATATTTGTACCATGTTAAAGTCAGCTGTAGCTTTCAAGACTGGCAAAAGGTACAAAGCAAGGCTGTCACTTTACTGGCTTGCTGAACCAATGAGCATTAAACGGCTGTGGTCAGGAGAACACCACCACGCTCTGGGCTTTGAGCCTGCTCACACCCCAAATCCCCGTGACTTCAGTTTATGTGCACTACTGTCGATTCATTCTCAATGCAGGTGTAGGATACATCCTTAGAGTCAGTATTTTTAAAAGGAGCTGGAGCTGATATAGCTGCAAATCTCCTTTCCATCTGCTGGGAAAATCCCAGCCACTTGCACTTCTTTTTTTTTTTCCAATCTCTTGATTTTCTGATTTCCAGGCACGATATCACATTCTTAATGGGGACTCCAAAGTGGGGATTTGGGGGGGATTCATTTGCTTCTCTGATTTATTTAGTTAATAAGCAAATTAGCAGACAAAACTCTATCTAGTTTTCTCCCTAAAAATGTGTTACTTGAAAGTACTAAGGCCAACACAATTCAGTTTAGCACACAGGCCAGTGCAGAAATGACAGTAAATCCACATCAACATCCTTGAGTGGGTTTCCAGCTCTTGCAGGAGTGAGGTGCTCACCGGCAAGGCTTTGGTCTCCTCTTTTTGGCACAACAGGCAGTGTAGGAGTGCTTTGCTGGCACATTTAAAAAGACTCCAGCTTCCCAGTGGAGTGGGCCAAAGGATCTTGCCACTTCAGGCTGCTCTAGCAAGTGACACCTTCCTAGAAACCATGTTAACAATGTTCTTAAAATCCTGATCCAGATAAACAAGGGCACCAATTACCTAAGCTGATTCCACACTGACATGTGCATGAATGCATTTCCAAAGGCAAGAGCCAGCTTTTCCATGCACGTGCATCTCCAATGCAGGCTGCGAGCTGCCCGACGAATATTCATTGGGTTAAATAATAACGTTTAGCTCTCAGCTCTTCTCATTTGTTAAGAGGAGCATCGGATGGGGAATTGGAGTTTCTACAAGCTTTACTTACATCAGGAATCCCGGTGATGGATTGATGTCATTCAACCAGACCCGCTCACATGATTAGGCCTTGTGCAATCAGCCTCTCATTTCTTTCCTACTTGTGCTCCAGGCTGAAAATTAGCATTGGGCAAGCCTCAAACAACCCGATTTGAATAACCAGAAGCTCGGAACACGTTTCTTGATGCTTTAAATCTGCCTGGGAAATCTCAGGAGAATTGGTACATCAGCTCCGTAGATCTCCCTACAGCCAATTTCCAGGAATGCCGTGTTACAAGGACAAGTTTTTCCAAGGCCAGAAGCAAGGTGGTGAACTCTTGGGTGAAGTTTCAGATCCATTCTCAAATTTGCATAGCGCTAGCTTAACTGAAATTCACATTTGAGTATTTTAGAAAAGCAGATGTCCCACCTTGTCGTTGCTGAAACATCTGTAAAGCTCCAGCCACTGTTAAAGACAAACAATGCCTAGAATGGGAAGTGAACAGAGAGCGCTGCAGTTTTAGAATAGTCTTATATCAAAATAAGGAAGATTAATCTATTTTGCATCATAAACAATTTTTAACCTGGCTATTATTAAGCAAAAAAAGGACGAAAAAGGAGAAATTGTTTTAAAATACATTTAATGTTATGAAATATATTACTTTTATATCATTTAAATCCTTGCTAAATCTTAACATCACAGCAATAATAAAAGGTTTTTAAAAATCTTTTCTTGAATCACACAATATTCTCTTTGCTTTATTCAAGGGCAGAAAACAGAGTCTTCATAAATAAAACACTGACATGGAGTATAAGACAAACCCAGGCCAGACAGTTTGCTAAAAAATTTGTGAAAAGTGCATCTGGCTGGCTCAGGACTCCCTGAGTAAGGTAGATATTCTCCACACACCTCTTGGCTGTTTGACCTCTCACGAGAAAATATGAAATAGAGGCTGCCTTTCTCATTTTAAAGATGCTATATATACACGTCACTTGCAATGCGAGGTAGGAACCAGTTTATAGGGGTTGTATCTAATCTGGGCCTCGCCTCCTTATTGTTGCCTCTCCATTTGCTAGGCGAAAAGATAAATTTAAGTGCAAAACAAAGCCTTAGCTATCTATGAAAGTGAACTACTGTTAACTTTCAATTGCAGTTCATCAGCTGATTATAAGGAAGGACGCTTGTCACAATTTTCACCTTCAAGGGAATGAGGCACAAAAAAACCCTAGATGTATTTCTTTTTCCCAAAGGATGCCTTCAAAAAAAGGGGACCTGAACACTAGAAGAAAACAGTGTTTCCAGGTGACCTAATCCAAAACTCCATGAAGTTTCTATTTTGTAACTGAACTTGACCCAGAGTAAATTCTTCGTTGAAAAATAGCAGCAACTCAAAAGTGCATAAATTACAAACTTCATCAATAAATTCAGAAAACCGATTTGCTGCATCTAACTATCCTCCTAACTGTCCCAAGATCCTTTCCATTTTAGAATGGACATGGAAAATCAGAATAAAGATACTAATATTTCAAAACTGAAACTAATCTAAAACCTTCAATAGATTTCTTTCTGAGATAAGGCATTTTGTCTTTTACTGAAATTCAAAAGATATACAGAAAGACTGGAAGGAGCCCAATAATATGACAACCCCCTCCACCACCACCGAGGCTTAAACGTAGGTTTTTCCATCCGTATGTAGACTTGTAATTCAGGGTGTGAGTTTTCAAGAAATGCTGAGCATCTAATTCCCACAGATGCCGATTATTGGAGAGCTTGAACAGTAGGAAGGCTGAGGAGAGATCCAGTCCTGAGCAGAAGGGGAGGCAGGATGCTTTGGAGAAATTTTCAGCTGTAGTAGGTTCAGCTGTGGGGCCTGCAGCTTCTTTCACGTCTCATACAGACTCCTGTGAGTCCTGCATTCACAGCCTAAGCAGTCCAGTGGCCATTCAAAGACTGCAGGAGACAGTACTGGAGTGACAGTTTGGATCCTCATACTGAAGGCCTGGGCTCTAGGGGGCGGTAATAGTCACGTCACTGGACCCCCTTCCACCAGCAATCCATGAGGTGTCACGCACAGAGGTAGGAAAAGTGGTTAATCAGTGTATAAGGATTGCATTTACTCTGCAGTTCTTATCATCGGGACTGTTCTTTAACATGAAATTACTCTTCAGCCTCATAAGACAGGATCATGTTCAGTCATGGCAGAGATGAATCCATCAGTGAAGCAAAACATTATCACTAATTGCTTTCTTTGCAGTGTGATGGTTTCCACTGGCTGGCGTGCCTTGGAAAAGCACACTATTTCTTGGAAAAAAAAAAGATAGTTCTCAGTTTATTTGTGGTGAATATTTATATTTCCTTTAGCACAAATTTAAATAGTGGGTTTCCTTCCAGGGAGGTTTTTCATGGCAGCACACTTACTACAAACAAATTTGGGTAGAGCTTGTGTTTCTGTATCGTAAGCTTGTTGCGAGTTGAACGGAGTAGATCTAGAAGGCAAATGGTACAGAGGTAGCGGCACAGTACTGTGATAAAGCACTTCCACAATAGCACTTTCAAGTAACTTGAACTTCGCAGAATCCACAAACAATTTCCTATTAAAAGTGTGCTTCGAAAGAAGAACTTCGAGCTTTTCTCTTTTCCATTCCAACTTACTGCAAGCACAGAAATCCTCCTTTTCCTCAGCTAGGACCTGCCCTCAGTGCTGATCCACTGTAGCTATCAAGACCAGCGAGCAGGGTGAGTATCCAGGGTCTCAGCTGCATGCTGTGCAGATGATAGTCTCCAGCAGGAATAATTATCAACGGTTCGCTTTGCTAGAAACACAGCTGTGACAGCATTTGCCTCACTGGAGGAAGAAGGTTCAGCTTCAGACTTTGGCCATGGCTGAAGAAATTTTTTAATTTTTTTCCTGGAAGATGTTTGTATTGTAAAGCAGATATATTGGTAGCTTTTAAATGTTAGTTTAATGATGTCAGTTTGTAATTTCTGATAAGTGAGAATGTTTCAAGGCTCAAAGATGAGGCAGGCCATCTCATGTATTTAGTATAAACTCACAAGGGGTTAGGATCTCTGACAGCAAAGATAGTGCTTGCTGCGGCAAAGGTAGCTTCGACCAAAACTACATAGGAATATACACACAAAAAAAACCCTTTCAGAATTACAGACAAATATGAGTTACACGTAGTCTATGTAGTTAAATCCATTTCTGATTTTGGAATTAGATGCCAGTTTTTGAGGTAATCCAGTCACGGAAATAAGTCACTCGTGTGTAAACTCCAGGTTTATTTGGCTTGGCACATTCATCTCCCCAGCTCACTATTCCCACGAGGTACCACATCAGTCTAGAGTCTGGAGTAACCAGTGGTCCCCCAGAGTCCCCCTAGAGAAAAAGGAGGGGGGGAAAAAAAAGATTTAATTGATCAGAAGGGAAAATGTCATTCTCTCCACAGACAGGAGGTTGTGTCCCATAAGAGAAGCAAGCAAGCAGTATTTCAAGAGCTGCCATTTGTGCAGAATCCAGGCTGTTTCTGAAACTTGAGTCGGAAGTCTGTGCCTTTTTCCTGTTTGCCATGAAACATCCTGACCTGCCTCTGTGGTTTTACACACACACACAAAAAAAAGCTTCTCTTCTGTTTTGTGAAACACTGCTTCCCACCTGCCTTGTCTTCCTACTTGTACAAAGTAGGGAAACACAAATATACACAGCCATCTAAGCCAACAGGAACTTTTTTTGGTTTTTCACAGTAATCGCTATCCTTTCAACTAATTCTTTGAGTCATTTGCAGCAATAACATTTCAAAAAGGATTTCATCAGGAACTTGCTCTTCTAATTAGACAATAACTCCTTAAGATGTTAGCCACTCTCAAAGGCTGAATTCAGGTACTGTTAATAGCATGACATGGTAATAACAGTTGAACTGGAAACCTTACAGGCTGAAAGGCAATCCTCACACAACAGACCAAATTCCCCATCTTCCACTAAAATTCTTTACAGAAATAAACAGCAGTTTCATGTTTCTGTTCAGGTCTCTTCAATGCTGAACCAGACAGGAACAGAGGAATTGAGCCTCCCAGACTTACTCTGCAAGGAGTTTTGCTTTGGGCATGATCTGTAGGCCTGGGATTCTGGAAAGTGTCTGTTTTGAGTCAGCACTTAGGAGTACATTCTTTGTAAATAATAAATAGAAAAGACCTTTTAAAAAGTTATTGTTATGGAAATATTTTTGTTTGAACATAAGCATTTCCTTGCAACATTTGCAAACCTGCACTACACATGTATCCTTACCATTCCATTTACACCTAGCTTCCTTATAGTTATTTTAGTTTCAGACTGTTTTCCTTCCACTGATCCAAGTCTGTTACCAAAGATCGTAACAGATGTGTTATGAGACAAGCCAGTCCAGAATTTAATTTCAATGAGTGATAGTGCATTTTTGCTGGCAATTTACCTGCTACATTCTTAAACTTCTTCCTTCCCAACTGTACGAACATACGGTCTTGGCTACTTGAGCCAAGCTTTTAGCTCATATTTAGTATTTCAGCATTCAGTATCTCTGTCGATGCCTTGTCATATCACTTTGCAAGCAAATTGTTAGTTAGATTTCACACACAAGAAATTATGAGAAGCAAATGGGATTGTAGCAGCTATTCTGAGTTTCAGAATAAGAATTTCATTTCATGCTATGAAAGGTTTAAAATTCTGAATATTATATTAATTTAGCTCTCTTAGCATGGGTTTTGTGGGCTAAATGATGTGTACTAAATGCTACTCCATTTTACAACTTAATTCCTATTTGAATAGAGCCTGTTTAAAGGATTAATAATACACTGTCCGTTAAGATGTGGTCAACCAGATACTGAAGTAAGCATTAAAATAGTTTTCCTTTCTAAGTTTCAGCTACAGTTACCTGACAAGCATCTACTCCTCCTTCCAAGTATCCAGCACACAGCATCCTGGGTGTTATGTCCCCGTCATACACTTCTTTTCTGTTGCAAGTGTTTGAGTCGATAAGTTTCACTGTTGCTTCTTGAAGAGCATTTGGAGTTGGACCTGAGGGAAAATACAGTTTGGGTATTTATCCACAGAATTACTTTGCAGTCGTTAAAGATACAGGAAGAGCATTTAACATTCTCTTATGGAGGACCAGCTCGAGTTGGTTTAACATGGAGGTTTTGCTTGTTGATCTGTCTAGCTTAGGCCCTTACAGAAAATGTACACACTCATAGTCTCACTTAGGAACTGTACCATTAAGACAGAAGTAACAACTGCACAGTACATAGTGCCTTAAGTGTAAATCCATATATTTTATACATTTTCCATATAATACCACAGAATACAAATTACCGAGCAACTTGGGCAGACGATATGAAGACATCTAGGTTCCATTGCCAAGTCTACTCTTAGCATGGCCTGATAAGAGTGTGAGCTTGGGTAAGTCACCATCTGCAGCTCACTCTGCACATTTACCTGAAAGCACACAGAGTTATCTGTAGCTTCTGGCTAGAGCTGGGAGAATATTTTTTTAGGTGCTATATAAACACATGCATGGCTGGGATACCTTATCTTAAGAATTTACAATATGAAACGTAAAGGCTGGGAAAAGAGAACAGTCTTCTTCCTTGTTTCTGCTTCAGTGAATTGTAGCTCTGTCTTTGTCCAGTGTAATTTTAAAGCAAGAAACTGCTGCTTACAATTAAACAAACCTATTGCTTATAGACAAAGCATTAGGCTTGCTGCCATACAACATATGGCTACAGAAGTGGTGTCAATTCGGTAGCAGATCAGAGCCACTGTTCATGTAACATTCAGGTTGCCTGGTAGACTCAGGACTCACCGTCATTGGTAAGTGCTCCCCAGCCTGTGATGACAGCAAAAATATTGTACGAAAAAGTCTGAGATGGCTCAGGCAGGCAAACGCGGTGTATGCTACTTGTAAACTCAACTCGTTTAGAGAGGTGTACAAGTGCAATGTCATAATCATGTTCTGGGTAGCGGTACTTTTCATGAATAATAATAGTCTTGACTGATCGTTTCAAGCTTGGTGGCTTCAAAAGAGCTCCAAAAGTAGCAGTCCATTTCTGAGGGTGACTCAGGCTGAAAAAGGTAAGAGTGCTGTAAGTATTTAGCTGTAAATATAAGTGTTCGGGACTTTAAACTTGGTGAGGACCTTTATTGTAAAGCTCCCTCAAGCCAGCTCCCTACTAGATTCTTAAGGCATTCATCACTTTCCACAACACTGTGTCCCACATTATTGTGGGCTGCTGCTAGAAGAGGGCAATCCTGCATTCCATCCTCAACCGTGGTCTCATAGTCCTTCCCTGGTCCTTGTCCCTGATCTAGCTAGCCATTGTGTGGCTGCAGGGTGTAATCAAATCAAAAAGCTCTTCTGCTAGAAAGCTCTTCATATCCATTACTCTTTTTTGCATGTTAATAATCTGTTCAATCAGCTGTTGTTCCGTCTTACATGCCCTGCAGCTCCACAATTGCCATGCTCAAAACAAAAAAGAGCTGGAAGTGCGTGGCTGAATGGAGGGGTAGGAACGTGGGATTATAACTTCTGGTAGCAGCCTGCAGCAGCAGCAACCTCGTTGTGACACAAAGGACCACCTTTAGAAACATTTAGCATGACAGAAAACAAACTCTGCCATTTCAGTCACTTCTTTGCCCAATATGGCAAATGGCTATTGATTTCCACTCATACAATTGCCAGTTCTGCTCCAAAGAGTCAGTCTTTAATTTCTCATTGAAACATTGAACTGATGGCTCTGCTTAACTCTGACTTTTCTCCTTCAAGGCAGATAATGATAATTGTTCCCCTGGAAAAAGTCAAGGGTTTGGTGCAAATCTGGAAAGCCATACAACTTGATACACATGGGCACATTCTGCTGCAGATTCCAAGATGGGAACTTACTCTCTGAAGCAGTGAGCTGCAGATACAAGCCACGTATTGCTGATGAGTGTTGCACCACAGCGGTGGATATTATTGTACTGCAAACTAGCTTGCCATGGCCAGTCCCCGGTCTCTGCAGAAGACAATCCGCCAACTATCCGCAATGAAGA
This sequence comes from Steatornis caripensis, assembly GCA_013398225.1. NCBI lineage: Eukaryota > Metazoa > Chordata > Aves > Caprimulgiformes > Steatornithidae > Steatornis > Steatornis caripensis. Next base: position 215,453 of record VZSC01015702.1, read on the forward strand.
TGATTTTGCCATTGACTTGACTGATTTATTTTGCCGTAACCCACAGACTGTCAGAAAGCAGAAAGAGTGTATTAGCTGTTCTTCTGTTTAATAAATATGCTGCCAATGGCTGTGGAAAATATATGTAAAATTACACACCACCTAGGTTCTCTAACAGTATCTACATCAACAAGAAAACATGCCTTCCACCAGCCCCCCAAATCAGAGATCCTCATACACAACCCATTCTCCTAGAAGCCTGAATGAACAACCGACTATTATGGAAAGCCACGATGGTCAACCCATTCAGGCTTAGCTGCGTGAGCAGCCCAAATCGGAAATCAAGACCTTCACCACACACCCAGGACAATTCCCAAGTACAGGGATTGTCAACTTTAATGTCCCAAGTAATTTGTCGTTAGGATAAAATATAAACAAGGTAAAATCTAAGATGGGAATGATCCAAGCCATGGGTTTTTACCACGCATGCATGCAGATTACATCAGCAAGAGGTCACCTGGAAACAGACAACTGCACATTGCACAAATGTCAGTCTGCGAGTGGACTGGGAGAGGCACTTCAGGCAAAGAGCATGTCCAAGCCAGAGGTGACAAAGGCACAGATACCTCCAGCACAGTGTGCATCCATGACAAAAAGTATTAACCTCCAAACCCAGAGAGAAATGAACATATCCACGGTTTCAGTCACTAAACTCAGGATATTCAGGGGCAGCTGAAGCTCCCCCGTAGCTTTAGAAAGTTCCTCAATGGACAGAGCTGCTTCAGCTGTCTTCTCCCATCCAAACAGCATCAAATCCATCTTACCTGGACCGAGGCCACTAGTTTTCATCCAGGCCCTGGTTTCAGCTAGACATTAGGAAAGTTGACAGACAGGACTATCCCAATTCATTGAAAAAGAGACAGAGCTAAGAATTATTTGCATAGTGAAAACACAATCCAAACCATTGCACTGCCTGTCTCCTGCAGTGACCCAGAGTGGGGCAAAGCAGAAATCCGGAGTATGTCATGAAGAACTGCCAGCCCCAGGGCCCTTGAAGTCCTCAGAGTGAAACACTGGAGCCACGCAGAGTTTAACCTCTGCCCCTTCCTGCTAGGATCTGCACAAGGTTATGTTAACAGTACCTCATAGTCAAAAGCAGCAGCAAGAATATAGTGGATTGAAAGCTGTTCATAAATTTGGAGGGGAAAAAAAAAAAGGTCACACAATATTCAGAAGCTCACGTGCTCAGTATACAGTCTGCCCTGTTCTGAAAGTTAAAACCACAATGAAGGAAAACAGTGAAATCTAACTCTACTTGTCCAAAACTTTCCATGTGAAAGGAAAGCTGGAGAATATACCACAACTGACAAGACTGTCTGCACTGGCATGTTTCCCTCCTGAAAGCTATTGGTAATCCTCAATTACTAGTCCTAAAACTGCACAATCCTGTCAATGTTCAAACCACAGGGAAAAACTCACAGTTCCGTCAGTGCCCCAGAACACCAGCACCTAAAACGGACCCAAGAAGTGATGTTATTTAATCTTCCATTACTTGACAGCTTGCTGCTAAGGAACAGATCAAACCTTTCCAGAGTTAAAAGAAACCCAACTTGTAGGCAAAGATGGCTTTTTATGACTATCAAATCTCCAAAGAAGTTGGCTTCCTTCTCTGAAAGCTTAAAAACATCTCAAAAACAAACTACCTCAACTTAACCCCTACAGCAATACCTTGAGAAGACCAATCATATTGCCTCATATTTCCATAAAGCACAATTTTGCGCTACTAGCCATTCCAAAATCCAGAACATTTTCATTATCAGCACAGGCTGATGAAACTTCTATACATTTCCTTATGGTCCTTCCTTCCTTCCTTCCAATGCACACTACAGGAAATGACATATTCCCAATTTCGGAGAGCACACAGAAAGCCATTACTCCCAACTCTTCTGCATATGGCCAGTCCTGCCGGCTTTTGGGGCACTTCTCAGTCACAGGATGTGTTAGAGGTCTCTGCCAGGCTGCCATCGTGAAAGTACCTATTGAACAACATGCTGGTACGTGTTCAGGTATAAATCTCATCACTTCGTGTGTGTATAGGAAAATAACAGGTAGCAAGGTGGAGATGAATTGTTACACTACAGCATCTAAGACAAGCATATATGAAACAGATTCTGCAGTTGCTGCTCCAAGATGCAGTTCTAATACTTTATACCACTGAGACAGAGGACAGGGTGTCTGCCCTGTGCGGGCAGGATTAGACTTGATGAAGTATTATATTTAAGTACATGTTTTAACCTATTTATAATACAGATTGCTTCTGACTATAATCTGCTCAAATATAAAATGCACTCAAATCCATGATAAGGGCTTTCCAGCCTGTAGCACATCATAGTACACCTTTCAACAAGCTGCTGTGCCTGACGTTAAAGCAGTAAACTAGAAGTTAAAATTAAATTAAATTAAATTAACAGTAAACCAGAAATTAAGTTTGTTTATTTATTGGAAGTCCTCCTCACTCGCTCAATTTTACTACATACACCTAGGAGTCATCTCAAATGTCTTAGCTTTCGTGTAGAAACATGGCTTAGTCTGTGTGTGCAAAAACACGGTTAAAGCAGGCACAGTGTACAAGCTCTCACTGGTACCAATACCGACTGGATCATGCTAGTAATAAAACAAGTGTCCTGAACATTACAGTGCTCAGCCCTCACTGGCTAAGTCCTCTGTTGCCTAGGTGGCAGGGTTTGCATTTAAGATGCACCCTCCACTTTCCACACCAGCACTGCTGGAGATAGAATCGTGCCATAGGCACTTGGGCTGCGTGTCTCCTCTCTCCCCGACACTGGGGATTTGTATAGAGCCCTCAGCACTTGCTCTTTTCTCATAGAATTGTTGATATTTTTAACAGAAGGAACATCTCACTGCAAAAAAACTGACCGGGGAACTCAGCGGTGGGTGCAGACTTTTTCTAGAAGGGATTTTCATCCCATCACCACTATTTTCAAGCCAGTATTCCTAAGTATCCCAAAAGTCATTAATAAAAAAGGCTTCCTCGTGACTGAGCAGGGTTTCTCGTGCTCACATGGCTCATCTGTGTGAAGTACAAGGTCACATTCATTAGACAGGAGGATGAGAATAGGCTTTTAAGGGTCAGGAAAAGTGCTCAGAGACTATTAATGCTAATTAAATCAATAAGAGATTTCCCAGGCTTATTAAGCCCTTACTTACTGTCATTGAAGAGCGCTTCTGCTCTTTTTGTCTCCACATCTGAAACAAACAAACAAACAAACAAACAGTCAGGGTAAGGCCAGGACAGCACAGACAAGGTTTCTCATCTGCATGGTTGTCCCACCCAACAGCTATTTGAGTACAAGGCACTGCAGGAGGTACCGCTGACAGGGGGGCTGCTACAGAAACCAGTGTAGCTCATACACAGTCACATTCTTGCGCTGGCTCTCTGCAGTGCTGCTTGCTCTTCTCCAGCCAGCCAATATCCTCTGAGGATCAGCTACAGGGTCTCCCCCATCCTGCTGGACCCTGGTGTTTCTGGAGAGGGGTGCAGACAAAACAAGCCCTGTATTACTCAAGATCTACAATTTTGATGGGGAGAAATTTTTACAGTGGAAAGTTTTGAAGTTCCTTTTTTGTAAAAAATTGACTGGCCACGTTTTACACCAGAGTGTGGGCCAGAGGAGATCTGGCACTCAGTCCGTGCCCTCCTCGAGATTAGAGGGCACTGACTTCACTGCAGCAATGCCAGCTTACAATAGCAGTGGCTCACTGTTCGTTCTCCTTTCTTATTGACCAACAGGGTGTCTGGTACACTATTCATACTAAAAGAGATGGTTAATAGAAATTCGTTGCATGGCACAGCAGGTTCTAGCAACACATTCTCTCCTTTAATATGCATGTTGTATGTTTATGGACAATACAGTATGCTCAATAACAAGCATTGGCTCAAGGTATAAGTCTATTCCCCTTCTTCCAGAATGCTATTTTCACTAGAGGTACCATTTTAGTTGCCAGCAGTAAAAACAAATTTAAAAACAAATTTAAAAAAATCACACTTTCAATATAATTTTAAAATGATACAGTAATTCTTGCACAGCATCCACAACTTCACATTTTGCAGCTGGACAGCCTTTCTCAACATATCCCTGGCCTTATCCGCTTACTTAATTTTCTTTTTTGTCTTTGCAGCTACATAGAATAATATGCTAGTTTCGATCCAAAACTACACCAAGCCACGAGGAGCCTCTTTTAAATGCAAAGGGCTCTGGCTCATACTTGTCACCTATTGTGCTTGCGGGCTTGACGCTCCTCCTGGTATGCAGGGTAAATTGCATGTTTGCAATCCACCATTACTAGACATGTACTCATTCATTTCTTAATATGACATTAAGCAGATTATGATAGAAAAAGGAAACAAACAGAACTCCAGTGCACATACAGGTTGACTGCACGGAATGTTACAGAGCAAAGGCAGTGCTAGGGCTGCCGTACGTGCATGCAGGCACTGCTTTATTTCGTAAAAATGGGAGATGAATTATAATTGGACATTTATACAGCAACACAGTCTGATTCACTATAAACAGGAACTGTTCACATAATAAAGATAAATAAGTTTTACTGGTGGGCAAGCAACAACTTGCGAGGTCCCGTTTCAGTTAAAATGCTCACTTCAACTTTCTCCATTCCTACAAAAGAAGGAGGAAAACGCTAAAGCACAGGTACATTTCAGGAATGTCAGTTGTATTCTGGGAACTTCCGTTGAGCATATGGTTGGTTGTTACCAAGATCCCTTACATCAAAATTTAGTAACACCTGACAGTAAAAGCTCGGCCAGCAGAGGGATTTGGTGGTGGTGTAAACATTACTGGTCAGTAAGTTACGAAGCCAGGAAAAAAACCCAAACGGGTGCTGAGCTGTGATAAGGATTTGGCTGCTTCACCAACGTGTTTATATTGGCAAGAAGTGCTTTGAAAAATCTGGCCCTACTTGTTTATTTCAACTATGATGAGCATCCAGTGTTTTCCTAGAAATTCATACAGCCTTCAGAACTAGCTCATCATTTGGGTCACTCTAATATTTTACAGCTGGAAACTGGTAAGCAACCAACAAATGTAATCATCAATGAAAGAACACATTTTGCCTTCAAGTGCAATATTGAGAATAATGTTTTTTTAGCTCCTCTCTGGGTGGAGAGACATTTACCTCATAATGCCTAATTATAAAACTTGCAGTCAATTATTAACACTTACATTATGTTGCAAAGCTCATTGAGAAGACAAAAGGAGCAACTAGCTTGTTCAAGCACTGTGCCGGAAGCAATTCAGTCGGCATGTTCTCACTGCAGTGAGTTTTGCTGTGAGTCACGCAGCTGTTCTGCAAGGCACCTGTCTATAACTCTGTTTGCCTTTTTACGAGGCACCTAGAAAAAAGTACAAACCTCACGTGGGCAAAATTTTACCCGTTGCTTCCAGTTGGACTGACTTATGTGTAACTGAAGAATCAAGTCTTCCATACACCCTCAAAGTCTTAAATAGGATACCTGTACAGCTTTGAATTTTAGCATATTTTATAATATACCAGGGCTATGCAGCCAATGCACTCTCCCACTCGCCCACTGCTGTAGGAAAAAGGCCAGTGACACCTGTCAATAACTGCAGTGCTGGATTCACCAGGCTAGGGGCACTGCTTTGCTTTAGAGATCTGCCGGATACAGTGCCCTGACCATGTATCCCACACTGGGATTTGGAATACAACTACTAAAGAAAACACCACAGCAATGGAGAAAATCTCGAAGTAAAGGGAGTTTTTAAGAGGCGAAAGCAGGTCTGTCTGGCAACAGACCCAGGAACCCATCGTGCAGACCCAGACAGGTGAAATTAAGGGCACGATACCCAGGTCTCAAAACCAAGATTTCAGAGCACACGTATGTGTTTGGAAACCTGAACTAGCAGACACTGTTTTCAGATAAGCCGAGCCCACAGTAGATCCCATCAAAAGCAGGGAGCACTTTGGGTTACACGACACTGCTGAAAATCAGGTTGCTTACCAGCTTACCTCGTTAGAGACTTGCCTTCTTTTGTTACTAGCTTGACATTTTTGGCCTGGTCCACAGCATAGCTGTTCGCATTGTGCCAGCCAACGCGTTGCAAGCCCTGCCTTGAAGCAATCATTTGTAAGGCACGAGAGACAATTTCGCTGCCCTGCTCATTTACTAGTTGCCCTAGTTGTTTGCACTATCAAGAAAAAGCATCAATTAGTAACAATTAAAAGTGTCATATCTTGTCCCAACCACATACAGCTGCAAAAGTAGTTGTTTGTGTCATATTTAGGAAAACAGTGTTCAGGCTTCCACTGTAAACAAGAACAAGTTCAGCTTGAACATGCATTGCCTACCTATAAAATGGAACTTGTTATTTAATTAAAGCTTGCCTAACGTAAAAGAAAAAAATACTGTTTAAAATCACAGCAATCTATTTAGGGATTCCATCTTTCAGAAGAGGCCTCTCTTCTCCAGTTGGACAACCAATTTTGTTAATACAGTTATTTTGCATATTTAGTAAACACAACGACCTCAAAACACACTTATATTATTGGTTGCAATTTCCTACTAAAGAGAATAGTGCCTTGCAGTTACTATTTAAGGTTAGTATCTTATCAGTAAATAACTCCTTTTTACTCCTCAACATATGCGTTTGAGCAAACATGGAAAAGAAAGATGAGTAAGCAAGAGCAGGAAAGCATTTTCATTTCGGTAACTGTTTACATGCAGTGGGCATTTAAGGCTAGGATTTCTAAGGGAGTTCTGTGCCCAAAGCCCACAGATCTGTTTGGCAACCATCTAAACATTTGCAGGTTCACAGCTAACTGCGGAGTGAATGTGACCACTTATCTCTGAGAGATTCAGAGATTCCTACAGAAAAATGCGCTCACTTTGTTACGTCTCTAAATAATATCAGTGTAACTGGACCAGAAGAATTACTCCTGTGCCCACTGCCTCATTTCATTTTAGTCAGAGAGATCAGTGTTTATATTAAAAGTAAAATAACAGGCAGAGCTCTCAGGGACGTAAATGGAGCAGACATTACACTGAAGTAGTTCAAGCAAGCCAAGCAAATGCATTATTAGGGGATATTATGCATTTTCTGTGTGGAAAGCGCCAGAGATCCCTGCAAATTTAAAGATGAGAAATCTGTTTTAAAAATCTGACACAGCTTTACCCAGTGACATTTTTTTTCACAGATGCTGATTTCCACAAGAAACTTGGTTTTCTTTCAAGGTTTCCAGGGGTGATTTTCTACATGTCGTAATGTAACTGCTAGCTTCAAAGGCAAACAGTGTGTTCCATCCTCTATTACATCAAGTTCTCACATCTGGTTTGTGTAAGTTGGTTTTTCCCCGCAGAGAAGGCAAGGTAGAGAGTATCTTAAATGGGGTATGAAGGGAGAAGAGGATTGTAAACATCAAAAAAAATTAAGAAAAAGTGCATGCTTCAGTACTAATAACAAATTCTTGGACATGCGTTTGAAGCACAGCTTTGTGAAATGTACCAGGGAGCAGAGGAAGCATTTTCTCCACTGCCCTTCATCACATTTTAATAACAACTTCCTTGAAAAGAGAGAGAATTACAAAATCCTCAGCTGCATCAGAAACAGGGGGCTCGCCTTACCTAGGGTAACAGTGCATGCAGGCAAAAAAAGGATCTCTGGCAAGTTTCAGTAGGTCACCGACCTGGACAGCTGAGAGGAACGTCACAGAGTGCATCTGTCCTGCAGTGCAGACAGAGGTGGGGATAATAGCTCTACCCTAATACTCTTTAATTACATTAAAGACTGTGAAGGCCCCGAGGTACTGGGGTGAAACGGAAATGAGAGCAGTGAGCAGCAGAATCAGTCACGTTCCCAGAAACCGTACCCGAAGGAAACGCAGGAGTTCCTGAAAGATGGCAAAACATGAGCTTTGGGCTCAGCAGGAAAGTCATGCTCTTGTGTGGTTACACAGTGCACACAACCTAAAACATTTCCCCACTAATCTTCCAATATCCTCCCCGCTCTCTCAACAGGAATTACCTCCCTAGAGTTGTACACCCTTGTAGAAGTAGCAAAACATGGCTTAGATACAGGTGATGCAATTCTCATTCCTTCAACGGGGGAGAGTAACCTGGTAGAGAAAACACAAAGGCTCCAATTGTCCCTGTCACCCAGTCCTTCCCTCCCTACTTAGGTCCACTGGACCTGTCCTCACATCCATGACTTCCCCGTCCCCTCCATCAACCACATCTTAATTCTGTCCATGAGGACAGACAGAGGTCCACACCTCACAGCATACTTAAAACAACTCCTTCTGGCTGTCCTGCAGCAGGAGGAGGGATCTGCAGTATCAGTTTTGTAGCGTGCATCCAAGCTGATACAGTTTTGAGCATTATTTTTCTTCTTGGCCTACACTCATGCCCCAGCTGCAATCAAGGTCCCACTGCACGAGGGGCACCCCAGATCACTTGCAACCTCTGCCGGCAAGGCAAAGAAAGGGAAAAACAAAAATTGAGCGAGGAAATTAATTAAATCAACTTGTCTGGGATATCCAAGGAGTCAGGCCAGGATAATGTCCTGCTTAATTCCTTCATCACAAGCATGTCCTTGCAAAACTTTCGGTTTAAAGTACATTTCAATCAGCCTCTCTAGACTGTTGCAAACACTGAAATGCACCACCTTGTGCCAAACTAATGGCATCAAAGTGAGGGAATGTCCGATCTCCACTGCATTTCCCAATGCATGTCCTGTGCCACTCCCCCAAGCTGCTGTTGTGGATAGTAAAGTACACAAAACCAGACTGCTACATACATTATTTGAGATTAAATATTCCTCTGTCATCCAGGTCAGACACTCATCTACATGTCTTCCAAAGAAGACTCGATAAAGAAGTAAGAATCTATCTCCTAGGTTCTGTACTTTGTATTTGTAAGGAGCTTTAGCAAGCCTCAGATGCCAGATAAATAGAAATAATAACAGTTGACTTGTTGATCAAAACCAATTCATGACTCATTGTTCATGGTGAGAACCCTTGGCTGTGCAACAGGTGGGAATACTTCCTACTCACTTCGAACAGTGCCAGTGATCTTGCAACCAGTTTCTTTCTGACGTCAGAAGTACATTCCCAAAAATACATTTTGGGAGACTTCCAACCTATCTGACAAAGGAAAATAGTTTGGCAAGCTGCTCTACACTTTGCTTAATAGGGACCCAAGCTGTGAGGTGACTATTTCTAACCAAGAAACCCTTGGGAAAAAAAACTCAGCCTTGTAGAGATCTCTTTGGTGCCAGAACCATACAGAGGGCAAACTGTGACACCCTCTTCTTTCAGTGCCAGTGGAAGGGTAAGTCCTAACGTGGGTGTCTCCAAGTCACGCGACTTTGATATGTCAATTTTGCTGGCCCTTGCATTACTGTTCAGAGAAGACAGGGCTTAGTTTCCTTGATTCTCCACTGGAAGATATTTGGGCTTCCGGTGGGGTTCGTACACAAGTGCAGAGATCTCTGTAATCTCCCATTTTCTATCAAAGCTGTAGTGGATGTCTGGCGATGCCGCTGTCCTTGAGCAGGGGACTATGAAGTCTAGCTAAATAAGAAAGCAGGGACTTCAGTAATAACACATCTGAAGATACCTCGATACAAATATATTTTTGCAGCCCTATGTTAAGAACGTCTACTGTTTAGTGATGATACAAAATGGAGACAATATTATTTTATTTTCTTTAAGTTTTGCATGCTTGTTATTTTTTCACATCTGTATGATCAAGCTTCTCTCTCTTTTTGAAAAAAACTGAACTAATAAAACATTGTCAGTTTAGATTTTATCCCCTCTTTATTCCCAATCCTCAGCAATGAAGAGGCAAAGCAAGTTCTACACCTGGGTTGGCAGACTACTTAGTTTAGTACTGCTGCCCTGAACTGCAGCTCAAGATCCCAAGTGTTGCACCCAGTTTGCAGGAGTTTGTTAGAGCTGATCCCCAAAGCAAATACTATTGAGTGAAGACCAAGTTGAGCCATGGTGTTGAACAACAAGATGATTAGATCCTGGGAGGAAAACTTAAGGAGGTTCTCCTTATCAGACCCTTCTAGCATGCAATGTAAATAAGTGCCTGACCTGGATTTGTTCAACTAGTTAGCTATGCTTAGCTAAACTAAGCTATATATTACGGCCCCCAAATTAGAATCTTTTGATAAGGTGATTACAATGAACAGGTTAATGATTTTTTACCAGCCATTATGAAAACATTCTGAGATTGCCTCAACATAAACAAGGATTCCAGTTGGCAAAATCATCAAAGTTACAATGAAGCAAGATTTAGAAAGGTGCTGCAGGAGCATGGAAAAAATCTACCGCTTTTTAGCTTTATTTGATTTAAATACTAATGTTGGACAGGATATTTCAGGAGGGGAGAGAGAAGTGGGAATTGCAAAGCATAGGTCCCTCTCTGGACTTCCAGGATCTATTGACAATCCTCACTTCTCCCAGGTGTGAGGAAGAAGGTGAGCTTTATAAATCGAGGCCTGCATCTCCTCTAAAAGCATGGGAGTGCTCTGTTCTATACTCTTCACTTGAGCCAACCCGGTTTGCTTAAACGGCAACACCAACAGGAGCTTGCCTAAGCCTCATAGCACTGCTGAAATTCTATTAGCAAAGAAAGATCCAACTGGAACCTTTTATTCTCATCTCCTAGAAATAGCAAGGTATTGTTTATGTTCCTTTGTGTCACATGTAACAGTTGCACAATGCTAGTCCTGTAGCGAGTAGTAGACCTATGTAGTCAGTGTTTTACGGTTAGGCTGGGAGAGCCAAGGAAAGCAACACAAAGTTTATCATACAACTTTATCAAAGTAGCACAGAGATGCCATCTTTTAGCGATACCAGACATTTAATGAAAACGTGATTCAATTATATCAGCTAATTTTTTTAACTAGCAACTAGTACATTACTGTAATAGCCCTGGTGCAGTTCAAGGTCAACTAAGAGTTTGAGTCACTTCCCACATTTACCAGACTGAATAAAAGCAGCTATCAGGTAACTCTATGAGAAGATCATAGTCCTTTTCTAACAACCATTTTTGTACTCTTTCCAATTTTATCCTTTATATAAGGCACCAAATTAAAGTGAAGCTTCAAAATTCACTAAATCATAACCCGACTGTCCTTTAAAAAGTAATAAAAAACCGCCCCAAAACTCTTTGAATCTCTCCAGTTGATGCCCACACATTTTTCTATCCAGGAGAAACTACATGAGCTCTTTGCTGAGCAGGAACCACTGACATATAAGCACCACTGCAGAGAGGTGGTGACTCTTCGCACAAAGGGATGGCACCTGTCATCTTGAACCATTCCAATGGGGAAGACTGGTTAGGCCATCAAGAAACGATGGGTGTGTGACCGCTCGTGTTTGAGTTCCACTGCATTGCCGCAATGCAATGCACTCAGTTCAAGCAGCAAGAGGCGGAACAAGAGGTTGCTCCTGGTCATTTCTGAGTTGGAGGAAGTCTGGATCTATCCAGCATGGAATCTGGCCCAGGCTTCTTGTTGGTTCAACACAGCCGTCTGGCCTCTGCAGACCTCTGATGCTTTAAGTAGTCTAGTGTGGAAGAGCAAGCAGCAAGTACCTGCCCATGTGCTGTACTGTCACCCTTGTGCTAGGAGTAAGCGGAAGGTCTGCAAAAACAAACGGAGCAAGTATCTGCACCTTCCTTTCAGCTAGCAACTCATTCTTGAAAAGTCTGACACCCAGAAAAAGACCTGACTATATATAACTGAAGCCAAGTCAGAGACAAGAGTCTAAGCCTGCACAAAAATCCTCTAACAGATCAGAAGTGTGGAAGAGGAGGGAAACTTGTCTTGCGGTGTCTATTTGGTAATTCACTAAATCAAAAAGACAGTGCTGTTAATTTTCATGCCATGCAGATGCAGGTCTGCTTTGCAAGGAAGGGGATAGACCCTCCACTGAGAAGTCACGTAATACGTAACAACATTTTCCCTTTCTTTCCCTTCCCCCTGAGGAATTTGCAAGGATATATTTTTTCAGTGCATTGGCTGTTTCCCAACTTGTCATCCAAGCATAGCTTCTGCACTTCCAGGCTCCTCAGAGAAGCGAAGACCTAGGGAGCATGTTTGTGTTGCTGTGTACTGAAGCACCGTGGTGAGGCTCCTACTCTTTATCCTAATAGTAGCATAAGGCTGGTACTGCAGTTTGGAGGGAAGCTGAGGCTGTACTGAGAGGCCACAAAGCAACTGCTCCTGTTTAGTCATATTTAAGACATATTTAAAAGATTTTGGTGGGGTTTACACATTGCCACTGATTTTGTTCTAACTTAATGGCAGGAAAGACTGTCATTCAGACTCAGTAACAGCCATCATCAGAAGGGAAAAATCAAGTCCCGTCAATCAGAAAAGGGCAAGAACTACCTTTAAGAGAGATGTAATATACTTACTTGAGATGGTGGAAGATCTGACATTTATTCGCAGGGGCCCTGTGTATTTTTTCAGGCCCCTCCGTAAGATCCTTTCAATTCTTTCTCGCAATGCTTCTCTAGAATCCGTGGAGGAGAACCAGAATGTGAGCAAAGCCTCTGCCATCACACCATCAGCATCTGGGCTACAAACCAATGAAAAACAGTTTGGTTACCTTCAGTCCATTTCTGCATTTCTTAATTTTTATCTTAGCTCCTCTTGCAACAGCAATGTAACTTAAGGGATTAGATACATTTTTTTAACATTTTGTACATTTTTGAGAGAAGAAATTGCCGAAAGAATTCCAAGCAAATGCTGAATAATCAAATACGTCTTAGGCTAGAAAAAGGCATGGTGCTTTCTGTGAGCAAATGGCCAAACCAATGTTATAATGGAGTCTAAAAGCAGTCACTGACTACAGGCTTGGGACATGAGAGCAGGAGGGAATTAACTGATTTGATTGCAATGAAAAGCTAGATTCACAGCACTTCAGAAACATAAGGTAGATGGTAAATGGTATCTAGACAGACCTTTCCAGGGCCCTGTACATACGCAGAATAAACATTTCCAATCATCAACAAAAAGGTACTTGAGCAAAGAGGAGAGATCGCACAACCCAATTTCACCACTGCAACCTCTTGGAAGAACATGACTAATAACCTCACGTTACACAACAATAAAAGAAACTCAGCAGCATATCCACAATCTACTTATTGCAGTCCAAGAGATGGACCACAAAAGGGGCCTTTAACATCTCACTGAAAAGGACAAGCAGCACCCACACTGGGACACACAATTCCACAGTTCTAATATAAGATCAGAGGAAGGAAAAGGAAGATAAATCTTCTAACAACAGACTGAATTCACCTGGTAGTAGTATTTATTCTTCCTTAAATCATCAGATACTGCAAGATGCTGAATGCTAGACTACAAACACCAAAGTGTCTAATCTGGCATACTAGATCTTGCTCTGCGCTTGCAGATGGCTTATCCTTGGCCATTGCATAGGGAAGGTAAGAGCGTGCACTGAAAGAGCTCCACAACAGGTGGAAACACGGTTACATTACAAAGGGGACAAGCTAAAAGGAGGTTGATCTGTCTTAAGCACCATTCAGATAGGAAAGGAAAGAGAAGATCTTCCAGTTATATCTGACTAGCTTGGAAATTTGTAATTATATAAAGGAATCACAGAATCACAGAATGGTAGGGGTTGGAAGGGATCTCTGGAGATCATCTAGTCCAACCCCCCTGCTAAAGCAGGTGCCCCCAGAGCAGGGTGCACAGGAACGCGTCCAGGTG
>VZSC01015702.1:229322-255279 GCA_013398225.1 Steatornis caripensis
AGGATCCCCTCCCTCAACCTGCTGGCCACACTCTTCTTAATGCACCCTAGGATGCCACTGGCCTTCCTGGCCACAAGCACACTGCTGGCTCATGGAGAACCTGTTGTCCACCAGCACTACCAGGTCCTTCTCCTCAGAGCCACTCTCCAGCAGGAAAAACAAGAACGTTAAAAACCGGAGGCAAGTAGCTTATACAGAAGTCATGCAATCAGGCTATAATCTTCAAAAGGAACGCACCCCAAAATGAAACAGACTGGCTATTGCCAGCAAAGGGCAAATAAAAGGCAATGTGTTATGAGCGCACCAAGGCCTGCTGAGTGTTTTGTAGCTGAGCAGAAGGACATGTTCCTTGCCTCAAGGATCTCATAATTGAGGCTGAGTAGCTGTAAGCGAACTTTCCAACAGGCTGTTTTTTCCCTTTGTGCCAACTTCAGCATGGCTGCCGCTCCGTTTATTTTCCAGATATTATCTGATCCAGTCGTGGGTGTTGCTCTGCATTTCTGAGGTGTTCCCTCACCTCTCCCCCCACTCCTCTTCCTGTGCTGTGCCACACTGGAATTACTGTATCAACTCTTGCAAACACACACCACACCTCTCGAAACCCTCGGGTAAGTACAGCCTACCTCGAATCACTCTTCATACAGCAAAGCTCCAGAGCCAAAGACACCTCGTCAAGTTTTCTTCTGTCTTTCTTAGTGACCAGTGGGCATTATTACTAATTACTGAGCCAAAAAATACCCAAAGTACTTTCCAAGCAGATTCACAGAAATGACCCCGCTTAAAAGAGCTTGCAGTCTAAGCACTTAGAGGCATAAGGCTTGTATATTTGAAAAAGCCTAAAGCACCTTGCCAACATTTACAACACACTAGTCAGTATCAAACAATATTCCTAAAGCTACAGTCAAAGAATGACTTGTGTGGTTTGCCTAGATGGGGATTAAGCTAAAGTAGAGCAAAGAGGCAGGATGACACAAACCGTAGTAAAACAAGGAGAAATACATTCACAAGAATAAGATCTTGAGGTTGCTATCATCTTGCAGCTTTAGCACGTGATTATTAAGACATTCAAGGTTTACTTGCAAAGCAATGGGCACTGTCGCTGAGGAACAAGACCTTAGTATTACAACAGACAGTTCTATAAAAACATCATTTTCAGCACTCAACAATAGTCAAAAAAATCAAATCAAACATTACATATTATTGGCAAATGAACAGAGAACAGAAAAAAAAAACATTGCTCAATGATAATCCTAGTGACATGTCTGTCCCCTTCATCTCAAAAAGCAGGGACAGCAGACCTGAGAGAGATATGGAGCAGAGCAACAAGGTGACAAGGAACTGTTCCTGCAAAGAACAGCTGAGCAGCTGGGACTTTAAACTGAAAAGAAGAGTAGAGCTCATTGGGTACAGGAGAGAAAAGGGACATGATGGGAGTGTCCGATACCACTAATTGCATGAAGAGGAGGGATAGAGATCAATTTTTCATCACCTCTTCCAGCACAAGAAGAAGAGGCCATGGAATGATCCAAAGAAGGTGGCTCTTCACAAGTAACTCATTACGAAAGCATTGAGGCGCACGAATTTCAAGGGTCCAGGGCAGACTGGACAAGTCCTTGGAAAATAACTCCACTAGGAGCTGCTAAACAAACCACAATACTTAGGGAAATCCCAAGTGGTAAATAGCTGGAGGTAGGGAGCATACGAAGCAGCAGTTGTCATACGTGTCTGCTGTGCCGCTAGTGTTCCCTAGGCGCCCGCTTATGCCCGTTCTTAGAGACGCCAACAGTGACAAGTGGGACCTTCTGGACCAGCGCAGCCATGCCTGGGTTTTACTCGACAAGCCCAGCACAGCAGAAATACTAGAAGTAAAATGACATCTGCATTATAGTGAAGGAAATCGTTTTGAAAATGCCTTTTATTTTTAGATAGCTGAAGTTATATCTGCTTTATTAGCTAAAGCTTGCTCTAGATCTGAGCACAAACTTGTATAGAACTTGGACTGACTGAAGTTTATCTTCTGCATCAAGATCCAAAGGAGGGCATGGTTCAGAATAAGATTATGCTCAGTCGGGGATTGTGCTCCAGTCTCACATGAAGTACGCCTTAGTGTATACATATATAATACACTGAGTCAGACCAAATGGCTCTCTAGCTGGGCTTGGTGTACATTTCATTTTTTCAGCTGCATGCATTTATGATAATCTCACATACCTCACTCTGATTAAGCGTGAACGGATGTATTTTTTCCTTAAAATGGAATTGTAAAATGTCTTGTCGATCTGTTGAAAGAAGAAAAATATAAGATAACAAAAAAGAAAAATGTAAGATAACAAAAAAGAAGGGAAACGGACATATTGCTGGAAGAAGCATTCAGAAAACAGCATTCAGTTACAAAGCCACAGCTTACAGAGTCAAGAAATATAATCCAGCCCAGCCTCTAGATAATATTTGTCACAGACTCTTCCTAACCAAATGGGAAACATTTGGCCTAAGACACATCATAAAAAGTTAACTCGTTTTTTTTAAATATCCCACGACTAGATCAGCGTGCCACTATAGTGCTGTCCCATCCACTCCCAGGCGTACTGAGGGATATTTATAAACATCCTTGAAACACACTGCTGCAATCTCCCAAAGCACAGTCTCCTAAAGATGGCCTACAGAAAGGATACATCATGCTGTGGTCTGCACTGCCCCTCTCCTGCGGGGGTCCTTTCTGATACAGCACCTCTCTTTTGTCCTATAAAAGTTTATAGCAAAACTACCAGTGATCTCAAATTACACCCGCAAACACCCGTGCGATTTGCCGCATGCTGGGGGAATTGTCAAGCAATTCTCATCAGAAATCGGAAATCTAGGACTCTGACTGAGGAGTCAGTCCCCAAATGACATCTTTGCTGGTGCCTGCTTAACCACATCCTGCTTTAGGCTGTATGTTGTCTCAAGATTGCGTGATCAGTCTGAGACACCGCAGCGTGATATAACATGGCATGAAATTCTGCCAGGAATGGCTCAGGATCACTGAAGTATTGAGAAATAGCAAAGTCACCAGTGAGTTATGCAGTTCCTCCTATCAGTAAGACCCAGTAAATCGAACGTATCCTGTCAACGTCAAATACATTGCAGGAAAAACTATGTAGAAACGCTTCACAAAATCATGCAAGTTGTCTTTTTTTTTTAGTTTCTAGCCCATAAAGACTGTCTGATTTAGACAAGTCTCCAGATTTTCTGTCTTCCAAAGGAAAGAATAATGGTTCTCAAACTTCTAGTACGTTGAAATCTTTCAGATACAGAAACAAGTGTGTAGTCATGAAATCTGGGCTGATTCCTCACAGTCCCTCTTTCCAGCCTTGGCTGTCATAAGATGGAGCCTCATGTCATTACACGGTGATACCGAAGCAGAGTAATTTCAAGATGAAAATCACACATTTTATTATTTTAAGGTGATTCTAAGCACACACTAGTAAGGAGAAAAAGAAAAGTTGTTAATGGTCATGCATTGAGTTGATGTTTTATCTTGCTGTTACTGGCAGTTATCTGGAATTACTCAGGCATTACTTAGGCACTTGGAACAGACAAAGTTCTATGGAAAAAAATGTATCAACTGCAACAAGCTACTGTATATACGCAGTATGCACTTTATTCTGTCATTTTGCATATTGCCAGCTGCTACCACTGCATTTTATGAGGCATACAGTTAGAAATCAAGACTAAAGCATTTTATTTCCTGTAACTCTGCAGCCTGTTCCACCACCACCCCACTTGGTTATTGGAAGTATTTGCCCTTGCACAAAAAGTTATTTTTATTCTTTTTAATGACAACATTTGCTTATCATTTCTGTCATAGTGTTAACTGCTTCAGTGATGACTGTGTAAGCAGAAGCATGCCGTTAAGCAACACCGCCAGCTTTGTGGCATGCAATGGCATCTGCTATTTTGGCTGCACTGCCTCTGAGAACTTAAGATCTTTGGGATAGGGACTTCTTTTCAGAGTCTATTGCAAACAAAATAGAGCCTCGAGCTGGGCTAAGGAACACCTCAAACTTCTACATTGCTAAAGAGTAAAGCAAAAGCAGGCTGACTTTAAGCTTGGGACTAAAGAGGCCAAGAATTTGCAATCCCTTGCAAGGGAGGGCTATGTCAATGTGACATTCCTGAATCCTTTATCTTCTCCTTGCAATTGTGTTTTCAAGCTATCTGTACTGTGTTATCTCACAGCTTGCAAGTGGTTTTGCTACACTTTCCACCTGCATTTCTGCAGCAGATACAGGGATCCTTACTTCTGCCACCCATTCTCTTGTGTATCTTTGCTACAGCTTGCGCAGCTCATGTGATTGTGTTTTTTGTACTCCCGACGTGTTCAGCTTTCTGCTTTTCTCCTCGCCCTGGACCACTTCCTGGATACTCTACACAGTCTGATCAGGAACACCATGTGCTGCAGCAAAGACAAAGATTTCCAGTGGCGTCCGACAACGCACAATTACTCCAATGCTTTTTACGAAAGGAATCTAAGGAGTCCAAATGCAACTGAGCTATCAGCAACAGACATTGTTTTCAGAAAATTCAATTCAAAAGGGATGTTAGTTATTTTTATGGAGAGAACAATAAGCATATGATTTAAAATGATACCAGAATTACTGGATTTGTGTTTCTTCCATTCTCTTCACAATTTCATATCTGAATGAGAAAGCAGCCACTTTTCTCTTCCTGTTACATGCTGCCACTAACTTTTCCCTCCTCGAGAGTTGCCTTAGTACTACATCACCAATAGATTAAAAAAAAAAACAACTGGAGAGTGATTTTATTTCCAGTGACCCTTGCAGGGCATTTAACACCTTCAAACTTGACCTGGTATTTTTCACTTTTGTAATCACCTGCTGCATCTTATCAGGAAAGACATGCTAGCCAAACCTCTGCACTGCAGCCGCTATCTCTCACCTGCTGATGAACTCGTTTGACAGATATGAATCTGTCCCAAATCTCCTCTTTCCTTGAACGATGATTTTGGTAGCGTGAATTATTAACAGCAATCTTCAGAGAAAAAGATGTAGCAAGATGCCTTCAGATAATAACTTTGAAAGATTAATGTTCTGTCTCACGTTTTTACCATTCATCTTCTAGTAAAGCCTTTCAGACCCATATCAAACAGCAAACATTTCTCTCCGGCCTGCTTACAGCTTTCTTTTCAGCTTCAGTCACAACCCTGCAAGCAAAAGCAACTAGAACTTTGTCCGGTAACTAGGGGGCACCTGGTCCTGTCTGGGAGAAGCATCTACACTCATTTTAAACATTTTGCTTTGATTATAGCCACTCAAAAGTGACAACATCATGATCAGATCCCTCAAATTCACCGCTGATCAAGTGCATCTCACTTGTTTTCCTGGCCCTTGTCTAGCAACTACTCAATGGTGACAGTTGCTGCTGCAGGCACGGTCTATAAGCGTTCTTAACCAAGTGCCAAGTCCTGCTCCTTTCAGGAGAGCAGCATTTTCCCGACAGCCTTTATTTTAGCATTCTCCAAACAAGATTTTCTTTAAGTTAATGTTTGCTGGCTAGTTTAGCTTAATGCTACCTGATATTTCCTCAAGCTAATTTCATATCCTCTATCCTTTTTACAAAACTTCTCTCCATGCAGTATAATTTTCTAAGACAAACCAGACTTAACTCCTGAACATTGGTCCATCTATGCCAATATAATAACTAACAGTGGCTAGTATCAAAGACGCAGTAAGAGGGCAAAACATTCCCACCATCTGTCCAAACCCAGCCACAAAGGAAATTCTCCCTTTTCCTTGCAGCCAGAAGTTCCTTTACAACTTGATGAACAAGACTTGTTTTCCTATCCTATCCTGAATAACTCCAAATCTCATCATTATCCTCTTTTTCTCATGTTGCACCACGGCCAGCCCTCTGAGGTCTGTGAGCAACCTACTAAAGCCTTCATGGTTTCAGAGTCACCCAATATGCCCTGCATCCCTGGGACCCAACCCCCCCACCCCCACCCCAAGCTCTGGAAGTAGGTCATATGTGACAGGGATCCCATCGCTCCAGTGTAGGACGGGGCTAACATGAGCTGGGCTTGCCTGGATATGCAGCTGGGTCTGGAAGTGACCCAGCGATGTTGGCTGTGTCAGCCCTTGCTTTCTCCCAGCACACACTGCTCTGGCACTGCACCAGGGTAACGGGATTTATCAAAAAGGTGATCTTAAATCTAGTTTGACAGAACTTTTCCCTGGAATATTTGCTGAGCCCGCTGAATTACTTGCGTGGGATGTTCAAAAGCATTCAGCAGGTTTGGGAGCACAAATCCTCTTGCTGCTCAGTACTATTGCTCTTTTGCCTGCTGCCTTAGTCCTTCAAAAGCTATCCTCATACTACATTCTTCCTCTTGCCTCACTAGCTCTTTAGGATGTGAAGTGTATTATTAGCAATTTTAAAACTTTTTGACCATAAGTGTTAATTGGAACATCCAACCTGGTTCAGTGACTCTCTCCAGTTTTGCAGCAATCATACAATATGAATTACTACTAATCAGTTGTGTTAATTCTGTACCTAGACCCAACTTGCTGGCCAATTTGCATCCAATTTACAGCTCAGCCTGCTGAGACTCTCACCATAATGCAAATCCAGTAGCAGCCCCCTTGAGAACCTGGCATAACTCCTGGCCAGGTTTCAACAGAGATTTTAATTTGGGAACCCTACCAGAGATTAGAGGAAGAGAGGGCAGGAGGAGAAAGGTAGACAGAGACAGTAAAAACTGAACCTGTCGCTGTCCCAAACCAGCATGTGGACATCACACTCCCCTTAGAAAGAGATACCAATTACTTGCAGCAGCAACAGCCCTACAGCCACAGTGCTTGCCCAGGCAAAGAAAATGGACCTGAAGGAGACCAAGTGTAATGATCCATGGGCCTCCAGCAAACCAGAGGTCAGAAACTTTCCCATAAGAAACCACACATACACAAAGACAGCATGTGTCACGGCGGGCAAGAGCAGCGTGATCCCGTACATCTGTAAACGGTATCACCAACTCTTCACAGAGTTTAAACTAACTGGACTAATAAAGCTGGGAGGTGAGTAAGCACTATCTGACTTTGCACTGGATCGTTCTTCTTGAAGGCGTTGGCCACAAAAGAGAAATAACTGATCTTGTATAGCAGTTCTTAAAAAGATGTCTTTCGGGTAAAAGAAATTAAGACGACTAATACATGGGATAATGTCAGGATTTAAAGTACCATGCTTATGCCTAGTGCAACCAATTTCCAAGGCATGTAATGGCATGAGAGTTTCATTATAGCCATGTAATAGTGGCAGCTGGAATTAAGGTCACCTAAGTATTCCCATTCCTACTCCCTGCTTTCAATTGTCCATAATTAGCTTCCTCAAACTTTCACACTGCCATTGAAATTTTGTCCTCTTAGGTGGGAGATTTTCCAGCTTCTGGAGAGAAAATCAAGTTTGGAGAGAAAAAACATCTGAGCCAATATCCAGAGAAGGGCTTTAGTGCATATGTGGTTTTTTTCCCTGAAAAGTATGCTTTTCCCAGGAAAACGACTCTGCGCCCTCTGTTTTTCTAAACAATACTTAGAGGTAAGGAGCTGAAATACAGGAGCGAATAGCTCTTAGGAAAAGAATAGTTTTATGAAATCTGTGGAAGCTCAATAGCGATGTATTCAGGTTACAAGTTCCCAAATACCATCCAGTTCAGTACTGAATTTGGATTCTCCCTTTTGACAACACCATGTTCTAAACAAGGACTCTCTTGACTGGCCAGATTTTGATCTCAGTGACACCAGTTCACATCTCGAATCACCTCATTGATTTAATTACCTTCAAACAATGCAGTAATTCTGGATTGTGGGTCTATAATTAAGATAAGATTCTACCCTTAATCACACACACTATTGATAACTGCCCTTTATTTATTTTTTAATTCCCTTTTCCAGCTCACGTTCACATCCATTTTCCTTGTGTACTTTTTATAGCTTTTCTTGCCACACACTGGATCTGAATTAGTTACTTTTTTGGGGGGGGTGGGG
Source organism: Steatornis caripensis (assembly GCA_013398225.1). NCBI lineage: Eukaryota > Metazoa > Chordata > Aves > Caprimulgiformes > Steatornithidae > Steatornis > Steatornis caripensis. The sequence continues at coordinate 237,362 of VZSC01015702.1, forward strand.
AGGTGTCTTAGAATTTTTCTGTGTTTCTAAACACTTATTAGACCTTCCGCCTTGAGAAACCAAGAAAAAAATGAAAAAGAAAAATCAGCTTGTATGCTTATTACTTGAGAAAATTACAATGTATTAATAAGTCAAAGACTCAATGTAGTTGAAGGATCATTGAATTTAAGTTACAGAAGAAGTTGGATATTAGGCACATTGTTGATAACTAATCATTTCATCCTGGAACTTCATGCTGTTTACGTAGAGCACGCTGACAGTTTGAGATCTTACAGGTGAGGAAAAACACTAAGCCACAGCTTCATGCACTACACTGTGCTGCATCGACTCAGGCTAGCGTTTAAAAGTACCTGGTATTTTCCTTAATATTTTTTTAGTTCCCTGTGCTACTGTGACCCGTGGAAACAGGAAGCAAAAGTTAAAGCAAGACAGCATCTCACTTTTTAAATCAATGCAGTACATGCCTATGCCAGTGGTCTTCTTGTTCTTTTGATTTCAATAGGATTTTCTGAAAAAAGCATCACAAGTGAGATGCAAGTCCTTTCTGTGAGTTATTTCCTCCCTCAGCGTACAGCATTTCACCTATATCTTTAAGGCCACACCTGTATACACATACATATTGACAGTCGAGTGTGCTGTCAGCCTCTAATTCTGGAGCTAAATAAACAAGTTGCCACGCTGTGATCTTGGCCACTGATACATTGCCGTGTTTCCCAGCTGGCTGAATTACCGTGGAAAGATGCTTTCTGCTTTGTTTCCAGCCCCCAGTCACCCATAGAGGGCACCCTTATTGTACCACGCTAGGACAAGGACAAGGACAAGGACAAGGACAAGGCCTCCTGTTGGCAAGAACCAGCATAAGTGGTCAACCGCTCTAAATTTATTTCAGGATGTTTTTCTCAAAATGCTCCTTAATTGTTAAGATCTTTTTTACATACATAAAAGGTTTTTTTTCCCATTTTACAACATCTTTTTAGCAGAACAAGAAAAAAGGGAGAGTATTATTTAAAAGTCTCTAAAAAGCTACATCTAAAAAGCTTCATTTTTCTGGCTTTTGTACTATAGATGCACTTCTAAATAAAATCGCCTTCAGTGAAGAACAAGAAAAACTTTCAAGAAAAGTTCCATTCTTTTCACCTCATATTGGTGCTAAGCAAGTACTTCAGGGAGCACACACAGAGCCTAGGAATGCTTGGGTTTAAATAGGACTTAGGCTTTAAATTTTGGGATCTGTGTCTGAAAACATTACCAAATCTCTTTTGAAACTTACTACAACCAGGAACATTCTTATTCAGTTTGGACTGGGTGCTGCAAGACTCTGAAAAGTCCTTGGAAAGATTTGGCTGCTGCAGCTACCACGATTTCTCTTTCTGTGATCTGTCCAGTTTATCTTCAATTTTCTTTTGTTTCAGGGACTGAGAGGGGCAAAGAAGTGTTTTACGGGGGGGCTAAGGGGAACAGCACACATATAGCAAATGAAGCCACACGATACTTGTACTTTTCAACTTGCTGTGAAAAAGAGTCATGTTAGACTCCCTTGAACTTCAGCACAGTCCCTTTTCTTGGGGCACATTCAGTTATCACCTCTAAATTAGCTCTCACAGTCTGGTCTCCCAGAGCAAACAGTCTTGAGGAGCGTTTCAAAAACCTGCTGCCTTGGGAATCTGCTCCTACTGAATTAACCTCCCGACCCAAGGACCGTAAGGCACTGATGGAGCAAGCGACACGCTTCTGAGCTTTACCTTAGCACCCACGTGGAACGTGTGACAAACACACCTCGTGTACAGTTTCAGCTAGCTTTGCAGCTAGCTCTTGCCTCTGAAGTGATTTGTATTTCATCTCCCTCTCTCTCCCAAATACACACACATGCAATTCTGCTCCACAGGAAAACTTGAGTCACACCTGACCTTAAAACGGCCAAGTGTCATAAAACAGCGGTCTCATCTACACACTCACTGCTGGCAGTGTTCTCAGTCAGGCCTCCTTTGAGTTCAGCTCAGATGGAAACCTTAGCCAGTACTTCAGGCTTTGGCCCTGCAGATGTGACAATATGCTATTCACAACTCAAATGATACAAGGTACTTCCTGATATTGAGATGACCGCAAGCTTATCACTGGGTATAAAACAGCATCTTCCCGTTACATGCATCCTGTTGAAGGCTAACCCATCCAAACAAGGTTATCAGGTGTTAAAGCTCTGCTTTCCATGGAAGCGTAAGTGTCTACAGTGGAGTTAAGAAGAACAAACACAAAGAAACTCAAGTACTGTCATGAGGGTGAATAAAACCCCAGTGTGCCAAAGGCACCAGGTGAGTCCTTTCCTGATTACCCACAGGCACTTGAACAATTCTTTCCTCTCTCTGGGGATCTCTTCTCAGGTGCTGAAGTGGTTTTATGGATTTGGCCCTTCAACTCTCTCCAACTCAGTTCCCTGTCTGCACAGAGGAGACATCAGTGCCTGGGGGCTGGGAAACTGCAGGGTGCTTTGGTTGCAATCAAATTGTGCTGAAGCAGCTGAGAATCTGCACCACTGAGGATGCAGAGGACAAAGTGAGCTCCCATTGAACCCTGCTGGTGTCCTTCATAGCCATGGCCCAGAGGGCACCTAAGCAGAGGCATTGGATTCAGCTAACAAGTCACGTTTGTGAGCCACAAAGTGGCAGGACAGCACAGAGCTGCAGAGAACTACTGAGTACCAAATGCTGCACTTGACAGTGCAGAGAGATCCTCACTCGCCTTAGCAGCACAGAGAACAGGAGGGGGGGTGTGGGGAGGGAGGTGCACGGCACCTGCCTGACCCTCTACTTCTCCCCTCTCGTAGTGAGAGAAATGTGTTAACTACCTCTAAAATCATCCTCTCCCAAGGGAGAAAATTGTCTCCTTCCTTACCAGCTCCAGTACAGGGACTCATCAGTGAGTCCTTAAACCGACAGAGAACAGGAACAGTCATCAGAATTTCTGCATCAGAAAAACTGCAGCATCTTCCTGTGGTATCGCAAGTGCCTCTGCAATACTCAGTAGAGACACTATTTCTAAATGAAACCCACACTAATTCAATTCTACCAGACAGGATAAACTTCAAGAGCAGTATTCTTTAAAAACTTTGCTGTACTTAAGGACACAGAAGATTCTCTTGTCACTTGAAGTCACTGAAGCAAGATACCTGTTTCTAAAAGAGATGTCCTGACACACAATATTGAGTCTCAAGGCAAGAATTACTTGACGAAATTCCATTACTTCAATAGAAATATTGGGATAGGCAGTAGTTTCCCAGGGGAAGTACCCAGGTATCCTCTTAATACAATCCCCAACCACTCTGCCCAGATCCAGCCAGTTAGTTCTGTATTGGTTTCAGATTGTGGAAGTACAGGGGAGGCCCCAGGTGCCTTGTGGATGATGAGACGACAGGAGGAATCCATGCCATTCCGTGGCTCGAGGCACTCACAGAGAGAAAACAAACACATCACCTCTCCCTCAGCCACCCAATTAGCCAAGGAGGGAGCCACGCTACGCTCATACCTGTGGAGCACCCATCCACCCAACCCGCAGCCTGGCTTACCATCACATGGGAGCAGGAGAGAGCAGGCGATAATGGACAAGCATAGCCCCAGAAGCAGGGGAGGGCATAGTGTCTCATGCAGGAGTCCACAAAGACACATGGAGTAGGACAGGGAGAAAGCAGCCTGACAGCAGGGCTGGGAACAGCTCTGGCCAGAGGAGGAAGAGACAGACTGATACCAGGTGCCTGGGAAAGGAGAAGGGTGGCATAGGTGGTCCGTGAAGAGGGGAAAGCCCACAACATCTAAGACAAAGTATCAGAAAGTTATTGCAGCGCTAAAAAGAGCAGACAAGTACATTTGCAAGTCAGTGGTGGCCAGGGCTGGCATCCATTTCTATTGAGGAAACAGCCATGTACTGAAGGGGTCACATGCTGTGGCTGCTTGGTATCCGCTACTCTCACACAGCTGGACACTTGTCAGCCTTCAGCTGAACCAATTCTCATTAAGATGGGCTTGATGAGGTACTCATGTCAAGCTCTCCTGAATGCACACCTCCTTCCCTTGGGGTCAAAGATGGCTTTCCACACTGGGCACAAAGCCCCTCAATGCTTCACCCTACACACAGGCAAGTTAGTGCTGCTGCCCGGAGCAGGCAACTGGGATCATCCCAGTCACCCAGGTTTACCTAGAGCTGGCTGTCTCAGCTCCCTCCACACTTTGGGGTGCCAGAGGGGCTGAAGAAGCAAAGCACTTATAGCAGGGCCTTGGAAATCTCCCCCAGGATGCTGTTAGTAAGAGGATAGTTAGGGCCTCCAAGGCATTCTCAGAAAATCCAAAAGAATTAATGGATTTTGTGGGAGAAGAGAAAAAAATCAATTCTGGTGCAAGAGTTAGAGAAAACCAGTGGGTAAAAGTTGTGCAGATCAGCCAAGGATTAAGTGAACCCACTAGAAAACAGAGGCTCCTTGGGGAAGGAGCCATTAAGGCTGAGACTGTGCCCTTTTTTCCCAGTGCAAGAGGGGACAGTCTGGCACAGTGCATTTTAGCTTGGCAAGGGAAGAACAACTAGTCCAGCTAGAAAAACAAGGAGGTTCTGTTGAGCTGGAATATGTCTTTCCACAGTGGCATTCAGTCCAGTCTGCTTTTTCAAGAGAGCACAAAGTGAACCCTCACAGTCACTTGCAGGAAGCCAGGCAAGGAGCAAAGATCTTTCATCATCTGTTCCTCAGTCCCCCCAGCTCCACCCCACAAGACATTTTCCAGACTTTCCAGTCAGCCCTGAGATGTTGACTGGTGCATCAGCTTCATCAGCTCTCTGGCATGATCTGGTGCATTCCCTCCCACCTTCAATGAGATAAGAGAGTCCGGAATGTCACACAATGGGTGTTACTACTCAACTCTGGAGACCAAAGCAAACATCAGGACATTTGCTGCCAGTTCCAAGGAAGGCAAGACTTCCAAGGAAGACTTCCCTATGGGAGCAAAAACATTTTTTCCTGGTGAAACATGAACTCTGGAAAAGAGCTCCTTTCAGGGTTGTTCTGGGGACAAACAAAGGAGGCTTCATCAGGGAGGGATCACAGAAGGGAGCACTTGGCAGGGAGTTGCACTAACTCAGGTAATTTGAATGCTTCTGATTATCAGAGATGACTCACTTCTGTTCACTTTGCACCAAGTATTGTGAAAGACATTACATTTATCTGCATTGACTCACTGTTTCACAACATGAGCTTAAGGTATCGTTACTACTACTATGATGGGAAGGCTCGGACATCCAAACCTCTGACACCAGCTGGGGAAAGACTGCAAAGGATTTTGGTAAATCCAGACAAATCAGGAAATGTGATAAAAAACTCAATTCTCTCTTCCTCTATTAAAGAGATGGTGTGAAAACCCTGAAAATAAAAATGCAGGTGTTCCGAGACAGCTGTCTGTCAAGAAGTCAACAGGATATTTCTGTCCCTGGAAAAATTGCTTTGATAGAGCAGACAGACTGTGAAGAGCTGTCTCTGAAGAATAGCCACAAGCAGGTTGAAAGCTTATGGATAAGAACTAGAGACTGAGGCAACAAAGGGAACCTTGTGGTTAGTGTCAACTACAGGCCAGCCTGTCAAGGGGAGCCTATTGATGAAGTCTTCTTGCTCCAGCTACAGGACACAAAGCGCTCTCAGGCTCTCGTCCTGCTCGGGCACTTCAACCACCCCGACATCTACTGGAAAAGTAGCACGGCGAGCTGTAGGCCATCTAGGAGACTCCTGGAGTGCATGGAGGATAACTTCTTAAGCCAGGTAATAGACAAACCCTACCAGAGGGGACGCGATACTGGGCCTGATTGTCACCAATGCAAGTGAGATAATCAGAGACGTTGAGACTGGAGTCAGCCTGGGCTGCAGTGACCATACGCTGGTGGAGTTTGCCGTCCTAAGGGATATGGGTCAGGCAAAGAGTAAAGTCAGGACCCTGAATTTTAGGAAAGCAAAATTCCAGCTGTTCAAGGAATAAGTCAATAGGACCCCCCAAGAAACTGCCCTCAGGGACAAGAGAAGAGAACAGAGCTGGCAGATCTGTAAGGACGCTTTCCATTGAGTGCAAGAGCTCTCAGGTGTAAGAAATCAGGAAAGGAACACAAGAGAACAGCATGGCTGAGTCGAGACCTGCTGGTCAAACTAAAGGGCAAGAAGGAAATGCACAGGCAGTGGAAGCAGGGACAGGTATCCTGGGAAGAGCATAGGGACGCTGCCCGGTTGTGTAGGGATAGGGTCAGGAAGGCCAAGGCGCAGATGGATCTGGACTTGGCAATGGGCGTAAAGAATAAGAAGGGCTTCTACAGGTATGTCAGCCAGAAAAGGAAGGTCAAAGAAAGTGTACTCCTCCTGATGAGCAAGACTGGCAAACTGGTAACAACGGACAAGGAAAAGGCAGCTGAGGTACTCAACAACTTTTTTTCCTCAGTCTTCACTGGCAACCTCTCTTCCAACACTTCTTGACTGGATGGACCTCAAGGCAGGGACTGGGGGAGCAAAGTCCCTCCCACTGTAAGAGAAGATCAGGTTCATGACCACCTGAAGAACCTGAACATACATAAGCCTATGGGACCTGATGAAATGCGTTCCAGAGTCCTGAGGGAATTGGCTGATGTAGTTGCCAAGCCACTCTCCATGATACTTGAAAAGTCCTGGCAGGCAGGTCAAGTCCCCAGTGACTGGAAAAAGGGAAACATTGCATCCATTCTTAAAAGGGTCAAAAGGAGGACCCTGGGAACTACTGACCTGTCAGCCTCACCACTGTCCCTGGGAAGACCATGGAACAGATCCTCCTAGAAGCTATGCTAAGGCACATGGAGGACAGAGAGGTGATTCGAGGCAGCCAGCATGGCTTTGCCAAGAAGTCCTGCCTGACCATCCTAGCAGCCTTCTATGATGGAGTGACTACATCAGTGGACAAGAGCTACAGATGTCATCTACCTGGACTTCTTTAAGGCCTTTGACACAGTCCCCCACAACATCGTTCTCTCTAAATTGGAGAGTATGGATTTGATGAACGGACTGTCCGGTTGATGAGGAACTGGTTGGGTGGTTGCATCCAGAGGGTAGCAGTCAATGGCTCAATGCCCAGGTGGAGATCGGTGACAAGTGGTGTCCCTCAGGGGTTCGTACTGGGACGAGGACTGTTCAATATATTCATCAATGACATACACGGTGAGATCAAGGGCAACCTCAGCAAGTTTGCAGACAACACCAAGCTGAGTGGTGCAGTTGACACAACTGAGGGACAGGATGCCGTCCAGAAGGACCTGGACAAGCTCAGTAAAGTGGGCTCACGTGAACCTCATGAGGTTCAACAAGGTCAGGTGCAAGGTCCTGCACATGGGTCGGGACAATCCCTGGTATCAACACAGGCTGAAGGATGAAGGGATTAAGAGCAGCCCTGCAGAGAAGGACTTGGGGGTACTGCTGGATAAAAAGCTGGACAGGACCCAGCAACCCTGGGCTGCATCGAAAGAAGTATGGCCAGCAGGTCGAGGGAGGTGATTCTGCTCCACTACTCCACTCTGGTGAGACCCCACCTGCATCCAGCCCTGGGGTCCTCAGCACAGGAAAGACATGGACCTATTGGAGCGGGTCCACATGAGGGCCACAAAAATGATCAGAGGGCTGGAACACCTCTCCTATGAAGAAAGGCTGAGAGAGTTGGGGTTGTTCAGCCTGGGGAAGAGAAGGCTCTGGGGAGACCTTATTGCAGCCTTTCAGTACTTAGAGGGGTCGTATAAGAAAGATGGGGACAGACTCTTTAGCAGGGCCTGTTGCAATAGGACAAGGGGTAATAGTTTTGAACTAAAGGAGGGTAGATTCAGACTAGATATAAGGAAGAAATTTTTTACAGTGAGGGTGGTGAAACACTGGAACAGGTTGCCCAGAGAGGTAGTAGATGCCCCATCTTGGGCAACATTCAAGATCAGGTTGGACGGGGCTCTGAGCAACCTGATCTAGTTGGAGATGTCCCTGCTTACTGCAGGGACATTGGACTAGATGAGCTTTAAATGTCCCTTCCAACCCAAATCTTTCTATGATTCTATGATTTTTATCACCACAAGCTGAGTTTTGCTTGTAGAGAATCAGACTTATAAGGAACATACAGTTATTCATTAGTGTATGGAGCCACATAAGCCTATAGACAACTCTCGAACTTATACATCCTTGTTAGATGGAACACCTGGAGCTAAAACCACAAAAAGTCAAAGTTTATGGCAGGGACCATTTATATCAGCTGACCTAAAATTACAGCAAAGAACCCACCAAATTTGAGAGAGGGAGGTAGAAGTTAATGGCTGAATTACAGATAGCTCTTAAGTCACAGGAATGAAGGAAAGGCAACACTGTTCTCTGTATGTTTGTTATGGTGTTAGTTATCAGGTACAATTAACATGCTCTGAAATAATGGTTCTCACTGCTCAACCAGCACCGGTATTTACTGTCACTACTGTCAGAAGTGCTCAACACCCATAAAGGAGACAGAGTTTCTAAAGCATTGACTTCCATTCAAATATCTAAATTAATAGCCATGTTCAGAGGAAATCGGACTGCATTAGACACTGTCCGAAAGAACTTCTTCACTAAAAAAAGTGTTTCTTTGCCAAAGGGGCCACATGTTTAAAAAATGAAGAGGGAACGGAGTGGCAGAAAGGGATACAACTTTACTCAACAAAGCATTATTCCTCAGACTTCTCCCCAGCCCTTGCCTTCCTCTTGCCTCAGCAATACGCAATGTCTTCTTGGTCAGGAAGAACATTCCCTCTCCAAGGTCCAATATCACAAGATTAAAAGCCTGCAATTATTACATAATAGTTGTAAAGAGGTAGCACCTAACTAAATGCAGCTTATGTAAGACTATATATATACAGATATGCACCAGGAGCAGATCTCGGGAAATGTGGTACGGTTGCCGGTTGCAGAAGGGAAATGAGTACAGGAAAGAAGACAATTTGGCTAAGATTTCCAAGGCCCTCAACAGTGGAGCCTGGAAGAGATGCTAGCACTGCCAATTTCCTATATAGCACCCCACTTCTACAGAACAATGTTCACCACAGCTCACGTTTTGTTGTGGACAAGTGGCATGGCCCTAAATTAAATGACAGTGGGGAGCAAAGTATTGATTGTCCTATTAACTGAGCATTTATGCAAGGTTGCTAAATAGGAGGTAAGAGATACACATCGGACTCTGATGAATGAAACACAAAAAGATACAAGCACAATCACATGCTTATTGCTGTAAAGAGACGAACTCTGTAATTATCATCTGTGGGGAAGTGTCTCAGAGAAAACAAGAAAGGAAATTGCAATGTGTCTATTTATTTCCATAGCTACTGTATGACTGACAGCCACTCAGCAGCCTCTGCTATTTGTAGGAGCGTTTCCCAACAAAACATACCAAAGGCACAGGAAAAGGGCTTGTGTATTGTTTACTCAACACACAGCAACAGCCTGACAGGTAGAGCTCCCCACCTCGTAAAGGAGACGGTGTATAAGCACGCTTTCCTTAGAGACAGTGGGGCATAAATCACAAAGCCACTCTCAGGGCAGGGAAAGGAAACACACACGCAAATGATTAGTGATACAGGAGGAAGTTGAGATTATTGTCAATTATTGTTATACTTCATCACTGCAGGAACAAAGAGGTGTGACATGCTAGAACAAGCAGACTGGCAAATGCCTGGTTCGCCAGGTATGATCGTGATTCTCGTGCTATCCATTTCCCAGATCTGCCAACCATGAGGGCTCGGGGAACACCAGACACCTGTGGTCTAAGAGTGTGCTGTTCACATCAATGACTCTTGTATTATTATACAGTCTTTAACAACAGAAAGGCACGACAGTCCAAACTTACCAGTCTCTCAACCCTTTCGCTCAGGTCTCTAAACCTTCCTGAGGACTGTCTGGACAATTCGTTATTGTACCGGATGTTGGTGATTTTTACATTGCCACTGTAATAGAACAGCTTCTGATCTGTAAGGGAAAGAAGAGGAACAGGCAATACTCAAAGCACCAAGATGAGTGAACTTTAGAGAAACACCTGCGGCTCGCTGGTATCCAGAAATCTAGGGACTGGATGAGCCTTCACCTGTACCAAATCCATTCAAATATAGCTTCCAAAATCTAGAAGCCCAGGAGCGAGAACTCAGTTAAATTAGGTGATTTAAGCCGAGTAGTGACAAAAAGCCCAGTTTCCCCAATAGTTAGATTTGTGGCCAACCAAATTTGGGCTCACAAAATATCACAATCCGCATCTTCCTGGTCAGCTACCTTCCTTCCTGGCCTGTATGCCCACTCAATGCCAAGTCCTGGCAGGCGGCTGCTGGTGATCAGGGCAATGGAGCAGAGAAACACCACAGGTAGAGGCAAGCAGAAGGCTCTGTAACTCGCATAAGGGAGACCAGAAGACTTGTGTGTTGACCTCTTCACAGAAGTAGATCATGAGGAAGATGTGAAAGGAGCAAAAGCCAACAGAAACCATAGCCCTAAACCACCTGCACAGGGAGAAATTTTCTTAAAAGATCTGCAAAGATGCTAAATGAGGAAGGAAAAAGAGCTCTAGAGAAGCCAGTGGTTTTCCCCAAATGAGCGTTAGACAGGCTGATGAAAAGCAAACTCCCAGCGTTGTGTGGCACAACAAGCACAAAGGAAATGCACTGAACATAGGAACAGCGATACGTTATCTAAAACTTACCATATGCCAGAAAATAAACTAGGAGACCAATGGTGATAGCTGCTGCCGCTGCTGTTCCAATAACAATTAGAGCAATTTTCCAGGGCTCAAGATGTCTTATTTTGATGGCTGGCTGATGAATTCTGGGGGAAAATAAGAACAACAAAGTGAAAAGATTAATGAGAGAACCTTTTCTATTTAAAAACCTCAAAAAATGAAGCTAAAGTTTTCTCCCTCAACATCAGCTGATTCTTCCCAGCAGTATTAATGGACTTCTCACCCAACACCCTTGAAAATGAAACCATGACTCAAGACTATTTTGAAATAGATGTTGGGATATGCTAGAAGTCACAGAACACAGACAGGTCACTTTCTTATGTGACCCCCAAATGGAAACCTGCAATTTTAAAACTTATTTTTCAATTAGGTGAACTTTCATAGAGCAATGTAAGCAGCTTTCAATTGGTTAAATAACTCAGTTATCACTGACACACTGGCACCTTTGCTCCTAAAACTGCTTTGTGCAATAAAATTGCTAAAAAGCATCCCATGCTTTGTATAGTACATATCCTATACCTTATCCAAGCAGCGCGGTCCATTTCAGCCTGCAAAGCAGGGCTGGACAAAAAAGCGAGATTTCAGAGGGCCAGCCTGTGCTTCCTGTTTCACTCAGAGTAAATCTAAAAGCAACAGGAAAGCACTGCTTTAAGCTGTATTTGCTAAAGTGATGGAATGACAGGGAATGGCAAGGACACGTGAGCGGACCAGGGAACATAGGTAGAAAGCCTCGCCAGATACTTCTCTCTGCCATGCTCTTAAGTATACAGGTGCTAATCCAAATTAACTCAAGGAAAGGCAACAGTCAGTAGGTCAGTATTATAGTCAGACAAAAAACTGCCTGAAAAAGGTTACTTACAGCAAATTCCGCCTTTGGCTGTAAACTCAAAGACATCTGAAGACCCTTAAAGCCATCTTTCTATTATTTTACCAGCCATTACAAAATACAGAACAGGAAGCCACAAGTTTTGGCAAAGAGCTCTTCATGCTACAGCCAGCTACCTCACTCATGCAAACACGCACACCTTCAGGTTAAGGTACAGCCTCCGCCAGGAAAGCCGGCTGCAGGGATCCTTCTCCTGAAGGTACGAGGCATCTCAGTGAGTTCCTACTTTCATAATAAAGTACATATAGCTCACTTCCAGAACACGTACCTCACAAGCCGTAAGTTTAAATACATTAAAATAAGTTGAAAATAATTGCAAATGACCACTGCAGCTGCATGTGGGAATGAGAGAGCACGCACACTGCACTGTACATAAATATCGAAGCAGGTTCTACTATTTCATTCTAATTTAATTGTAAAGCCTTACAATTACAGCCTTATTACTTTGGCTTGGAAAACAACTTACTCAGGCTAAGTATCATCAGATTTGACTGAGTGAAAATGGGAATACTCATTTGTTACTCGTATCTATTCTGACTTGTCCTGGATCTCCTAGCTAACGTTTCCTTCACTCCTGATGTCCTCTAAAACAGCTATTAATTAGCCTCTCATATAATTTGGTTTGCTTAAAATGCGTCTGTGAATCCACAGCAGTAAAAAAAGAAGGAAAAAAAAGACAGAAATTAAAGAGTCCTGTTAAGAATTTGGAAGTTTGGAATTTGGAAAATTTGTAATGTAGAGCAGCTCCAAAGTTATTTCTGAGACTACTGTATGGAAGTTACCTTAAAACTTTAACTGGATAAATGAAAAACATGCAGGTATAAATAGTCAGGACTGTACCTCATTAAGAAGAATATTTCTAAATAGTAGCTCCTAGCTGAAACCATAAAGTAAGCAGCGAGTTCAGCTTTAATTTGTCATGTGGATTTCTTGGGGTTTTTTTCTACCACTCCAGCTAGTAGTCCTTTGCATGCCTCATATGCTTTGCAAATGTTTCTGCTATGTTTGAAGTGGGACTAGGTTACAAGAAAAGACAACAAACCAAACAAAAAACCACATTTAACTTGACACAACCTATTCACATTCATTCTTGGAGATACTCTCATGTAAAAAGCAGTTGTCTCGATTAAGCTGTACAGAAGGAAAAACACTCAGAAGGTCTCACAGCTATAATGATCCTGGCATAGCCCCAAACCAAAATGCTGGGTTTGAGAAGCCCATTCGAAAGGCTGAATGCCACCTCTAAACTGCAGCACGGGAGTGTGAAGAAATTACTGCCTATTAGTGAAAGAGCGGTTTCAGACCAGAAGTAACATGGCTGGGACACAGTTAAATATCAAGTACTATATAATTTGAAGCTGTTTTTTGTACATAGTACAACATTTCTTAACACTTTTGTTCTTTATTTCTTCCAAGTTCCATATTATGATTTAGCAACCAGAAACCTCAGTCCACAACAGTTACTCACGCATGTAATTTTACTCACACGTGTGACTTTCACTTAATTCATGAAACCTGTTTGAGAGCATCATTTCAAAGAAGTGCAGAGGGGACTCAGCATCAGCTTGTAAACTGAATTTCCTCAGACAAAAAGCTGTTTGATAAATACACCTTAGAAAGTCACTTAACTGGGGGTGAAGGGGCCTGTTTTGGGACTTGGGATGGTTTGGGGTTTTTTCTTCCTTTTTTTCTGAATAAACTTTCCCCCTTCCTTTTAAATAACAACAAGAAACAACGGTTAAGGTATACTCTCCACTCCTAATTTGTTTCAAAAATAAAAGTTGCTTTTAAAAACAAAAGGTATTTTTGACTAAAATGTCCTTGGTTAGGCCGTACTACCTGGATACTTCCCCATTAACAAAGTGCAGACGGAGCTCACCAAGAGGATTTCAAATTCAAGTTTTCAAAGGTACCTGTGAGACAAAACCACAAAGATTGCAGGGGTGATGCTCTTCCATTTGCATTAACTTTGAGCTTTATTGCTGCTTTGCTCTGCCTCCTGAGGTTCATTCCTCAAAGATAAATTATTACATCTGACAACATGTCCCATTGCGTAAAGCTGGACAGTACTTACAGGGATTCAATACACACCAGAGAAATAACTATCCCAGAACTGAAACAGCTTCTGTACACATGATGACCCATCAGAGCTTGAATACTTTGCAGAGAGCTTGCGGAGTTCAACAGCGGGAATTTATTTTCTCAGATCAACAGTCAAGCAGTCCCTGCTAACTCCTGGGGAATTATCTATGTGCTCAACAGGGAGCGTAACCTGGAAATGTACAGCAGGATTAAAACCATTGCAGCTGAGAAGGTCACTGAAATCCTCCAGAGCAGGAATGGAGATTTTAAGCCTGATTCAAATACTAGTTGAAAGCCTCCCACTGACTCCAGTGGGCTTTCTGTCAGGGTCCCTTCGGCCTGCAGCCTGCGTGGGCCTCCCCTCTACCCCCGACAACCATGCCCGCCTAGTAACTTTAAATATACTGCAATCAGGGACTGGATTTCATCTCTTGGCAGAAGATTGCCAAGTCCCAAGATTTGCCTGACTAGGAAGAGGAGTGAAATGTTTGCTGACAAAGAGAATCAACAAAAACCAATATAAAATTGCCCACACTGACATAACAATTTTACTTGGTTGTCCTCTCTTTATTTCCTAATTCCTAACACTGTCTTGGCTTTTTCAACCAGCATTCAGCTGGTATTTTCCTAGAAATACCCACTGAGACCTTGCCTGAGTGGTGGTAGGTGATTTGGAGCCCTGCATTCTGTACTTGGGTTGCCCTCCATCATAAGCCCAAAGAAGCACCCAAAGAACCCCTTCTTGAACAAGAAGCTCCCACCAGTAAAGGTGTGAGCCACACACAGAGCCAGAGGGAACCCCCCTTATGCATTTCACAAGGCAGACATAAGAAGGACACAGCTAGTTATGTCTGTTGACTTCTAGTAACAGAGGACTATCGGGGAAAAAAAAGTCAGTCTCAAAGAAAAATCAAAAATCTTACCTAATATCCTAACTTGTTTTTTTTTTAAGGGTGCCATTCAACAAGCGTATCACAGAAACACGGAATGGTAGGGGCTGGAAGGGCCCTCTGGAGACCATCCAGTGCACCCCCCATGGCAGGGTGCACAGGAATGCGTCCAGGCGGGTTTTGAATCTCTCCAGAGAAGGAGACTCCACAACCTCCCTGGGCAGCCTGTGCCAAGGCTCTGTCACCCTCACAGTAAAGAAGTTCCTCCTCACGTTCAGGTGGAACTGCCTGTGCTCCAGTTTGTGCCCATTGCCCCTTGTCCTGTCACTGGGCACCACTGAGAAGATCTCATATACATTGAAAAGTATCATAAACACCACATTAAATAAATCATGTATGCGTTTGCCTCACTGCAGCCTGAAACTACATTTACAAAAGAAATTAGTGTCTTTTACCAATTAGAATTTAGATTCACTTCTTGCAAAGAAGTAGAATTAAAACTGCCTTCTAGGAGACAAACCACCTGCTTCAGAGAGAAAGTCTCAAAGATTTTCCTCACCAGGGCAGAAAGCATGCTCTGACACCTGTGGGAACCCCTCCACTACTTGTAGTGAGCTTCGTATTGGAGATAGTGGCTAGCTAAGTCAGCATGCACTATCAAAGAGAACTCAGGCTCTGCTTTGGTATGCACGTACTGACAGTGTCTGCTCAAGAAAGGTGCTGACAGGACAGCCTAACAGCCAAACCCAAAACAGTCACCTAGAAATGATCTCTTGTGGGCTATTAAATGTCCTTTGTTTTTAGTCCTATAAGAGAGGCATGCTTAGACAGCCAAATTTTCTCCACAGTTTTAGAATACATGAGGTACTTCTCTCTTATTAAGGTGCTCTGAGGAAAAAAACTATAAAAACCACTGTAGCACCCTTGCAATAATTGCTATATATAAATACACACACAATAGGACAGTGATGGTGTTTTAATCTGTTTCCTGAAATAAATCTGTTTGCTGGTATATGAAATGTCACTGTAAAACAACTATATTTACATCACTCCTGAAGAGCACTGCAAGTCTGATACAACAGACCAGCCCCTTCTGCCTTTGTGATAGTTGTGTGCAGCTTATATCCAGTGAGAATCTGACCCAAAGTATCCAACTTTTCCTGTAGTTTGGAAGCTTAAGTTTCTGGCTGAATAAAGGTTTTTCTGTATTTTATAGTTTATATGTAATAAACTATTGCTAGGCTGGGTAGATAAACAGTGAGATGCATCTAGCAATGTATTTTCACTGAACAGAGATGGACAAACTTCTTCATGGGAAAAGTGCTGCTGAAATTAGAGAAGGCTCCTTAGATAAGAGGTTCAGCTGAAACTCTGAAACACCAGACAATTCTCCAGTGGCAGAGAAACTGGACAACTCCCATGTTCAGATCTGTATGAAATGTGTCTCCCGTTATCACCAAATCCGTTTGTAGACCACATGAAGTTTTCAGATTGTCTTGTATCAGAAGCATGTCAAATTAAACCATCCCAAGCTTTGTGCTAGTTTGACTTAATTCAGAATGAAGATGTCTCTGTAACCAGAAATACAGACGTGGAAGGAGTACGTCATGGAAGCAGAATTACTTGATTTTAAAAGCTTATGCTGACCCAAAATGACCAACTATAAAACTGTCTGTGAAAAAAAATTAATAAACTGAGGCAATTATGCAACACACACTAACAGGAACAGGCAGAGGCCAGAAAAGCTGCTGGGTTTACGCTGAGGCTTGCTCAGTTAGTGGAGATGAATAGATTTTGAGGCTCGGGGGGAGGTCCTTTCTCATTCAGGTTTCCCTGTCTAAAATGGTCAGAAACTGAGTGAATGCAGCAAGGAAACACAAACGGTAGCAATTCCATACGAGTCAAATCAGGTGTGGTGTGTACTAGAACCAAAAGTATTTTGCAAGTGTTTCCTGGGATCAGGACCTACTCTGGGGCAAAAACTGAGCCAAACGTGTTTCTGTTTGGCACCGTGCAGGAACCACAGCTGCCTGCTGCAATAATCAAAGTTAAATCCCACTAATGCCAATGGGACATGAGTGTCCTCGCACCAGGCCTGGTATCCATTTCCTGCTACACCTCAGCAGTCTGTAATTTGCACTCATTTTGCCCACCTACTGCATGACAAATTGGTGCAAGTGGCACTGCATTTCCACCTACCTATTCACTTTTAGACTACCACATACAACACCAGCTACTCTGTACCTCACCCTGCCAGGGCACAAGATCTTCACAAGGAAGTTGCTGGCAGGACACTGCATTTGCTTCCCCAGACTGCAGGACGCAGCACAACAGAGAAGGGATGAGACCAGCAAGGCTGTCTACTCCACCCAGTTTTCCTTAGCAGCTCTGCTTCCTGAAGGATTTTATGGAGCACACGTTCCAACTTGGCTTGAAATGTTGTGAAAAGAGGCATCTTGGAACTGGATAAAGCTAATACTGAAGCATCTCTCTTGTAAGAGATTAAGGCACAGCGTGATGAGCTCAAACAGCAAGGATTACAGCTCCCCACTTCGATCTACATCCCTGCCCAACAAAGAAATCTGGACATTTAACAGGCTACACAGGGTCTTTGATTAAGACCAGGCAGTCTTCATCCCTTCCCAAATGTGTAAATATTTAATTATCCAACACAGATTTCCCGTAACATACTTTAGATGTTATAATAGGCTAAACAATTATATAAACAACTAAATCCTTTCCTAACTAGGAGGTAACCAAACTGGACTCAGATGTTGATTAACTACTCGCTAGAACACTTATTAAAATTATTTACACCACTCTTGATGTCAACAAGACATGGCAACTAGATTTACATCAAACTAGAAAAAGGAATGGCTTTTCAATACTGCTAGGTAGAGAACTCTCACATAGTTTTCCCTCTTCATGTAACATGCACCAAATGGTATTCATAACTGATGGAGATTTCTTCCTTACCTGATAGTTGGAGCAGCATAGCTTTTAAAAGTATGACATCTCTAAGCATGTGGAGGAAAAGAAGGCTATCAGGAGTAGTCAACATGGTTTCACCAAGGTGAAATCCTGCTTGACCAATCCGATAGCCTTCCAGGATGGTGTGACTGGCTGGGTAGATGAGGGGAGAGCAGTGGATGTTGTCTACCTTGACTGCAGCAAGGCTTTTGACACTGTCTCCCACAACATCCTCACAAGTAAGCTTAAGAAGTGTGGGTTAGGTGAGTGCGCAGTGAGGTGGATCGAGAACTGGCTGAATGGCAGAGCGCAGAGGGTTGTGATCAGTGG
>VZSC01015702.1:256502-292765 GCA_013398225.1 Steatornis caripensis
CACCATGAGCCAGCAATGTGCCCTTGCGGCCAGGAAGGCCAATGGCATCCTGGGGTGCATTAAGAAGAGTGTGGCCAGCAGGTCGAGGGAGGTGATCCTCCCCCTCTACTCTGCCCTGGTGAGGCCGCATGTGGAGTGCTGTGTGCAGTTCTGGGCTCCCCAGTCCAAGAGAGACTGGGAAGGACTGAGAGAGTTCAGTGGAGGGCACTGAAGATGATGAGGGGAGTGGAGCTTCTCTCTTGTGAGGAAAGGCTGAGAGACCTGGGTCTGTTCAGCCTGGAGAAGAGAAGACTGAAAGGGGATCTCATCCATACTTATAAATATCTAAAGGGCGGGTGTCAAGAGGATGGGGCCAGACTCTTTTCAGTGGTACCCAGTGACAGGACAAGGGCCAGTGGGCACAAACTGGAGCACAGGCAGTTCCACCTGAACATGAGGAGGAACTTCTTTACTGTGGGGGTGACAGAGCCCTGGCACAGGCTGCCCAGAGAGGCTGTGGAGTCTCCTTCTCCGGAGGTATTCAAAACCCGTCTGGACACGTTCCTGTGCAACTTGCTGTAGGGGCACCTGCTTTAGCAGGGGGGTGCACTGGATGGTCTCCAGAGGGCCCTTCCAGCCCCTACCATTCTGTGATTCTCTATGGATATTAAACAGGACAGAAGAACTTTGGGTATTAAGCAGGGTAACACTAAGGAGCACAAAACAAAAAGCTGAACTCAGTCTTCTCCTGGCAAAGTCAACACTGTATTGACTAAAATTATATTGTCCTCACAAAATGAGAAAAACACTTAAGTGGGCCTAAGGAATTAGTTTCGTTAATCCAGAAATAATGTTTCTATTTCAGTGTGTTCAGAAATTATGAAAAACCCTTAATTTTTAAAAATACTGATGATAGAAAAAATAAGTAGTATCTTGCAATCACCCGCAGCCATTTGCCCAAAGCAATGCCAGAGAGGAGACTAATATTGTAGTCTTTAGCAATCACACACAAAAAAATCAGTCATCCAGACAAATCATTAGGGTGTTAAAAAAAAAAGAAAAAATTCAGATTCTTTTGAATTTTGTTTCTGAGGTCATAATTTTAAGCTTCATCAATTGCTGAGGCCACAGCAAAAAAACAAACTCAAGGGAGACTGAGCATCTCCTATTGCCACATGAATTCAGAAGCCAGAGAGTTAAACAGAAACTACAAATTCCAAAAGGCTCGCTCGCTGTACATTTATGACCAGATCCCTGCTCTGACCCAAGAGAGCAGCTGGGAGACTTTTATAAAAATACTCTGAACTTTCCAGCACTGTCTTAAATATTGTTACAATATAAAAAAGAAAACAGGATATCCAGCATCTCTGACTGCACAAAATATTTTGAGGCACAAAACACCTTGTCATTACTCCCTAGAAATCGTGGCTTCTTCCTTAGAAGTACTAGGGTCAAAACCAGAATGATGAACACCTATAGTGTTCTCCTTATGTAGTTGCGTTGCCGTCACTCATTTAACTGCTACCTTTTGCAGAGTTTGGGGGAAAATATTGCAACTAGACCTGACCAAACCCCATGGTTTCCCAAAACCATGTTATTAACATTTGATTTTGACACAAAAAAGCTTCCTGGATTCTGCACTGCTGCAATAAATGTCTGCCGGGGGCAGGATAAGACAAACACAGGGAGGAAAAGTAAGTGTCAACCTAAGCCATCACATCATCTTTCTAAACAGAAAGCAAATCTTTGCGCTCCTGGCCATGCTAGGGAAGGATTTCCTTCTGCATTTCTCACTCCACACATACGTCATTCTTTTCATCCGGACCACAACCTCCAAAACCTCCCTTTCAGCCCACAACTTACTGCTTAGCTTGCCCTCCATCTATCACTCTTTTTCAGGCTGCACATCCACAATATACCCTAGATCTAAAAGGATGAAAGGGGCAGAGACAGGGCAATGAGGTCCAAGGTCAGACAAGAGAACAGATTTCTTTTCTGGATCTATATACGTCCTTGAAGTCCTAAAGCTGTCCCATAGACAGTATCCTTTACCACCATTACACCTCCAAATCAGACTCGCTGAGTTAAAACATGCCACCTACTTTTGAAGATCCCATGGTAGGTCCCGGTAGGTCTGGTAGCCTTTCTGACCGCTAACCAAGGCTTGACTAAAGTCTGGACTGCGTAGCGAATGCTGCTGGAAAACGCAGGAGTCGCATTGACTGGTGTGATGGGAAGGGAAAGGTGTTGAATGAAGATCCTTCATTGAGGCACGGCTGGCGCAACACCCAGCACCCTGTGGGTTATTGCAAAACGAGGCAGAGAACTTCAGAATAAAAACAAACAGAGGTAAGCATGGAGTTGATAAGGAGACTGTAACCTTCAGATCAGCTCTGCATCAAAGAGCTCCCCAGGCAGAGATGGACAGAGCAGATAAACCAGCCCAGGCAAGAAGACTTGTTCTTCACCACGGCAGAACAGGAAGTGCGTGAGATTTCCCTTTTCCAGCACTCCCTTTCTGTCCAACTTGTATCCCTACAGCAGGCGTTCTCCAGAACGGCAGCACCTTCTACCGTACACTCACTGTAAAACCCACACGGGAGAGCCACCACACGGTCTGCAACGCTAAGTCACTTGCCTCCTGAGATAGTCAACACAAAACCCGAATGCAAAAACAAATACAGACATAAATGGCTTGGTCAGCCAAGCCTGATCTCCCTTGGTGCTCACTCCTCCACAGCTGTCCTGGACTCCCTTGGCATCAGGGACATGACAACTATAAGTATCCAGCCTCCTAATTACATGTTAGTCATTTAATGGTTGGCATAACCCCGCCTGTGGAAAATGCTTACTCTGTGAAAACGGCCACCGATCTCCTTGAAATTCCCTTCTCCCAGCACAAACATGATTCTTCAGAGCCAGCTGGAAAGGGGAAAAATGGATATTCTCTAGTGAGAAGTTCTGCACTTGCACCTAAAATCCCAAACCAAAAAAAGGAAAATTACCAGAAACCAAACTTCTGGTTTCTAGTCTTTGATGCACTTGGATTTGTGCCAAAAAGTTTGAAGCACTTGGTTTTCCAATGAAGTCTCAAGATTTCACAGTCATTTTTACGGGAACACTTGCTATCTTCCAGAAAGAACCTCAGCCACAGAAGGCAAATAAAAAAAAAGCAGAAAGAGGAAAATTTCACCTAATCATACCGAGTTCTTTTCCATCTTTCCCCAAAGATGCCCATTCACAGGCATTTCAGTGCAATTATAGAAGTGTCTGGACAGCCCATTTTTAGGACAGTGGGATAAGCTGAGCACTGCTACACAGCATCTCCTATTCTTCTAATATTTATTTCTTCCTTTGATCAAATCAATTGCTTTTTTTGGCTTCTCTTAGCTCCCTGTAGAAACGGCATTGTTGCAGTTACCTACCTTACACGGGGCTTTACTGACTGAATACACCGTTACCTGTTAAGTATTAATATCTCCCCAGGGCATTCCCCTCCCCTTCCCACCCCCCAGCCCTGTTATTTTCTTTTTCAAGATTAGTAAAACTCAAAAAAGTTTGTGCACAAAGGAAATCCCTGCTCCACCCAGAAACACACACACCCCCACAGGAACTCCGGCAGTCGATGGGAGTGCTGGAGATTGATTACAAACCAGTTCAATCCAGGAGACAAGAAAATACCTTAGAATTGGTTTAATTTTTTCTTTTTTAATATTGTGATCACAAAACACGTCATCCTTACAAAACACACTCCTAGAACAGAAAAAGCTTAATTAAGTTTGGGATGTAAATCAAAGAAGCACATAGCAATTTATGCCCAGAATGGTCAGGCTGAGGCTGTGCATAGTGGTCTGCTCACAGAGATAAAATGTTGGCAGCATTGTTAGTAGATTACTAACATTAATTTCTTAACTAGTATTTAGAGACTACTAATCAGATGCCTTGAGTGCCCAGGCCAAGCACACTGGGAAAAGGTGGCCCTTGAAGTGTTTCCCCTGTTAAGATGCACAGAATTTTTCCTGATGTGCCCAGAGTTCAAGGGCCAGCTCTACCGATCTGGGTCAGGTAAAAACATGTTCCAGCACAA
Source organism: Steatornis caripensis (assembly GCA_013398225.1). Taxonomy (NCBI): domain Eukaryota; kingdom Metazoa; phylum Chordata; class Aves; order Caprimulgiformes; family Steatornithidae; genus Steatornis; species Steatornis caripensis. Next base: position 260,569 of record VZSC01015702.1, read on the forward strand.
GTAGGTTTTAGTGAACCGCCAGAGTTTGAGACAAAAGTTACCTGACATCTTGGGCTCTGCAGCAAGATTTCGTGGAGACGAAGAGCATTCATTAGGAGAATACCAGGCTGCAAAGGGTCTCAGGAGGTAGTGCTAGAGGAAGGGTCTTGGACAACAGATGAATGAACTTCTGGTAACTTTCAGAGCACACTAGGACAGATCATCCTGTTGTTACTCCAGAGCATCGACAACAGAAATATTCCAAAAACGTGATTTGATTTCCTTACGATCAAGAATTTTTTTGCGAGCTGCCTAATAAAAATTTAAGCAGGTCGGTTTTATTTTCAAATTAATTAACCATTAAAATGAACTGTCCTCGAAAACAGTGGAAAATAATAAAACACACTTGCCTGCGTCAGATTATGCAAAATCAATTTACACATACCTGTCCCCCAGGAAGAACGGTACCACCGACAGGCCAAGAAAAGATGATCATTAAGGAACAATTTTCCTCACAATAAATTAGCAAGTTGCAAAGTGCTTGGTATTACAGGGTTATTCAGTAAGCTAAGGCGGTTCCTAACCTTTTTGGTTAATACTAGGGAAGAAGTACGGAAACTAGCTATCAAAGCGTGGGGTGGAAATCTGAGAATGTGGGTGCACAGGACTTTGTGAATGAAAGTGTAAAAAGATGTAATGAACATTGTCTCCGTTTAACCCTGCAAAGTCAGCCCAGCCGGTCAGACAGACTGCTTGCCTAAGAATGGTAATAACAGGCTAGCTTGGTTTATGTTTGCATACTTACACCAGCTCCCTGGCTATAGAGACAAAGAATGCCTTTAGAGAAGACCATTGGCCAGCCCCACAGCAATAACATCTTCGGAATTCACAAGCAGAGATGTTTTACATAATTGTCTACCAGTTACTCAACCTAGGCCATGAATTTTAGGCCAAAGACAGCAGTCAGTCGTTACTTTTAAATCAAGAAGTGAATATTCTTGCCAGTGATATTTAGCAGAACTGACAGAATCGCTGTTAAACAGCATGGCCTTAAACAACCCCAATTAATCAGACCTGCTTTGAGCAGGGAGTTCGACAAGATGACCTCTGTACATCCCCCCCAATCTAAATCACTCAGTGATTTTGTGAGCATCTGACAGGACCAAACTGGTACGCTGCGATGAAATCCTTCCCTGGGACAAGTTCACTTATTTTCCATCAGCACATCTTGACAGCTCAGTTATGACTTAAGGCCTCACCCTCCTGAAAAATACAACAGCACCTTGCATTCAGCCTTCAAAATTCAGGGGAAGCTCTAAATGAGCTGCATTTCTTTTTACTTTTTAAGTTCAGATGTGGACATGCTACACAACTTTACTGTTTCGACAAAAAAAGTTCACCAGTTTATTATCCCATGCTCTCCTCTGCCACGTGAAATTTCCAGCCACGGCTTTTAATAACTGGTAAGTAGAAAAACAAAACCAGAAAATCCACTAAAAGGATAGAATGATTCTCCAAAGCGAGTATCAGGGCTGGGTGAGAAGCCAGGTCCTTTATCTTGAGCCTTGAAAAGACACTCGGGGCCAGATTTTATTGCGTGCCCATGCAGCTTTGAGATACTGAATGTGCGGAGGCTCTCAGATGCTGCAGCAATGGCCTCAAGCTCTGAAGTATGCTAGATCCTGCCCTGTTGGTTTCCAAATAGTCCCTCTTTCCAGGCCCTCGTAACAGAAACTGCTACACCCGTCTGAGTCGCAGCCAGATAGGCCATCCCAGAATACCGACAACGCCCTTAGACAACAGAAGTCCCCCCACTGCCAGAGTCATTAAAAAAGAATTCATAGCCCATCGCCCCATTCGAGGCAAAAAGGTAGCGCACAGGTACCTGTCCTCTGCAGCTGCTCAGCCAGAGCTGCTGCTTGGCACAGCGAAACGGGCCAGCCCGCATTTTCTTCCAGGGGCTGCCCAGCAATCAGGCTAATGAGCCACTCTCTACCTCCACCGCACAAATCCCCTGCTCCCAGGCAAGATACACAGCATCTCCAAAGAGACGGGAGGTCTCTACATGAATTGGAGTAGGCCTACAAAGAAATAAGGCACATTAGGATAAAAATAAATCCTTTACAGTCACAGCTCAAATTAAAACAGCAGCAGCGTTGTTTCACACATCAGAAGTGCTAGAGAGGCTTACTGAGAGCACTAACACAGAGCTCTGCGGGAGACAACACACTCAAAACAAGACTTCTCCTGCATCTCTACGTCCCCAGAAAATGGTTAACTTGGATTTGATTTAGTATTACTTGTTGGCAGCTAACTTGCCAGGTGGAAGCCAAATGGATCTGCCTGGCTCTTCGAGATGCTTTCTGCCACAGCTGTTATCTGTTCCAGTTTGCTCTGCAGCAGCATGAAGATCCTAAATGTGATTCTTGTGAGCAATCACCTGATTTATAATACACTGCATTAGCCTTTGAGGCTTCATAGACCAAATTAGACATAGTTAAAATCAAGCCCAAGACCTCCATCCTGCAGCCGTTTCAACTCTGGCTGTCCTTTCAGCCACAGTTCAGGAGCTGAGTCACTCTGACCGAAAAATGCATCATGCTTCAGGCAGGACTGCTCAGTACCAAATAAGACTCTGCCAAATAGTTTGCTGCCTCCCTGTGAGACCTTCTGGCTGAGCTTAGTCTTGGGCAACCTTCTTTCCACCTAGGTGGCACAGAACGGGTTGTTTTCCCGTCTGTGCCCTGCTATTTTTGTTGATTACTCAATCAATGGTACCAGTGTCAGACAAGTTGGGGACAATAGCACTGGGTACTGCATCTAAGGGTCAAGCATGAAGACAACCTGGTGCCAGTCTTTTTTTTGATTGTCCACCAGAGCATTCGCCTGTCACAGAAACAGCTGAGGGGCAGTCAGCTCATCTGAGACAGTACCCACTCATTAGCCACGGCCACGTGCCTTTCCCTGAAGCTGCCAGGCACTCTGGGAGAAGGGAATCACGGAGTAGCTGAGGTGGGAAGGGAGCTCTGGAGATAGTCTAGCCCAAAATCCCTGCTCAAAACAAGGGCAGCTGGAGCAGGGTGCTCAGGATCATGTCCAATTGGGTTTTGCATATCTCCAAGGATGGAGACTCTATAACCTCTCTTGAAAACCTGTTTTGGTGTTCAACCACTCTCACAGTAAAAAAGGTTTTTTTCTTATGTTCTCACCACCCTCTAGCATAGGAGCCATTATTTTGTAGTACAGACCCTCCATCTGGTCTGTCCACTGGGGAAGGAATGATCCCTGCAACAGCTTCCCCTGGTATGCAGGTCATCTCAGCTGGGCTGGAGAACAGTGCCAGACTGTCTGGGTCACAAGTCCAAAGGCTGCAGACTGCAGGTGATCCCAATAGTCTGGGGAAGGTCAGAGGTGTGTGAAAATTGCAGGCATCTGACTGTATTGACTTACAGATAATGAGCCACAGTTAGAGCAGGCTCTGGATGCTAGGCTGATGGCAAGTCCTTCCTCAAGGGACTGCCCAATGGCACCACTGGAAGATGGAAAGCACAGCAGCTGAGGGGATAAACATAGCAGAGCAAGCACAACCTTTCAGGTTTACTGGAAGGAGGAAGGAATTCAGTAGCTAATCAAGTGAATCAGATACATGTCATGTATTGCTTGGACCTATTCAAGCTTAGTCAAAAAAAAAAATTGCATTTTTGGATAACAAGTTCCCAAAAGCCTTTTCTCTGTCTTTATGGAAACAATTTATTTGCACCTGAGAAAAAAAAAAAAACACCAGCAATGAATAGCAAACAAAATATTCTTCAAAGGCAGAGTCATTTAAGAATAGGTTCAATTAAAAGTAAAACTTTACCCCCTAAAGCAGATTAACTGTAATTTGTTATACTCATTTCTGAACTATTTTAGCCAGATAAGTTTTGAAAAGTTTTCTTTGCAGTAACAGTGCATCAAGGTCCCCAAGCAAGCTGAAATATTGACTGTTATGTTTTATAGAAAGATCTTGGTTCAACCACACATACAAAAGAACAGGGGAGTTATTCTTCTGTTCCGTTCTTCACTTCAAACCTTTGACAGAAACTTCACTCACATAGCTCCCTCAGCCAGGTACAACCACACCAGCTGAACACAGCCTTGGGTCACGGCACCGTTACCAGCTGCTGAATTGGAAAGGGACATAAAGAAGCCTAATAAGCGTCTTTGATCTACAAGAATCATCAGGAGTTGTCAAAATGGGAAGTCAAAGCAAACAGCAGCTGTATGCCACTGCAAACCTCCCATCCTAGCAGATTCTCAAGATTACTGCTGCTCTTTGCTATCTTGTTTGCAAGAAGACGGGTGAGCTCAGAAAATAGACCCATGATGCCAACAATACCTGACAAGGCACCTTTTCAGTCTACTTTTCCACAGGACAAAGGTCTGGTTACGGTGTGGCAGAGAAGCAGGCGGAACCTGCTGAGCCCCCTGCTCACAGCCGTAGCGAGCTGTACTTCACATACTCAAAGGGGAGCACTCGATGGCAACTTTCTGATGGAGGCAAAAAGACTGAAGCTCACTCAGTGGTGCGGAGGCCTACGCTGAAAGCTGAACGGCTGCAGTCTCCTCAAACTTTGCAAGACAGACCCTCTCTGCTGAGCAGGCGCAGCGCACTGCCAGCGCCCGGGGGCGCAAGGCTCTTCCGCAACGCGATTCTCCCTCTAGTGGCTGACACCAGACCTGTTCGCCTGCCCACGAATTTGGGTGACCTCCGGCCGCGGGGGTAAATTCTGTCCACGTCTGGATGGGGTTTTGTTCTTCTAACAAGTCAGTAAAAACAGATGGTTAAAGTCTACATAAAAGCCAGTACATAAATACATGGTATGGGATCGGTGTGACACGTTCTAGAACAGAGGAGTCCCCATCTTACAGTTGCTTACCTTGGCGCAGGAAATTAACAAGTACATAAAACAGACGGCAAATTTTTAAAAGGTTTTATTAAATTAACATATAAGTTACATTCCTGTGTGCCATGCATAATTGATACACCCCATTCTGCCTTGAGTGAAGATGTTAATTCCAACAAAAACACGGCTGAGAAAAGATGAAACTTGTGGCTTCATAAATCGGTGAGACCACAGCTTAGAAGAAATACGAATCTGCTAGGACACATAAACCAAGTAAAATGTTTTGGCTGCCTACATTGCTTCGGTTTTCCACGATTTACCTCAGGAAAAGCCAGACAATGCTGGTATCAGTGTAGTTTTGCCCCAAGTTAAGGGATTCAGACTCATCACTTCCATCTGCACCAACGTTCCCAGTGGATGAGGGGTGTTCTTTCAAGCACTCTTCTTAACAGTCTCCATTTATACTGCTTTGCATCACCAAGAGGCCTCAGAGCATGTAAAATATATTGCTTCCAGAAGAAACCGTATCAGAAGACCTGTTCCAGCTGCTATCAGAGAAATGCCACAAGGCAGTCCAAAATAAAGGCTCCCAAAATATGCATCATGTAGATACTGGGTCCTCTTCATCCCCACTCCTCCTGGCTGCACTGTGCTGGCACTCAGCATTAAGGTGGATAGGGTACTTATCTCTCCGAGTAGATGCTCAGAACTGGCAGCTCCTTAAGCGAATGTCACATTCACTTTTTCAGCCTTGTGTGCACAACTTCGGAGAATGATATTTACTACAGCCCTTGACACAGAGCAAAATGCTTAAGGCGATGTTATACCCAAAGCATGCACAATTGGAAAGTTCACAGGTGCAAAAAATTTTTTTTACATCTACTTACCTGTTTTGGGGAACCATTGAGATAGCTGGGATTTGCAAGTCTAAAAATATTAAGTTTCCAAGTTACAGTGAAATCCAGCATGATGGGGAAACCATTATGCCCTTTGAAAACCCAAGTCTAAAGTGCTTTGGCATCTTGTACTGATGCTTTTCTTCATGAAGGTAAAATTTTATTCACTGTCCTGGTAAGACAATTGCTACCAGCAAGAAAAAAAAATCATATATATTTGTCATACATAATTTTTAAGCTTTCTCTACAAGCAATATACTCCAAAACCATGTTCTGCTTAAGAGACTAAAATGAGATTTGTTAGGCTTAACAGACCTGTGGAACCAGTCTGACAGTTTTTACTCCCTATGTAGAAATTAAGCCACCAAGTTTTGTTGAGACCAAATGAGTTAGCTATGGTCTGGCAATGAGAAACAGGCAATTCTTACTTCCTGACAGAAGAAAGGGATCTTTACATAAGATCACTGGGTCAGTCAGAAGTTCTGCCTTGCTCTGAAGGAGACAGGTGTTTCCACCATAACACGAAAGCTTTTTTTTTTCAGGATGCAGCTGAAGATGCACATATTAAATTATAAAAAACTTTAGAAAACCATTCACAAGAATAAGGAGTTTGTAAGGGTTGGGTTTTTTTTTTTTCAATGGTCATACTGAGATTGTTACAAGCCTCCATTCTGCACAAAATAAAAAAAAGGACTTTTATTCAGAACAATACAAGCTGGAAAGTTAAAAATGGAAATTAATTCAGCCAAATACACTGATATGACAACAGACCAGTATAAATGTAAAGTGGTTGTTGGTCTCAAGTCCAGCAACGACTCTCACAGCAAACACTGTGGTAGGGGCTGTTCATATGAAGCGATGAGTGGGCGCACATACACTTCTTCAAAGACGGTGGACAGAAGCTGGTGTTTTCCACTGATTCCTTTTTCAGGACAACATAGCAAGGAAATGTCCTCTATTCACCTAAGTAACAGTCTGTTGTGGTATTAGGAGCCAGGACTTCTCTCAGCCACCTTATGTTCTTCGTTAGAGAACACTCCCTGGAATGATGCAGGGAAAAGCTCAAGAAGAATTCAGACGAGCAGCAGCCTTGGAGTGAGGGGCTGGATTGTAGCTAGTCTACAGATAGATGTGGCCTTGGGAGAATACAGAAAATGGGTGGGTCACATTGTAGTTATAACTTGTCTTGGATGCTGGTAAATGATTGTTTGGGCTCAAACGCTTCACTTGAGCATAAAAGTAGGGGCCAAGACATTTGGCCACAGATTAAAAAGAGTCAGTATATTGCATATAGACCAAGGCAGTTGTCCGTTTGACAGAGCACTTCCTGAACAAGCAGCTGTCATGTGAATCAAATCTTTTCCCGTCTGGCTGAATGTCAAACCATTTCAAGTCCTAGACTACTCCGAGCTTGCTGGCACTTGATACACGACCCAAAGCTAAGTCAGCAGCTTTTCAGAGGGTAACCACAGAGCAGAAAGTGTCAGAGGAACAGCTGTACACAGCCCACGAAACTTATCCCTCTGCAGGCTTCAGATGCCCGTTTTGGAGTTGATCCAGTTTCGATAGTAAGTCACTCGTGTATACACTCCTGGTTTATTTTTCTTGCCGCATTCATCTCCCCAGCTCACTATTCCCACAAGATACCAGATTCCTCTGGAGTTTGCATGCACCAGGGGTCCACCAGAGTCTCCCTAAGGAGAAAAACGTCAACAGGCAGGAACAAAGCAAACAGTGTTCATCTCGCTACTGCTGCAAGCCTTAAATTGTTCTGTTACAACCGACAGCTTTTTTTCTCTAAACCACAGCTATAATTCAACCTCCACACAGTTCACTGACAAGACAGAGGCTGATGCAGCCTATGTCTAATTTAGCCTCTCAGACTCCACATCCTCACATCTGTATTCTCTCGCATGCTCATTATATATAAAGCCCGAGCACCTAAGTGCAGACTTCAGCCCATGAGCCATGAAGCTCTTAATTTACATCTGCCAAGATATTGAATCCCATGAACTTAATCAAGATTCCCCAAAGTATATTTTATTTCTAGGAAACATCACCTCCCACCCCATCTATTTCCTTTTTACTATTACCTGTGAAAAGACTTACCTGGCAGGCATCCACCTGCCCGTCCAAGTATCCAGCACACAACATTCCAGGTGTTATGGCTCCATTGTACACTTGTCTTCTATTACAAATTGCAGTGCTTATAGTTTTCACTTCTGCTTGTCGAAGCTCATTAACACTATAGCCTAGAAGAAGTGGCATTAGAATTTGCAGACAGGGTCTGCAACCTAAGACACTCAAGGATTAGGAGTAGTCAGATTTTCCTACAGCTTTTCTGCCGTTATAAGCAATGAAGGGAGCTACCCGGACAATGTCTCAAGAAGAAGAAAGGTTTTTTCCCCCTCCCCGCCAAAGTTCTTCACTTTCTGCCAAACATAACCCTTCTCCATTTTTCATGCTCATTAGATGCTCTTTAACATAATGGGCAGAGGTATTTTTGTACATTTCAGTGTTGAATTCAAGTGTATGCTACAAAGTATGTCCTTGATATCATTTGACTTATTTGGTTAACTGCAATGTAGCTTTGGACAATGATGACGCACATCAAGAGTTTACCGTGAAACACAACCTATATAGTTCAATGGCTCTCAAACAGATTTATAGTCCCATCATCTCTAACCTCACTGACATGGACTAATTTGAATGAAGCTCACGTAAGTCATTGGATGAACTGAAGTCTGATTTATGACCAGAGAGTAACTGATGAAAACAGTCATGATACATCTATGACAAAGCTGAACAGCAAAAGAACTCATGTCAGGGCTAAACCCAGAGGGACTGGACCAGTGGGAACAGAGAAGAGAATGTATTCAACCAGCACAATGCATGCAGCAACAAAAAGAAGCTAACAAACAGAGGCTAACCTGTAGGGTCTTTCCCCCATATTCCAATCCCCTGACCAAGCCAGAAAAAAGCAGCAAATTAAACCCACAAGTATATCATTAGCAGATGCACCTATCAAACACCAAGTCTGAGGAATCCAAAATAAACAAAAAAACCCGTAAAACTAACAGCAGTCATCTCAGACACATGTGTGGCAGAGCACGGGAAGGCAAGAGACACTCACCGTCATTCTTCAAAGCTCCCCAACCTGTGACAAAACAGGAAGCATTCTCTGGGAAAATGTGAGATGCTTCAGGAAGGCAGATACTGTGCACATCACTCGTGAACTCAATAGCGGAGGCAAGTTCCACAACAGCCACATCATATTCATGATCAAGGACGAAGTCACCATATCGTTCATGAACGATAATTCTTCGGACAAGTTTTTTCTGTTTTGGAGGTCTCAGCAGAATTCCAAAGCTGGCAGTCCACCTCCGAGGATCTCTTTGCCTGTAAGACACTCGAGGTTACGTCACAGCCACACAAAACAACATCCTCAAAGGAGCTTAGCTCTCTGTTTAAGCATCAAAGCACAATGTGGCCAGGTTTGCGTAATAGGACGGAGAAGAGCCAAACTTCATTATCTTTCAGCAGACACAGACGTTAGTGAGCCACAAAAGGTCAGAGCACCCAAGAGTCCTAAGGCCTGTAGGATCAGAAAGGTACTGATGACTTACCCTCTAAAGCAGTGGGCTGCAGTCACTAGCCACATATTGCTGATCACTGATGCACCACAGCGATGGGTCCCATCAAGCTGAATACTAGCCTGCCATGGCCATTCCCCGTCCTGCGCACGCTGCCCGCCAACTATTCTTTCCACTCCTGCGAAGGAGAATGTCTGTCTTCGTATTCCACAGCCTGTCAAAGAAAAGGCAGCTCCGCTTTAGCTGATTGAGGGAAATCAGGGTGTTTCTTTGGGAAAGGCCCGCATGGCTGCAGGCACAGCCATAACAGGGCAGGGGTGTCAAGAGACAGCCTTCACCTAAAGCAGTGCCTCCAATAGCAGGGAAACCAAGGGTCATGGTTACAAGCATCTTGGGATAGATGTAGGGTAAACAAATAAGTTTGGTAGAAGAGTCACTACTTTTTCATTAAGCCAGTTTTCAGACACACAAGCCCGTATGTACTTCCATGGCAACTGAAGGCTGTATATCTGAGGCACTGTTTATTTTCCCCAGTTGTAACTGTTTGCCTAGTTAAAAATAAAAAATTGCCTCTAAAAACTTTGCTTTGTTTGATATTTGACCAGAGCTGTACAGAGGGAAAGGTAACATACATAGCCATTAGCGCATCTGTGCATACAGGTATGCGCACAGATTATCAGGCATAAATACATGCACTGATAATTAACCTAAACATTTACATTTATATAGCTTTCATAACAGCATATAAGTTTCATCTGAAGACTAAATCTCTCCTTGTACTGCATGAAAAAAAGACCATCCTTAGCTTGCTTTTCTGTTTTGGGGGGTTTTTTTGCCTTTTTTTTTTTAAAGACTTCTTAAAAATTATGAAAATGCTGAGGAACCCCCACATAAACAAAAACCACAATAGAGCAGCTCTAAGCTTTAATACACAAAATATGCACAAGACAGACAACGCACATCACTTATGAACTCAGCAGAGGCAATCTTTCCAGTATTTGTAACATCCCACCTGTACAGCAAAGGCAAGACCAACATAGTCAGTATAGTGTTGTCACAGAATTGCTGAAGACTAGTTTGCAAAAAAACTAGAAAAGCAAGCAAAAAAGCCCACCCAAAAACTAAGCAAAGAATGGATTTTTTCAGGTCACCTTCAGGTCAGCCTTGACAACAGCAAAAAAATAATGTCCTCTTCCTCCAACAGTTTACTTACAGCCACTGTGTCAACAGCACAGTCATGTATTACTCAGCTGAAAAAAGTTAGGTCCAAACCAGTTAATTCTCAGAGTCCATTTAAAAGTGGAAAGCTAACGTGCAAAGGCTCCACGTACATGCAGGGGACTGATGCAGTCCCCTGGGAGGGGACTTGTGCTGTCTCCCTGTTTCCAGAGGTGCTTTAAGACCTCACAGAGGAGCACAGAACAGAAGAGGGACTGAGAACCTGTCCCTCTCCAGGGCTATGCCACTGCCTTGCTCTCACTGCGGACAGCTCTTCTCCCTCTCCCACCCTCCGGCCTTTCCCTGTATATTGCAAGGTTTAGCTCAAATCTGATGGAGAGCTATTGCCAAACCTTTCTGCAGGGAGGAGGGGGCAGGAGGGAAAATGTTTTTGGATGGATTCCAGCATGAATCTTGGCCCACAGCAACTGCAGTTCTTGTGCAAATCTCACTAGCAGTGGCTCATCTACATCCTCCTACTTCCCATAACCAACATTAAAGCAAGTGCTTCCCACCACCAAGAATGTCTGATTCTGCAAACACTACAGAGCCAGCCTGACAGCAAGAAAATGGCCTAGTCTTCCCTGGTTCATGCACCGTCTACTGCTCTAGTATCTTTAACAAGTTATCATTTCAAAAGCATAAGAATCTTGTAAACACAGAACCTATAGCACCATGTCTCTGGACCTTTTCTGTAAAGCATTTGTACTTACAGTTGTTTAAAAGGTTATCTCCCTTTTCCTTATTCAACTCTGAAATGAAAAGCAAACACCACAGTGAGTATATATCATACTGCTACATGATCTAGCACAGACTCCCTCCCTGTACCCAGCAAACACAAACTAAATGGTTTGCATTGTTGCATGGAGTGACAGTACAGTAAAAGGAGCAATTTGTTCTGTCGGACAAGTTCTGTTAAGCCTCTGTTCCTCACTGAAAGCGTAAGGCCAAAGGATACATCTTTCTTGCTTGAGCTCAAAGCTAACAAAAGCAGCAGGTGACTGCAAATATGTCCAAGTAACATCTACACGTGCCAGCAGCTGTTCACTATATAAACGCCTACATGCATTTGTTCAGGTTCAATATGGCAAGGTGGTCAAAACAGTCTTCACAAATCCTCGATGCTGGGATTGACCAGAGCTAAACTGTAATGTTGCTGACTTCTTTCCTACAAAAAAACTCTGCCAGATTCTGATGGTAACCAGCAACAGATTCATGGGAGAGGATTACTGCCCAGGGAACCTCAGGGTTTTGTTATGAGCATTTGCTACAGCAATCTGTCAAATATGCAAAGGAAATGGCAGCAGGTGGAAAAGGGAATCATCTCAACCTTGCATTTTTTTAATAATAGTTTGAGAGCTCTGCATGACAGTACCTGGTGATACAGGTTCTTGTCCAATTCACTGTGTGCCTTAAAGGAATCTATGAACCCATGGTCAGAAAGCTGGGCCTTTTATTTGGTGAACTGAGGGGGGAACTATGTCATTCAACAGACCTAGTTCACACAGAAAGAGCCTCTGATGCATAGAGGAGAGCTCACACTCATAAATCAGTGCCAGCATACTTTAGTTCTTTTCATGTACTTCTTCCAAGTTCCCAGGCTGTCAGCTGTAACACACAATTTTGAGAAGGCAAAGGAAGAAAACAAGAATAGCCCGTATTTGCACACTAGAGTGAAACTCATTACATTAAGAACAGCAAAATAAGAGGAACAAATTCCAAGCTAAAAACACCAACCTAAGGCACTTGCCTGTGAGTCTAAGGGTAGACTGGTCAACATTCAAGAATGTGGAGTTTGTTTTCAGCCTTCTGCTTAACACACTGTTGACGTGACCCAAGCTCGTTGCCTTACTGTCAGTCGATGCAAACTTAAATACCAGAACAACAGATGCAAGCACTCCACCAGGATCTGGGCTGCAAACCAACAAAACCAAAGTGGTGTCATTCTCTCTTTGCCCACTAACCCTCTTTGTTCTGCTTTGCACTGTCTGCCACCTTTATTCGAGAGCAGGTCTTGTCTGTGCGGATTTATAGAACAAATAGCACAGCTGCGCACAAGTAAAGGAAGAAAATGACACATCAGCAGGCAGCAAAAGGCTTGGTTCTCGCTATAACAATGATCAGAGGGAATTTTCTGGGAACTGTTATAAGCAGTACAGCTGAGAAGGAGAGGAGAGATCACTCCCTTTGGCGTCCATGCAGCTCAATCAGTAGGACACAGATGGCAGCAGGAACAAACACAGCAAGTTCAAACACTTCAACAGATACCCAACAGGCCATTCCTAACAGCCATTCAAAAGATCCAGTTTAGTGCCACAGAAGTTAAAAAGGTCTTTTGGCATTTCTTTCCATTTAAGTTACTCGCCCGTATACTGGCCAGTTAGTTCCATTGTATCTAGAGATAAAAATCTCAATAGTTTGAGTTATTAGAGCACGACATGACCACTCGATGGCAGTATAAGTTATTGGGCCCAATATTTCAACTAACAGTTGAACTAACTGAAGCCTAGAGGGAAAGACAGCTGAGATGTAGCAAAGCTGGTCCAGTGCCTCATTGCACAACAAGGTATCTGTAGTGAAAACAAGCTTGGAAGAGATACACTATTCAGTCAACCTAAAAGGTGTAAAGACGTTGCTTGAAGTCTAGCTCCCAAGTTCTGTAATTTCAGTTGATATACAGTATGGGAGGCTTGTGGAAGAAACCAGCAGCAGAAAACTATGTAGAACAGTTTAAGGAAATGACTCATTCCATCTAAAGACAGGTAAAGGCAAGAAAGCCCAGAAGTTCTGTGAAGGACATTTGTGGGAAGTCTGGCATTCTTTGCTGTCTAGGGAAAATATGCCACATCAGAATTAAGCTTTACAGAAATGCAACTCCAAACTAAAGTCATATGAAGGGAACTGATGGCTCTTATCGCTGAGAGTGATACATAATTATTGCAGAGAGATGAAAGACAAAAGCTTTCACACAGGACCTTTATATCTGTATGTCCCACTTGCCTCCTTCCCTCAACTCTCTCTCCAGGTATCTCACAGTGAAATAATTTATTCCTTCAGACCTTTCCAGAACAGGAAGAGAATAGTCACCTCCCGCTGTACACCATGCAGAGGGGTATACACCAGCCTGATCTTCCAGCACTAAGTGGAATGAAGAGCTGACTCTGCATTTCTCAAGCCCTTAACTAGCAGTGAAGGCTAGGATCGCCTAGTCATTCAGTTACTCCATCACAGCCACAAGCTGGTGTTCAGGTAATCAATCTGCAGAAGTATAAGGCAAATTTCTCTTCCTTGCTGACCTCTGAAGCCCTCAGTGTTGTGAGCACCAAAGGAGAGTGACAACCAGCCAAGACTCAGTCATCCTCCTGGTGCAATCCAAGCGTAAACAACCAGCCATGCTCCATATGGTCAAGGGCTATGAAGAAAGGATATTTATCACATCCCTGCTTATTCCTGACCTTCACATTACTTACCTTAGACTGACAACATGGGACCTGATGTACCTTTTACTTAGAAAGGACCCCTTGAATACTGCAGATATCTGTTAAAGGAAAAGAGTGGGTTAAATACACCTGTAAAATGTACGTGCTTTCAAGATATAACAGTCTCATTAGACTCCAAAATACAAGAAAATGCTTTCAGATCTCCATCTCTACAGCAAAGCTACCACTAAATTTCCATCGGAGGATGCAGAACCAAAATAAACAGCTGAATTGGCCAATTTTGCTGTCCCTTCTTCTCTGTGGGTGCCTGTTACACCACAGAGCTGCTGGAATATACAGCACCTGTGCTTACCATCTGCTTGCACAGTCAGCAATGTATCTTTAACCCAGTACAGCAAGGTTTGAAAGGTAAGGCCAGCCACATAAGGATGAGGCACAATCACCTCTCATTCTTTATTTCCAGTCACACAATCGCAGGAGTCTTCACCATAGGTCAGGAAGAAACACAGAAGTATCTTAGCTTACCATGGTTTCAATCTCTTGGCTCAGGTGCATGAAGTCTTCTGTGGTTTGCCTTTCATACTGAGGGTTGTACTTGACATTGGTGATTAGGAAAGATGCATTGTAATATCGGTCCTGATCTACAGAGGAGAAGAAAAGGAAAGGCAGCTGATGTCCTTCAGTACAATTCGGACATGCACAGCACCTTAGAGAGCATGGCACAAGTAAGGCTTCCCAGGCTCTGGCCATGACCCTGTCAGCTGTGGAATTAGAGCTTTAGCAGCACTTTGGGAAAATGGGGCTCTGTACCATCTTGTTGCTCCATGGACCAGCTAGGGGCTCATTTCTACATTGAGGAGCATCCTGAGTAGCTCTAAATTACACCTACTACAACATTTCTCTGGGGACCATCTCATCACCAGCACAGCATGAGACACACCAGCCCACATATGTCCCTTCTGACTCAGTAGACACACTCACTCCTCCCTAGCTGCACTTTGGCATCACTGCCCCTCTGAAAGGCAGGTGTCCCAGAGCTGTTTGCATCCATTCAGCAGTAAGGTTAAGTTTTAAATCTGGCTCTAGGGTGAATGGCAGAAAGGGGCCCCATCACGCAGAGTTAGCAAAAAAAATATACCCCCCAAAGCTAAGCTGTAGCTCTGCCACTGCTCTGTCCAGTGTCCTAATGCAAGCCACAGCCTTATCAACTCTCAGTGAGCTGTGATAGCAACACGATTGGTTCCATCCCAGCAGGAAGGCACTTCAAAATCCCTCACGCTCTTATCTCAGAGACTGGGAATGGAATGGCTTTTGGCTTCATTCATCTGCTACCGAAACCAGGCCTTTGGCAACAAGGACTGACTCCTGAGCTCCAAAAAGCCTAAACGTCTGCCCTCTCTCTTTCCAGAATATCCTCAGTTAGAGGTACCAGGTTCAGTTTCTGCAAAAATCCTGTTCAAGACCAAGCTTACTATGCATAGCTTGAGTACTAGACACACTCCTGGCTTATAAAGTTGACTGCTAGCCTTTGGTTAAGCACAATACTTGTGGAGGCACCAGGGCAAGACAAGAAACAGAGGGACAAAAAAAAAAAAAACCCTGTTTCAAGTAAATGATATTTTAAGTATTCTTGCAGGTTTTCTAATCAATTCAGATCTTGAATAGGGCCTAGTAAGTTTTCTCATGTGGATTCTATACCAGGGGTGAATTGTATACCTAAATCATCAGGCAAGTGAAACATAGATTCCTGAAGACTTGTGACAACAAAAATCGTGGTGCACTTACCATGGCACAAAAGAAATGTAATCAAGCCAATGATGAGGGCTAAGCCTGCTATCACGGACACAACAACGACTGCTATCTTCCATGGCTCCAAACGCTTCATTGCTCTGTCCATCTGGGTCACTATCTGCATTGAAGAAAATAACACGGAGAAATTCAACTCTATTACAAAGACAATAGCACGTCCTGAGCTAAATTATATCTGGCACAGCTTAGCTCAGCTGACAAACTTCACAGAAGGAAGAAGGTTGGGAAGGACCTCTGGACCCCGTGGGTCTGACCTTCTGCTCAAACCAGGCCCCACTATAGCAGGTTGCTCCAGGCTTTGTTCAGTGAAGTTTTTACTGTCTCCAAGGACAGAGATCCCCCAGCCTCTCAGGAGTCCTGGTCCAGTCTCCAATCATCCTCATGGCAAAAGCTTTTTCTTTATATTTAGTCAGAATTTTCTGTGTTCTAACTTGCCTCCATTGCCTCACATGCACCCCCTGAGAAAAGCCTGGAGTTGTGCAGGTATTGCCAGTAGAGACAGTTTCCCATCAAAAAATATTACACAGATTTCCAAGTGCAGCTGGCTGCCCATGCGGATGCTTAACCTGAACATAAAAGTAGTAATTCATGACTGATGAAGTAACTTCTGCACCAAAGGTACTCTAGGCTACCAGAGATGCCATATAACGTACAGCTTTCAGTTATTTTTAGTTGGTACATGTAGTAACATTTGTGGATCCCCCACAGGGTTTGGGTTTTATTGCACCAAAACCACACATACATTTTAAGGGACCGCAGCATGTCTGCTGCCAGTCTGTCTGAGGGAAGAGAAATAGCTACTCGTGTAAATGTCATATGGCAATAAGACCTAGACTTAGTGACTCGCTGAAAGCCAACAGCAGACCTGTAAAAGGGTCAGGAACTTGACTCACACATGGACAAAGGCACATAAGCGTTTCTCCTCCACTTATGCCCTCCCGTGCAGCATTAAGCAAGAGAACATTAGGAAAATGCGTTTTTGCACATGTAGGGTGATACAAAGCCTTAAGCACAATTATTTCAGATCCCCAGTAATTCCACAGCACACTACGTAGTAATTGTTGGCATGCCACGCACTGAGCCTCTACATCATGGTCGGCATTAGTACATGAAAGACACATGGGATAATCTCTCAAAGGTGCCTGGAGTGACAAATGGTAGCAGCCAGCTCTGGGGAGGAGGGACTCAGCTGGCTAGTCACCATGCTGTTTTACGCCCACTGCTCCGTGTTTGGATTGCTGTGGACCAGACATACTAAATGCCATTTTCCCCTTTTCAGGCCTATAGCACAGCCACTTCTGAGCGGCATCTGAGAAAATAGGGGCAGGAAGGGGCAGAAAGGCAGGCGAAGAGAGTAAGTTTTTGCAGGTTTTCTGACTACAGGATGGCAAAGAAGGAATCACAGTGAAAGCAGAACAGAGGCTCCATCTTAGGAAATGAGCTGAGGGGGCAGATAAGCAGTGAAGGCAAGGGTACGATGCACAAATCCAAGACAGCAGAAGACAGTGAAGCGGTGGAATAGCAGAATGAAGTTATACACTCTGCCCTGAGAGCAAGAAAGCCTAGCAAAGCTACAAGGAAGGGATAATCAAGGCAAACGAGGAAAAAAAATAGGGGGGACAGAGCCACAGAGGAAGCAGCTAAGAGGTCTGCAGTGAGCATATGCTCAGCAAGTGACAGGGAAGTTGGCCACAGTTTAGTTCCCTCACATGAAAGCTTGGTTTTGGCTAGTGAGAGTGGTGCTAGGTATCCCAGTCCATTGCCTAAGAAAGGAAGAGGCAAGGTTTTACCCACCCAAACAGGGTAGCTTGAACCAGCACCACAACTGCAGGTGGTCACAAGCAGCAGCTTAGTGTTACCAAAATACACAGGACAGGTGACCAGAATCAAGACTCCTGCTCCAAAGTCACAGGCCTAGTATCTCTCCTTCTGTTGTGCCTGCTCTGTCGGGGCAAAGTTATGTTCTGGCAGTGCACAGTCTAAGTTTTCCCCAAACCTAGCTGTCTCCCCACTACACTTGCTTAATTGCCTGATGGCAAGGCTCTGCAAAACAGACTGTAGGGCAGCTGATAGAGGAGTCTGAAAGCCCAGGCTGGCCAAGATGACTTTCTCCAGAAACTGCAAGTTGCAGTAAGCACATAATATACACACTAGAGCTCAACTGGTTCCATAGAGGCCTTGACATCTCGCCACCTAGACCTTCATTGTATATGCTATCCATTACTCCTGAGGGTTTAATGGATGCAGAGATTTGGACAAAAATCTAAGACCAGTGGGACTGTCCTGCCTCAGTTTCTTTAACATGCTGCAGCCTCCCATGGAACTTTCCCATCCTCATCTCACAGCTCATGGTCTTTCACGGTCCCAGTTCATGGAATTGCAGCATACCTCATGGGCAGCCAATTACTGTCCTTGAGGGCAAGCCCCGGGGCTATATGGCAATATGGCCCTACCTCTCCTTAGCTAGCTACTCTCATACTTTAAAGATTCTGCTTTAGCATCTGACTTTGCTCTTGTGACTGAAGAGCTTTTGCTCTCCAGCCTGAGCCCCTGGCATCAAACTGGTTCCTTGTTTCAGCTGTTCCCACCCCAGTGTGCTTCCACCTGAACAGCAATCAGAGCAACGTCACTCCATTGCTGTTGACACAGAGAACATGCAGCACAGCCCTGACAGCGTACGGCTGACTCTGCAGATACTGAGGCAACAGTTCCCTTGTTTCATAACCACTAGCTTTCTTGAACTGTATAGATTTCCTCAAGATGTGGCCTTATGCTTAAGCTACAAAAGCTTAAGACTCACACTTGAAAAACGAGCATCTCACTGCCTGTGAGACTCGTGCTCTGACAGGCAGCTCTGTCCTCTATTTCAATCTGTCTCTATTTCTTTTTTGTGCAAACACCAGCTACATCAACAAACACTGGCAGCACAGACTCTCTCCTCCTCCAGCGTTTCAGAACTGCTTGCTCTCCACAGGTCACGCAGACTTGCAAGAGGAAACAGATAACTTAGGAACTGCTGCAGTGCTGGGGGAAATGGAAAGATGGGAGATGAACCATAAAAACCTCCTCCACTTCTGATACTGATTTCACTTTTACATTTTTTAAGAAAGCAGTTTAAAGGAAGCACTTCCATATATTTCTACATTAATATAGGTAACTAATTTGTACATAGGATATACAAATTAAAGTGGAAATACCTCTTCAAATCCCAAACCATTTCCTCCCTTTAGCAGGATGGTCTCGATTTCCATCTTGCTAAGATAAGTTCCAGAGCAGGAGAAAAATCTCTTGTGCAATGGAAGCACCAAGTCTCATCACCTCCCATAGTGTACAATTGCTAGTACGTATCCTTCAACCGTGATACCTGTGTGCAGGACTCAGCTCAACAGCCTCTTTTTTCTTTTATCTATTTTATCAGCAGACATGGTAGTCACCAGTTGTGCAGAAGTGTTGGGAAATAAAAACTTCTGGTTTTAGCTTTTTAGCAAATACCTAATCTTTTGCCACCCATTTCAGGAATCAGCATGAATGCAGGGAACAGATGGTCTTGTTTGACCCAAAAATCAGCTATCCTTTACTCTTTAGAGAACAGCTCAAGTGCAGGCAACACCAGATGTGTATTGCTTGTACTAGCAGGATGTATTTCCAGTAGTGCCTAGGAGTTCTGGCCTTTGACACTGTCATGTTAGGGTCTGTGTTCACAAAACAAAACACACTCACAACTAAGTCTGGTTTTGAGCCTGTCTCTGCTGAGACCTACTAGGATGTTTAGTGAAAGCCAGTTCTTGTTCAGGTTATATCCACTCAATGCATTCAGCCATTAATCACACACATTACACTTCTACCTCCTTCGCCCCCCTAGCCTTTTTCTTTCCTATTATGCCACGGAGAGCAGGACTGTCGTGCGCTACCAGCATACCGACCTGACAGAGATTCCTGCACCTGGGACATCCATCCCTGTAGTTAAATAGTTCAATGGCAGGCGGATCCCCCTGTTCAGGAATCGGACTTCTGCATGGTCTTCTCTGCACTCCAGTAACCAAGAAAACTCTGCTCCACCCAGCAACGCTCACTGTACAGAGAAGCACTGATCCTCTGCGGTGCTGATTAATGTAAAGGCAGAGATTATCTCATTGCCTTCAACAATAAATGCATCCTTGCTTTCTTCTTGTGGCAAAGAGGCACCGCTTAATAGATAGGTGTTCTCCTCAGAAGACTCTCAATACCACAGCTGTCTGTGCAGATGCCTTCCAGAGCCAGGTGTTCTGTACAGCCTTGCATTTCTTCCTTCCTTATACCACATGCTTTGATTTTTTTTACCACCCAAACTCCAGTAAGCTGTCAATTAATTCTCAAGGGGGTAGACAAAGGAATTCAGGTAACACCAATGCATTAATCCTCCAGCATGGATGAGGATAACTTCCATTCCTCAAGAGCAAACTTTAACAAGAGATCAGAAGCCAGACTCCACTGGGAGACCTCGAAGGCTGTGTCCTCTCTGCTCTGAAAACCTCCTCAAGGTCTGTATCTGGAAGCTTTCAGTCTGCAGTGAATTAGCAAGAAGTTTCAAACCCCAGATGTTTTAGTTCTGTACAAAACTCCTTATCTTGGCAATACTACGTATGAACATTAGACCTCCTCCAGCAATTCCTGATCTCATTTAAAACACACTTCATTCCCAAAGAGCCCAAGACAATCCATGGAGGCAACAGGATCTGACAATTTCATATCACAGTTCATTTGAGGCTGGAAATGAAAAGTATTAAGTCTCTTAGTTTACATATCTTGGCTCTGAGCCAAAGAATGTGTTTTCATCACTAAAAAGTTGTTCTTTATCGTCTAATTTGAAACATTCACCCAAAAGCAAAAGACAAGCACAGCACACAGGTGAGAAGAGAGAAAAATCCCCTCTCGTCCTGTACCAAACTCCCTAAAAGGTTACTATGTTTGTTCACAATGCAAGTGGTGAAAGTTCAGCTCCCACTTCTGCCTGAAAGGATTTGATTCACCATACTGAGCTTATCATCCATGTCTTCCGGTTCAGCTACTGTGCATTACCAGAAGCTTCAGTAAGAACAATACCAGAAAACTGATGAGAAAATGTCTGTTCAGACAACAAAAGGAAGTGTAACTTATCATTTGTGTCCTGAGAAAATGCCTTAGTCATTGAGCTGCTGCATAAGCAGGGAACAGCTACCCTGTTCTGTTTCACAGATCTGCCCTTGACATTTTGTTACTTCTTAAGCTAAGTCTTCGTAGCATCCCAACCTAGATTTGCTTTTAGATGAATCTAAACCACATTGTACTGAAGGTGTTTTGCCATGCTCTGCATGGAAGAAAACATGCAATCTCTTCTATCTAATCTGCTGCTGTCTTCCTATAACAAATTTATTATTATATTTTTTTCTTTTTTGTTATTTTTATTATTATTTTATTATTTGTTATTATTATTATATATTATTATTATTCCTCTGCTCACTGATATTTCAATACTCTCAGAAGAGCCAGTGGCTGAGCCTGGGTTGCACATCTGCTGATGAGGGTGTCTCCACATTTATAGGCATGACCAGTTTCTCCATTCAAAGATGGATTCAGGCACATCCCTGTAATCACTCTTCCTAGAAATGGGACCTTTCTCAAGACAACTGAACAGATTAATCTGCTGGCCTGGTGAGCACAATTCGAAAATCCAGACTAGGACCCTGAAGCTGTCTGCCTTGGCAGGGTGGTTGGGAATGGCAGCAACTGAAATACGTCTTGCTTAGTCCAGAAGTCCTGTAGCAAAAGCCCAGGGCCACAAAGCAAGCCAGGCTAATTCCACTCCCACCTTTGCCACCAGCAATCACACCAAGCCAACATTTCTCCTCTGCTCTTGTGGCATACTCAGGACACACGCTTCTAAGAGAATGGGACAACAATCTCTACTACTTTGGGCGCTGAAACAGAAGCAGCTAGTGCCTGCCTAAGTACTGCAAGACCCTTGTTTGGATGAGGTCGGTTACCTACCAGCCTAAATCACTCAACATTTGATACCTCACAAAGTAATTCTGATATAAAGGAAGACTTCCAGATACTGACGGGATCTGCCGAGGGAAACAAAATGTGTGTGGTATTCTGTGCGTCACGCTGAATCAGCTTGATCTCCCCACACCCTTGAACATCCCACAAAAACAGTAGGTGCTGCATGCCACCCCTCTGCAGTCAGATAAAGCATCACTAATGTATTTGCCACTTACTAACTGAGCTCCTCCCCTTAACAATCCAATTCTACCAAGGTCTTTTTGCTTCCCAGGAGCAGCACACTTCAGCTGGGCAAAGACAACAGCTCCAAATACTGTTCTTGTCACTTGCATCAAGATTCAAGGGTAGCATTCAGTCTTTGGAATGTGTTAACTCAGAGCTTATCAGTAACTATAGCCACAATGCCGAAATGCTGTTCATACAGGCTTCCCTGATTATTTGATCACCTTTGCAATCAGCACAAAAGGTTTGTTGTTCCTTACGCTCATGCATTTTGCATACAGCTTTTTAGAGGTTATGAGCTCTTTAATTACTGGGATAGAGCTAGTCTCCCAAATTACCACAACAGTCTGTGGGACTGTAACTGTAATGGCAACAACTGAAATACTATTGATCAATAACATATCGTTCTAGAGTTGACTGCCACAGCCAACATCTTGAGAAAGACTCCCATGTTCCGAAGTAAGCTTCAGTAGAATTAGGGAGGCTACTCACTACATAAGGACTTTACAATCTGCATGAGCACGTCAAAGGTCATCTCAGTGTAAAGGGATTATTAAGTACATGGCCACTGACCGCAATCAGTTTACAATAAGGTTCTGCAACTTTTACACCATCTTTACCCCTCAGATTTCCACTTCCAGTTGCATTGGTCACAGACAAGTATCTTATTCTGTTAGTTTGGCAGTCCCAGAATATAGCAGACCTCTGCTTTTCAGCCTTTGAAAATAGCTCTGCCTGCCTGCCTTCATCCTGCTTTCACTGGTTGAAATCTACTCCAGAAGTGAGACTCCCAACAAGCAGTTATAGTCTCTGTGGGTTTTCAGTTTTATTTTCATTTGAAGGCAGGGCGAGTGAAATGGTCTGGTGCCAGATTTGGTGCATTTCCAAGCTGATTCTGTACAGATTAACACTTCACTGGCTGCATACAAACCCCGTGAAAAAAACACGACAAAAAGCTACTTTTACCTACTTTACTCCGTTCACCCTCTTGTACCACACTATTAGCTCAGCGGTTGTGACTGCAACACATTCTAACTGCACTAGCACAAATGGCAGATCACAGTCAGGGTGCAGCAAGATGACTCCCACCTGCTGCCCTGCCGCAACCTTTAATCGCCACAGGCCACCTTGATTTGTCACCATACCATGCTGTAGAGAAGCTGGGGAATTCTTGGAAAACAAATGCATGAGGAGAGAGGATGAGGAGAAAGGGTGAAATATCAGAAGGATTACTGATGCACGGAAGGCAGCTCAAACCAGAAGTAAGCTCAGAGCTAGTGCCATTCTCCGCACATCCTTGGGGTCAAAGCTCAAACTACCCTATAAATCTACCCATGATATAGCCATGCTGCCCAAACTACCAAGGAAAAAGTCAGAAGGCTGTGGCACTCACCTCTGTGTACCACTGAGAGATCAGCAAGAAGCTCTTCTGCCTGGGAGATGCGCTGTCCCGAATGCCACAACGCACTGTGCAGCATCTCAGCATAGACTTGGGGCTTTATCTCCCAAATTAGGAAAGAAAGGAGTCATAGGCAAGTCAGAACAAACAAGTCCAGCAAGTCTCAGTGACAGAGGCTTACCAGTAGCATGATTCCTCCCCTAAACCAATAACAATACATTTCTTTCATCATACCTTTCATCCAGGAATCTCAAAGCTTTTTCAGAGCATTAACTACACCCTGCAACACCCCAAATCAGAAAAGCCATGAAAATTTTGCAAGGACATAGAGTTTATTTCCTTCTTTGGTATAATTAGAACCAAATCAGAAATTATGGGCAGGACCAACACAGAAAATGTGCATGTTCTAAAGAGACAATGTTCAGTCCCAGACAGATACGGACCTGACATACATTGATGTAGATTCAGCGGCATGTGTCTCTTAATTCCCTTGAACTTCCTTAAAATTGGTCATTTGCCCAGACAAGAAGTTGCCCCCATAACAACAGCTACAGTCTAGTTTGTCATTCTTCTTTAACTCCTTAGGCATTAATTTTAACTGTGGCCACCTAGCCAGACACATATTTCTGTCCTTGAAAAATTCTTCTAGGTCATAAACATTTGTGATACAAACATTTGCAGGGCATCTAGGTAAGTATTTCTACTTGCGCTAGTTACAGCAAGTTAATTGGCAAGTCAATTAACACAAGCACAAACTCTAACCTAAAGTAGCATTTCTCAATCTTTTCTTGGGAACCTTTTTTTCAATTTTAAGTTGTCTCAGTTCTACCAAAATCACTAGAAGATACATATGCCCACACAGCCTTACACACAGATTTGTTTCAGAAGGCAAATAAAGAAGACAGAACATCACAACAAGATACATGTGTGGCTCATTTGCTTTGCTTTGCTGCAATAAAGTTTCTAACATCCAGGGACTCTTCCTCCACCTTAATGACCTTCATTTGACCCTACAGCTCAGGGATTACCAGTTTAGTAATGCACTGATGCAAATACATCTTACGTGACTGGAGCTCCTCCTTCCACCTTATATCAAGTCCATAGCCAAGTAACAGGAAGGCCAGCTTCTCCTGAATGAAACATAGGCTGAAGACAAACCTCAGCTTCTCATAATTTGGATTCAGTCAATGTTTGTTTGTTACAAAACATAACAAATACAGTTGCTAATGAAGCACACAATGTAATTGCTTCTCAATACTTTAACTGGAAGCTGCATTGCCATCCCATTTAGGAGCTACTTCTGTTGAGTCAGTCCAGGTGTACAAGAGAAATGCAGTCAGAAGGCTAGCTAGAGGGTGACAATTTCCAAGGGTGAAGTATCAAGTGTCATACGATTATCTGACCTGTGTGTGGGTGGTGTGAAGACATATTCATTCCAGGCAGCCCGTGAACCTCAGAGACAGAGCCATTTCTTGTGGTTTGATCGTGGCACAAGTGGAAGAATGCACAACACAGAGGCTTCATGGCAATCTCTGAACAGTCTCACCTGCAGGCGAAAAACCTATTGCTGCTTAAAGGAAAGAGGTTAAACTGAGGAGCCTTTTCAGGGCATTGAAAAGCTCTTCCAGCCCCAGTTTCATGGCAGGAAGGCACCAAACTGATTAAGGATCTAATAATCCTGGACAATGGTCCTCTCTGTGCACAAGGTGTCTGTGTATCTTTTTGTACTGACAATACTTCCCTGGCACAGAAATCCCAGCCAAGAAAAAGGGACAGGCAATAGCCATCAGTGGTTCAGTTACCACGAACCTAACAGATTTGGCTCCTGATTCCAGAGACAGCATACTTGTATGCCCACTGGTGCTACACTGAAACTTCAAAAAAAGCCTGGACAAGTTGGGAAACACTGAGAAGGAGGCAAGAGTTGTGACCCACCTGGTTACCACCTAAAATAAAGAAGAGATATTCCGGAGGCAGAACATCAGATGCCAAAGACCCCCACCATAACACATCTGGTGGGGAGGCAAAGTCTCAATGTACGACTAAAGCAATGGAGTAAGGAAGAGAGTCTCAGCTTCACCAGCGACTGGGGACACTTCTATAGTAGAATAAGCCTAGAAAAGGACGACCAGATTTCCACTTGAACTGAGAGGGAAACAGGATCTGCACTTCACATCAGGAAGATCATACAGATATTTGAAACTGACAAGTAGTAGAAAGCAGACTGCTGCACACAGGATTCACAGTTTTGGCTCCTATGGTAGACACCACAACCTGAAGCAAAGAATAGGATAGAAGTTCATAAAAGTCAAATAGTAAACAAAATCAGTAAAAAAAAAAAAGCCTGATATGAACAGGATACAGCAACAGAAAGCCAATACAATGCTTTCCATGTTTCACAGTATTCTCTAAGAAGATAATGATGGCACAGATCCAGAATGCTTACCTTAAACAAGTACATAGATACAGCAGGTATAAAGCAAATATCGTGGCAGGAAGGCAAAGGAATGTGGAAATCCCAGAGAACTATTATTTCCAATTATTTTAATTACTCTGAAGCAAAACGTGAAATCTTTACATTGATCACTCAGGTAACACTACATTTCTAGATGCTGTTTCAGAAAAAGGCAGCCAGGCAATCCCATCCAGGAAACGGGAAGCAACTCTTGATTCAGTCCTGTCCAGTACACACAATTGGTTTATCATATTTCTGCCACATACCTGTCAAAGAAAAAAAGCCTTGAAGAAGCCTAAAGCTAAACATAATGGTATGAAAAAAAAACAAACCACAAAAAACACTGGGAGCAAGAAAGCATACTTCAGAAAAGCTGAAAAGAAAAAAAATAAAACAGGCAGAAACTGAAAAAAAAGAAAGAAAAAGCCAAAAGTTAGGCAGAAGCATACCAGAACTATCTAGTTAATATTTCTCAGGAGCAAAGTATCAGTATAAGAAACTGGTGGAAAAGTCAAAGTGACCAAGATCAGGTAGCATTCAGCCAGGGTGAAGGATGGAAAAACTGCTTTATAGATGATGGTATGCAGCCTCTCACCCAACGTTACTTTATTGCCGGAAGACAGAGGGAAATCTTTCCAAAAAATTATTCTAAAGGAAGCATAGGGAACCTTTGACAGTGTAGCACGATACACAAAATGGCCACATTAGCACAAACAACTAAGTAATAAAAGTAGCAAGTGTTTTTATAAATATGCTGCATGGGGTAGAATCAACACAGCTTTTGTAAAGCAAAGTGCTGCCTTGCAAACCTATCTGAATTCCTGAGCATGCCAACAGCTGGTGCACAAGGCAGATCTGATTGACAATGCTTGCCTGGATTTCCAAAGAAATTAAATCAGATCTCTCACAAAAGCCTCTTAAAAGATCTGAGCTGCCATGGGATATGAAGGCTTAGAGATGGAAAACCACTTGAGGGGAAACACAGGACATAAGTGATGATGCTTTTTGTGAAGCCAGGTCACTATCTCACAGGAATCTCTGTGATATTCATAAATAGTCTGGAAAAAAAAATACTGAGATGACAATCCCCCAGTACAAACTGTCTACTCGTGATGGTAAAGAGAAAAACTACAACATCCTGTAGAAACATATTATAATATTGAGATACTATGTAATAAAACAACAAATAAACTTTGGAATGAAAAAGTATAAAGTGACACGCATACAGAAAAACCAGCCTTAAACATACCCACTAAGTGTCAGGTGTTGAGTTGGCTATTCTTTCCAGGAATAAGATTAAGGCAGAGTCTCCCATGAGACTATTAACTTGGGAGCAGTCCAAAAACAAGAGGAACACTAGAAACTACTTGAAAAGAGAACAGAAAAGCAAAAAGGGAACCAACTTACATTACAACTTCAATCCAGACTATGTCTATATCCTGAATACTGCGTTAAATTCCATCCCATTTGGCCATCTCAAAGCTGATACAGAGGAACCGTAAAAGGTCCCAAAACAAGCAGCACAGCTGATCAAAGGAACAAAGCAACCTCTATGCACAAGATGCCTGAATAGACCAGGCTTCTGTAACCTGAAAAATGTATGGAGGAAAGGATAACGGTCTAGAATGTAATGTATGGAGTAGTGAAAGTGAAAAGGAAAACACCATTTACTGTTTCTTCTCATACAATAACTAGGGGACTTCAAACAATCGCAGCAAGTTTAAAACAAGTACAAGAAGTACTGTCATATAATATACAGGTAAGGCATGTAACTCCTTGCTGCAAGGTACGTAAAATGTCAAATTTTTTACGCATTTAAAGGGAATAACCACTTTTCTGGAAGAAAATTCCACACAGAGCTCTTAAATATGACTTTCACCTTTGTGATCCAAGAATTTCCTGACTTAAATCACTGGAAGTTTAAAAAACACTCTCAGAAAGCACCATAATCTGACTGCTGTGTTCTCATCTTCTCTAGGTGTCCTCCACTGACTACTCCACAAGTTTCTAGTTCATTTAGCTGCCAGGCATTCCTTCATAATAATAATGAATTAATCCTGCGATAGAACAACTGCCAGCTTGGGATCAACGTTTCCCCCATCTATCCCCTGAGCAAAACGTAGTCTGACCTGCCTAGCTAGATCAGTAGCCACAGGAAGGATATATTGGTGTCTTTGCTCTTAGACAGTTAAGGAACCATGGCAGCCTTCTCATCAGAATAGTTCAGTTGGAAGGGTCCTACAACGATCATCTAAGTCCAACTGCCAAGAAACTATAGACACCATGTTTCTCAGCACTCAACAGTGCACTTAGCTCAGATTACAGAAGAAGCTTGTGCTAGGCAGCAGAATGCATTCCTAGTTACAGATCACCCTATCTGTATGGTACCTATGACCCATCAGACTCCAGAAAGGGGCTGTGGCCCTACCAGGTAAGCCAAATGGTGTTCCTCTGATTGAGAGAGCCTAAAGGAGTGTCACAAAAGCAACAGCACCTCATGTCTTGCATATGACCAAAATTTGCCACTGTCTTTTTGGAAATTAATTTCAGACACACTGTCATTTTCCTAGATTCACCCAAAGCTTGGCAATTGAGGTACAGCATACAACAGGCACTTACCTGAAGCCAAGGCAGAAAATTACATTTTCTTTCTCATGTGGACACCGGGATGACATTAGTTCATCAGTGATCAATGAGCCAAGCATGTTCTTCATCTTTTCTCCTCCATAGGTGTCCGGTTATCACGGCACCTGCCAAGGAAAAAAAAAAAATCACTTTATTCATAACAATCCTAAAATAACATTAGGATAGAAAACTCCTGAGAGGATATTTGCATTTATAAAGTTTCTTGCCAGATGAATTGCTTAGCTCTTTGTTGGGACAATAGCTCTTCCTTCAAGAAAAAGTCGATACTGATCTGGTGCTGCCACCTCAAACACAGGTCTTGAGGCAGGCAGCTACCAGGCAGCCTTCCTGTGTAGAAGAGCTGAAAGACACTCGGGCTACACCTTTGTAGCCGCAATAAGAGAGTCCAGTTCCCAATGCAGTACACTGCGACTTTCAGTTGTGATCTGCGGACACATTTGGGAGAGAAAGGAAGGCTGCCTATGGGCTGTGCGAGTTGGAATGGGAAAGCCTAGGCCTGTATAATTAAAGTCACAAAAAACTTTGCAGCACAGCTCTGTTAGCCATTACAAATGCAAGTCCAGATTTCGTAGCTTATGCTTTTCCTCATGGTTACACACAAGTATCTTCCAATATATTAGCAATATTTTAAACAATCAGCATGCATATATTTTAAAATAGTTCTTTCAAAGTACTCTAGAAAGACATATTCAAACTTTTGTATGAGGAAAAAGCACAGTATACACCCGACACCTTACCACTTGGCTTGTCCCAAGTTTGAGTGTCCTTTCCCACAAGATGCATTGGGCTCAAGTGTATCTGCCACTGGATTTCAGTCATTTCATTAACCCTGGTTCTGTTACTAAAGAGAAAGAATAAATCCACGAAGGGATAGACATGTAGCTGACTCCCAGATTAGGTTCACAGCTTCATCTTAAGCACCAAAGTTTCCTATGTGTCCACATAGAGACCGGAGCTTCCCCTCAAACAGCTCATCATCCCATCTGGTTCACAAATGCTCCAGTACCTTTAGTGTCACCCAACTAATCCCAACATCCTATGACTTCAGTCTCATTCCTTGCATAAAGGATACAGTAAGAAAGCCATAAGCAAACAAAGGTGAGCGCTGTTTCAGCCTTTGGAAAGGCATTTGCTAACTACCTTCTATTTTAGCACATTGTTTTGATTTGTCAGTAACAAAACACAAACAGGATTATGTTGCTCTGCTAGAACTGTATCAGCACAAACTACAGGATTCTATTCAGCAGCAACCAGTCTAAATAGCTTGTATACAAGCTGGAAATTACTTAAAGCAGAGCTTAGTGCGCAAGCAAACTGAAGTCTTCAGCTGTCCTTTTTTTATTGCTGTACTACCAACTTAATTGAACTCACGCGTATTGCGAGCAGATGGGGGAGAGATCCAAAGCCAGTGGATACAGAAGTAATTTTTTTATGCTTATGACCCTCCACTCTTTTTTTATTCATCTTGTTTTGCTTCATGTGCCCTTAAGAGCAAACTGTATTTTCACCCATTGCTCTGAGTCAAGCAGCATTTACTCAGTCTCTCACTTCGGATAATTGTAAAAAACTCCTCCTTATTAAACTACTGTGAAGTAATTTTCTGGTTAGAGCCTCCTGCTGCCTTGTCAATCTCTTCCCTAATTGAGAAACATACATTATCCAGAGCTGCCCTGACCTGCAGAATGCTAAAGAATTGTCTTAAACACTAAGCCATTAACAAGATCTTGCTATACTAATGTGTCATCAAAATTGCTTCAACAACCCTTGTGAATCCTCTCCATTATATGTTTGCCACGGCAGCTCTCATTTTCTTTCTTAAATGATATTGAGATCTATACATGCCTACAGCACATGCTATCGCCATAGTATTTAACCTCTTCTTGGGCAGTTCTTCTTGAAACAGAGAAGCAAGAACAGTCATCTGCTGTTGTAATGAATGGCCCATGTAGAAGTCAATGCAAAAATAGAAACTGATACGCAGGCACAGGTCTACAGCTGACTCAAATAAACTTCACTGGGTTACCAGATCCTGAGCTGTGCTAACACCCACTAGCTAAAGATTTCTTCCCATTACTTCAGAGATGGCTATTCAGGTACAGGCAATGACATATGCACTTGAAACCTAAACTACAAGTCGTGTTACAGGCAAAGTAAAAAAGGAGAGAAGAAACAAAGAGATTAAGAAAAAAAAAAATGTATCTCCTTATAATTTGTTTTTGGATTTATGTTCATCTCTAGGGTATGAAAGATTACTCCAAAGAGTAAAGCAATTTTATACTTGTGTTTTCTGTTTAACATAATTGTTCCACAAAGCCAGTATTAATATGAGAAATTTAATTACCTTATTCCTGCTGTGAAGGATGACATTAACAACACCTCCATGACAGGACAAAATATTTCAAGGTTCTCATTAGTCTGCATGAAGAAAGAGACTCAAGAAAATGGAAGTGGACGTGATATTGAGCACAGCTCTGGTTTCTAAATCATGAAAGGGAAGGTGGTAGTGAGGAAGAGTAAGATGAGAATCAAAAATACTGCTAATTAGACTTGGAGCATTTGCCCGTGAAGGCTGAGGCTGCCATGAATGGCAAGGATCTAAAGTCGGCTAAGTAGAGGGAAAAAGAAATTTGTGTCACTTGTGCCCACTTTTAGCCTCCAGAAAGGAGTTAGTTTTGTTCCAGAAAGGAAAATTTGAGGCTACAGCAACTAATACAGGAACATCAATGTTTGAACTGCTAGACAGCAAAAAGAAACAGCTCTGCAATACTAGCCCAGTGGACCCTGCAGACTCATGGGCCCAGAAGTGTTCCTGCCACACTGAGGGGCATGTCACAGTCACACCGGGAGACATCAGACTCAGGGGATACAGGGCAAAGATACCCTGCAAGTGAGGATACCCAGCATGGGAGAGACACCACCCATGACCTGGTGCATTTCCTCGCTCCTGTTCATGCTACACAGAGGTGCACTAGACCATCACAAGGAAGAACACAGTGTTGCCCCTGGCTGCACACCACTGCCTGCACCTCCCAGCTCCAGTACTCAGAGAGGGCTTATTCTTGCAGACTGATCCAAATTCCCTCCTGCACTGCAAGTGTCCCAGCATCAAAGACGAGCAGCAACCACCGATGACTTCTCTAGTAAGCCTAGAGCTTCATCCCCTACATGAAACAGAGCAAGGTACAGACCATGCTTATGTTACCCTGTAACACACAATACTAGATAGTGCACACAGTGGTGGGAGACAATCTGTCTATAACCACCAACCTTCCACTGCAAACACTGAGTCATAATGCTTCAAGATTTTTACTAGTTGGAACACAGCATTTTAAGGATTTTTTTTTCTTTCCTTTAGATATGAGGACTGCCCCCTCCCTGCTGCCAGTACTTTCACATATTTACCCTAAAACAGGACACATACATATGGAATGCTTAGCTATAAAAAGGCTGCAATAACAATGTGGCAACATCTTTGTGCTGAGATTATGGGTGATCTCCTTACAGACAGGCAGGGTTCTTGGGATGTCCCACCCTTCCTGCTTGCTGAGACTGGGTAGGACAGACCCTGGTCTGGGTTGCTAAAAAAAAAAAAAAAAAAAAAAAAAAAAAAAAAAAAAAAAAAAAAAAAAAAAA
>VZSC01015702.1:296407-335758 GCA_013398225.1 Steatornis caripensis
AGACCCAGGTCTCTCAGCCTTTCCTCATAGGAGAGATGCTCCAGTCCCCTCATCGTCTTTGTAGTCCTCTGCTGGACTCTCTCCAGTCATTTCCTGTCTCTCTTGGACTGGGGAGCCCAGAACTGGACACGGCACTCCAGATGTGGCCTCCCCAGGGCAGAGTAGAGGGGGAGGATCCCCTCCCTTGACCCATACTTCAAACATTGACACATTCATGGTAAAACTACTACTAGTTGACACTCAGAGGTATCAACTCCCCCTCCCCTCGCTTAGCCAGGTGCTGCTGGACTGGCTCTTCTGCCTCTTTCTTCAAGACAAAGAAGCCAACAGCAGGCAGCTCTATGCCTGTGCTGACATCTGTATCATGCACAGGCTACAACTGCTAATCAGGAAGGGTGAGGGTCTGCCCAAGTCCTACGTACCAGATCCAAGCGGACATCTCAGATACCCCAAAGTGTCTCAGATAGTGTTAAAAGCCAGTATGACAAGAATTGAATCAATCCCAAGGGGACAGCGCTCTCTCCAGTGCACAGACAGGGATCTCCATTGCATTGGTGGTATAACACATTACCAGTATTCTCACTGAAAGTTCAGCAGTACTGGATGAAAATTAATTCACAGACATGATCAGGTAGGAAAGTGCTGTTTATACCTTAAGTAATCCAGGATCCTTACATTGATAGAAACCTGTGGGGGACACTGCTGAAGTCATTCAGGCTTAAATTTGCACCGAAACCAAAAGCTTTCACCTGGTAAGTGTTTAAGTACACATTTCTATTTATCTACACAAACAGCTCCAAAGATTTTTGAAAGCAACAGCTAGCTCGGTTCGAACACACAAGCTTTGCCTTTCAAAGCTACCCATCATTAACTGCCAACAATGTTGGCAGTTAGGATCACGAGTGTAACATGAGGTGGTCCTGTAAGGAGCTGAGGCTAAGGACTGCTAGCAGTCAAGTTACCACAGGTTAGCTAGCTATCTCAATTATCTGCTAAACTGTATTAACCAGTCAACTGCCGGCTGCGGGGTAACCTAAACTTACTTCCAGCTGATTTAAAACAACATGTTAAGCTAATATAATCTTGCTTTGTGCTGTGATAGGATAGAAACAAGCATGCAGTCAACATGACTCAGCTGAGCTATACCATGTTGAACAAAACAATCCAAAGGTCACCCCTTTTTTCCGGCGTCCCCAATGATCCTTCCTGTAACACTGGGGTGCGGCACCTTCACTGCATTACCAGTGGTTCGGTATTAACCCCTTCCCCTACCCTGAAGAAAAATACATCAAAGAAAATTTAGAAGACAACCTAAGAAACCTGTTAACCATGAATCTTTTCTTGCCTTCCTCTCCCCTCCACATCCTGTATCTTTGTGGTCATCCTCACAAATAGCCCCAGGACTAGTTTACTTGAATTGCATGTAACCTCTCCTAATTAGTGTTGGAAAGAGGTGGAGCTGCTGTTGTAACAGCAAGAGGCAGCCTGTCACTAGCCACAAGATTTAAGATAAAAACCTAACAGGCAGAATTCTCCCACACACTCTACCAAGACATGACAAAAATCTAAATATAATCAGTTTGAGGAAATGTAAGCTCGTGTTACTCTACTCCAAGTGTAATGTTTGCCAATAACATGGAAAACTTAATTGTCTGAGGAGGGAAGACTCATTTATGTAATTTAAGCTACTAGGTCTTTGTTAGACATTCCTAACCGTTAAGTAAAGCATCGTGCTTTGTTCTAACCAAAACTCATGACTGGGATAGCATATGTTACGCTGTTTTATATTGCAGATAAAGGTCTCCACCTTTCTGTCTTGAAGACCAGTCTTCCTTGACCTTCCCCCTACCTCCATTTCTGGTGACAACCTCAATTCTTTCCTCCGTAGGTTGCAGGTTTTAAAGTGACAGTTTTATCACCAGCTACATTCAGTTGCACCTCCATGATGGAGAGGACTAACTGCTACTGCCTGAACATACATCTAACACAGGAGTCAAGAAAAAGCCCACTGAAAATAAAATGGAAGAACAAACTATGCTTTGGTTGAAAGGTGCCTCACTAGGACCTAGATTCTGACTGCCTGAAAATTTAACTAACTTCTGTATGGAAAGGAAAACCAGCATCCATTTGCTGTCCACAACGGCACGTTACTAAGGCATGATACAGATCTATACATATTTAATAACAGAGTATTTTATTTCTTTTTAGTTCCTCATTCTCTTTCAAGAAAGCCAAGCCAAACAATGCAAATCTGTCAGGAACAAGAAGCCATTGGCTCCATCTGGGAAAACACCAGGGCTTACTGTTGCTAGAGCATGTAACCCCAGGACTGGAACTGGTCTCTGACTGGAAGTGGCTCTGACTGCCAGTGTCTTCCCAGGAACCCTGTGTACTGGTATCGAACACTTGGAACAGGGAGGTGATCAGTCTGGAGTTTATACTGTGGATAGCTAAGCAATTCATATTCAGCTGTTATATCCTAACAATAAACTAAGGTTTTTAAAGCTGTTGTTCTTCCCTCTCATTTGCATGCTCTGCTTCCTGGGATAAATCTACTTGGTGCTCCACTGCTGTGCTCCGGTATCACTGTCCACAATACCCACAATTTAACAGGGACAGTTTCAACTCTGAGCCCCTTCTTGTGACAGCTTACAACTATTACCTATGTCTGTCACTGCTGAGCAAGTGTCAAGCATTAGCCGACTATTTCCCAGCTCTGCAGGATGGGAGAAAGGACAGGGAAACCCAGCAAGAGCAAGTGCAATACCTGCATCCCCTCTACCCTGCATTCCTGCTTCCACCCCATAGATGTTTAATGACCTACCTCTCCCCAATGCACAACAGAAACCAGAAATGGTGAGGCCTAGCATGGGAACACAGCCAAGCTTTGCTTATTCTTTACGGCTTCCACCTGTGCTTATCTGTCATCAGCCACTCTAGCACGGTATTTAAACTCTGAACCCACACAATAGCTCCGCCAAGCATTAAGAAAGGCCACATCTGCTACTGACACAGCTCACGCTTACTGTTGTCCAGCCTTAGCTTATCATAGGAAGAACTGTTCTTCCTCTTTGGTCTCAGCATCTTAAGCATAAGGTAGAGATGCTTTCACATGAGAGAAAAAAAAACAGTTGAGACATTGTCAGTCTCATCCGCACCTAAATGATTAACTTTTTCCTTTCCAATGCAATAAACATAAGGCAGTTTCCTTGCTCAGATTCTCTAGTGCCACACCAGCCACGCTCTTCCTGTTTCCTCCAAGTCACCCCTGCCTCTTGCACATGGACTACCACCAGTCATTCCTTCCACACCCTCATGAAGCAACCAAGGTTGTCCATGGCCGTCTTTTGCAGTAGTTTTCCACAGCAAGGATGCTGCAAAACTGGCTGAAAGCCTAAATCAACCTTTGATTTTTTCTGACAAAGAAGGAAATGGGAAAGAAACAAGACGACAGTGCTGGAGGCAAACACCTCCACCCCTACAAAGACTTTTCCAGACATGAGACAGAGTCTGTACAGACAGAGCATGTACCCACGTGCGTGCAGAATTTCCTCTAGGCAGCTCCTGATACCTAAACCAAACCATCTTAAAGCATGCCAAACAAGAAGAGAAGTAGATATGTAGCACCACTGCAGGTTAACCGCTCAATTTATTCCCTCAGCCTCTTCAGCAGCTCTGGCAGCCCCTGCTGTGCTTAGCTGGTCAGACATCTCCCAGAATGCAGTTTAACCAATTTATGCTACCTGCAGGACGTCTGCCACACATCTGATCCTGTGAGTGACAGCAGCACAGGCGTGTTGGACACATTCTTCATCTCTCCAATCAGATCTTGACAACTAAATGGGTTAAGCACTTGTAAGAAATATGAAGGTTGTTTAAGGTCACCACGCTGGAAGCCTGGACCAAGTTTATTCTCTTGTGACAAAAAAAGGCTTTAGAAACAAGCGAAAAGAGACAATACAGAGCAGAGGAAGGGATTCTATTAAGGAGATGCCCTGGAGAAGCTGGAGATACGTCCAAATGGAGATGACAAAAATAACAGACTCCAGGATCAAAAAATGCCAACGCGACATACCAAAGGCTCAGGTAAAGATTCAAAGAACAGTGTGATCAAGACATAATCTGAGTAATAAATCCTCTTCCAGCATGTCAGATCAGGAGGTCCATAGGATCAACAGATTATCAGGCTATTAAAGGAGCATTGACAGAAGATGCATTCAAAACAAAAAGTTAAGGAAGTTCTTCAGGCCAGCCATGCAAAGCGTATACTCTGGAACCTGTCTTTAGAAATAGATTGTCTCCTATGTTCCCCACAAAGTAAGTGTCAGCAGAATAGAATTCGATTTTATTCATTTTTCCATTACCACTTGCTAGGGTCAGCTAATATTCATCCAAACATTCAAAGAGAACTCCTTCAAAGGGGAGCAGGAGGAAGGGGAGAACAGAAGCTTCCCCCCCAAAGACTGAGACTTGAGGGCAGCTAGGAGGGTGTGTTACTGTATTAAAACTTGAGTTGGTTCTCAAGATGCTGCTTCCATGCATATAAGATATCTGGCAGATCAAACAGAGACCACCAGCACATGGCAATAAACACAAGAGCAGAAGTGGGACAGGATCAACATTTCTGTCAGGTTCTTTGCTAAAACTCAAGAGGGAACGGGATGAAAAATCAGAGACCTGAAAGCCGCAGCGGTTCACCTAGTGAGGTCTCAAGCAACCAAACATACCTCCAAAATAGCAGGGGACCACGAGTGTGATAGTTTTAATCAGTTTGTATTTTCTGATATCTCTGACAACATTTCTAAGCACCTGTAGTTAGAACAAGCCTCACCCTTTCTCAAGAAAAAAGGAAGTACCTTGTCTCAGACTTTTCTCCTTAAGATAGCATGACATATAGGCAGATACCACACTGGAGAAGGGTTGGGGGAAATCCACGGTAACTCCACTAGGTCAGAAACTGCACTGATCTTGACAAGACTGTACAGCATCTGGTCTTTCTCCAGACCACTAAAGAGGTTGCTTCAACCCGTGTTGGTACATGCAGCCACAGACTTGCCTAGTCCAGAACAGGGCTGGGATTCCCACCTGGATGTCAGAGTCTCAGGTCAGCATGAAAACACTGTCAACTGTGTACACAGCCTAACAGTCTCATTCCCAGTATCATTCAGAAGAGCTACATAATAATCCTTTGGTCATTACTATAATTCTCATTTTTAACTCTTGTGCCCCAAAATGAACAGAGCCAATATGAATTCTCACTGTAACACTAGCTGTGTGGAAAAGGGCAAAGCAGCTTGCCTGCTCTTTTATGTCCTTTCATCTTCCTAGAGGGTGATTACAGAGCTGCAGTGTGACAGAATCACTCTCTGGCTTTAAAGTGGCTGAACTGTTTAGGCTGAGTTTACTTCAAACATACTGCTGGCATTAAGAGCAGACATGAAAATAAATCCCATTCAAAACTGGAAAACAAGTGACTGAATATAGGCCTTTACAAAATGAAAGTGCAAAGTGCCTTATCTAAAACGCTAAACACTCTGCTTCATCTCCATATAGTAACGAGGGACATGACTTAACCATCTACAGACCAGGCTCAAGTGCCAGCACTTCAAAATTTATCAGACAATGCAAATGCTAACAGGCATTTAGTGAAATTAAAAGCAATGAGTTTACAGTGGGTTTTTACACATTATGCAATCACTACCTTGCTGCAGGATATGAGTGTGGCAAACAGCTTTGTAATATTTATGACCAATATAAAGCAGTTGACTATCCAGCTTTAAATAACAGGCCAGTTCTGGGCTGAAATCACTCATAACTGGAGGGAATTTGTGTCCAGCTATGATAACACTGCAGAAGCCCTCACTTAGCATGTTGCAAAGCAAGCAGCAAATGGCTCAAAACCAAGAATCTCCCAAGGACATAACTTCCTGCACAACTGGCACTGGCCACTAAGAGACAAGCTACCACGTTAGTTAAACCTGGATCACTGTAATGTACAACTCTTCTGGTCTACCCAACTTGCACTTAGATGACTGCAGGACAAAACTGTAGAGGAAAAGAAAAAGAACAAGCAACAAGCGTATCCTTACAGTATCTCCCACAGCATTACTCGCAAAACGACCTCATCATCAGACTATATCCACTTCTAGTATTTCCATTTTTCTTTTGAGCTACAAGTGAAGTAGCAGATCTGTTTTTGGATCTGTACCAGACTGGTATCATACCCATCCTATACGGTAAGGGAAGAAAAAGATACCATAGCCTGGTTTCTCATGGGAAAAAGTCTTCCGCAATCACACTTCCTCTGTATTTACCCTCAATAGTGCGATGCCACCACATGTTAATGAAAGGGAGATTGTATTTACACCCCTACTGAGAGGCTGGACGTTGAACTCAGGTCTTCTAGACACCAGGGAACCCTCAGGAGGTGAGCAATGACACAGCCAATAACACTGACCAAAAGCCAGTCGGATAAATATCCATACAAATCCAACTTCCTCAGTCTCACTGCACACCGTTGGTGTTTTAAGAAGGCAGCAAAAATGCTGACCTTGGCTATGTGAGCAGTGCTAGCCATCTGGACAGACAGACAGCAGGAGCTAGGACAGGCATGGAGATGTTGCTTACCAGCAAAAGCATCTGATCCAAGAATCAAGCAAAAGTCCCTAGTCTGTTAATCCACTAATAGCAAAAGAAAGCAAAGTCCTACTCTCCCATACAACAGCAGAAGGGAAAGCCATCACAATGCATCAGTCCTTGCCAACAGGTTCTCAAGAACCCAGCGTGTACGCACCCCCAGGCTAGCTGGGGCTGCCAGGCACCCTGCCTGCACACTGTCTGCTGCCATCTGTAACAGGCCTCACCTGGTGAGATGGCCTCCCTAGCTGCATCTGTCTAGACATCTCTTGAGTAGCAAGCTCTGCAGAAACTGAAGACATTTTTCAACTAAAAAAGAAAAGTTTTACTGCAACATAAATTAATTTCTTAAGCAGGAAAAGGTAAGTGTCTATGCAAAACACAACAAAAAAATTAAATGCCCAAATTAAATTACCTGGACGTGACGTGATCTGCTTGGTAACACAGGAGCTGAAACCAGTACCTCTCATAAACAATCCCATATGCACTGTAAGATGGCTGAGCTGCAAAATAGGGCCCACGGGCTCTCCCACAGGAAAAAGCCAGCTGAGAACCAAGGGGTCGTTAAGAACTAGGAAGGTCTATTCCAAGGAGGGACAACTGCCATCCAGCCTTCCAAGAAGAGGCAACAACATTGATTAGGAACCAAGCCTGAAGGTTCCCAACTTCCCCAGTGGCACAGCCTCCTTGTTGGAATCAAGACTGGGAGAGAGTTACCTAAGTGGAACAAAATACCCTACAGCCACATCTCAAAGTCATAGGCATTACAAGCAGAATAAGTACAATTGCTGAAGTTGACGTGAATAGCTCAGATGATACTGACTTTTTTTTAATGCTTTTGCCCTATAGAACATCTTGAAAAAATAAAATACAGTTTAAGCTTGTTTTGTTTCTAAGGAAAAATACAGAAACCTTAAAATTTAAGTAATCTAGCATTGCCAGAATTACCTTGATCAAAAAAAACCCCAAGCCTTTTTTGTTCCCAAAGCAAAGTTATTTTTGCTGTTCTTTGGATTGTCAAGTTTTTATCTAATATATTCACATTTGAAGCAACTAATACCCAAGGTATCCATAATTAAGATAACCTATCATATACACACATTTAATATTTCTACTTCAATACTCTGAGGAAGAACTAACATGTTACATGATACCAAAACTAGCAGTTAGTAGGCTATAAAATAAAACAGGAGGCAATTAAACCAGTTTAAATTGTTACAGAGACTACTGTCACAGAAGAGTATACTTGGTCTGGTTGGGATGGAGTTAATTTTCCAGCCCATATGGTGCTGTGTTTTGGATACATGACCCAAACAGTGTTGATAACCCACTGATATTTTAGCTATTGTTGAATAGTGCTTACACAACAAGGCCTTCTGTTTCTCACTCTACTCTTCCCCTCCCTGCCAGCAAGTAGGCTAAACATGGGCAAAAGATTGGGTCACAGACAGGACAGCAAACCCAAATTGATCCAAAGGATATTCCACACCACATCACATCATGCTTGGCAAAAAAAGTATTTTCTGAAGTAGTCGTTGCTCAAAGACTGGCTGGGCATCCCACTGATTGTGAAGCTGGTGAGTTATTGCTTTTGCATCGCGTGTTGTCCTCCCCGCCCCCGCATCCCATCCTTCATTTAAACTGTCTTGATCTTGGCCCATGAGTATTCTTGCTTTTGCTCTTCTGATTCTCTCCCTCGTCCCACTGGGTGGGCCTAAGCCATCAGCTGGTGGGTGATTAGTTGCTGGCCAGGGTCAACTTCCCTCAAAGTCACACAAGACCATTACTGCTGACAAACCAGGGAACTGGGACTTACACAGGTCAGATTAAAGAAAGTTTAGGAGAATTTAGGGCACTGGAAAGAAAAACTACAGGTGAATAGAAAAATTCTTGTAATAGCTAGGGATCTCAAGAGCAAAGAACAAAAAAAGCATGTAGTTTTTCTATTACACCAGCAGACAGCTAGTTGAATGGCCTCTAATCTACCAGGACAAGGATAAAACAGATAAAGTCAGTGCAGTGACACTACATGTTTCTGCATCTGCTTTCACTTTAGGAGATGCGGAACAGAAGATCCTCAGGCTTCTGTTAACTGTTTTCAGGAAAATGCAAGGTACTTCTGAAAAAAAAGAGCCAAAACTCAAGTGCCCAAACCCACAAATATGCTCATTTGGATTCCACAGTCCATGCCTAAGGAGTCCAAGACCTGCAGAAGTGTCCTAAAAATGAAATATTAAATCCTATGTCAGAAACAAGCAGACAAGTGGAGCTTGTGACCCAACGGTGCTGACAAACTCAAAACACCTCTGTGGATTAAATTAGACCTATGTATTATGACTCATCTGAATAATTGCCCAGCAAGTTGTACCTGAAAAAAACCATCGCAACATGCAAGAAATTCTACACTTGGGTCAGAGAAGGTGAGCTGTACTTAGTTGCCTTGCTTTGCAGCAGAACTTGTCAGTGCCTTGCAGAGAAAGCCAGATGGCAGAGGAATAGCAGAAAGGAGACAGAACAAATGACAGTTCACAACACAGCTGCAATGAGCTGCGTAAGCAGATTAGTCCAACAGCCAACGGATAGAGAACCAGGCGTGAGAAGAAAAGGATAAGCAGTATTTCATACACATCAATACAGAGCTGTATGAAGAAGTTTGATGAGTAGCTGCTCCCAGAGAACATCTGAGAGGCCAAGTGAAATTGGTAAGCTTTTCTGGAGCAAACCACCATTGCCTGCATCTCAAATCTCTCCTATTCCATTTCATTGCCTGCTCCCACATTAACTCATCTCTGGGACAAAACCTGTGAAGGTACAGGAGCTGCCTAAGGCCCCTCCTGATACCTCTGAAACATGTGCTGTCTCCCTGAAAATCACTGCTTTTCAGCAAGGCTTATCAAGCTCTCAGAAAGCCTTGCCACACTACTGGCACCATGCCTTCCAGCAGCAGGACTCAGTTATTAAGAGTTTGCTCACATACATTATCCAGCCAAAGCACTGTAACACAAATACACACTGTACAAAGAGAGGGTCATCCACACTGTATTCTGGTTTACAATGGTGCGTTGCTTTTTGTTTGTTTGGGGTTTTTTTTGGAGGGGGGGGGGCATATGCATAATTGGGGGAAACTTAAAGGCTACAAATATGTAGAAGCCCTTCAGGCCATAATTTAAAATACTATTAGTTTGAATGATTCTAGAGGGACATATGCACAGGCTGAGAAGTGCCATCTCAAATAAGAGTAATTTCTTGAATCCAATTCATGGAAAATTTTCTGAGAAGGATAAATAATTTCTTTGAGTTTCAACTTTTTCAGTGCTGTACTAAAACCACTATATGAGATCAAGGCTTCAAGCACATGCAATCCTGTCAATACTGATTCTGATCACTGATTCAGAGTCTAATGCTTTCCTTCCACCACTCCACGTCTTCCCACTTGTCTACTGTAGACAAGATACTTCCTGGTAATTTAGTTTCATTCCTTTAATATTTATGGTGAGGCAAAAAAGCACTAAAGTATGAATCCTACTTCTACAACTCAAAGGCAATGGAATACCCACTCTTACAGTATCTGAGCACTTAATTGTCCAACCTGTTCTTCCAATCTTCAGTTACAGATATTCTAAAACTTCTGTAAATAAACAATCAGGAGCATTTAAACTGTAGTTGATCATGCCTGTGGTGGAGGAGGAGTCAGAAGACCCACCAATATCCTCTCAGCCCCAACTTGTATTATAGCTCTACTGCTTATCTATGAAACCTCATAGTTTTGCTGTCTGACTCATGATTCTAAGCATCCAGTGAGGGCAACACAGATAATCATTTGATAAACAAGCAAACTCACACAGAAAAAACCCCAACAAAACAGAAC
This sequence comes from Steatornis caripensis, assembly GCA_013398225.1. Lineage (NCBI taxonomy): Eukaryota > Metazoa > Chordata > Aves > Caprimulgiformes > Steatornithidae > Steatornis > Steatornis caripensis. Next base: position 306,912 of record VZSC01015702.1, read on the forward strand.
TTCAAATAATTGAAACAGGACACAGAATGAACAAGTTTAAACTCCAATCCTATGAAGCACAAGTATTCCAGCAGCCCTAGAAACAGCAAAGCATTGTGGTTTAAAAATAGGGTGTGATACCAGATAACAGCGATGATTCAACTGGAAGACAAGGACAGCACAAAAGCAAAAGACAAGCCAAAACCTGCACTGTAATGACAACATACAGAGTCACAGCCTTAACAGCTCCTTTGGTGCTGGAATGAGAGGTTAAGAACAGGGCAACCTGGCTTTCACGGGAACAAGTCATAGAAAAAAAATATGTCCTTCACAGAAGCAAAAGCCACTGCAAACACAAATGGCTATTACCAGCTTATCTACAGATAATGATGCACACTGCAGCCATCAGCAATAAAATACAGTAAGCCACTTTTAAAATCAGCACAGCTTTTGTAATTTGAACCAAGACATTTATTCACAACAAATAGTCTGACCATAAAGACTGCAAATGCACAGAGGAAACAATATCGGGAGCAAAGGAATTTCCTGCCATGGTAGAATATGCATATACATCTCAACTTGACCATTATCCACGTGCTTATACGTGCCAAATGAGATGGTAACTCCTTATGCAATTGCTAATGTCTAGCTGCCCTTTTTTTACGAACAATATAACATTTGGTCCCATTCTGCTGGGGTCCATGTTTGTGGGGTCAAGAGATGGGTACGTACATAAACTACCCAAAACCACAGACACGGATGCAAAACAAACATTTCTACAATTACAAAATGGATTGCATTTTTTCTTAGCTGCTTCCTGCCTTTCCATTCCCCTCAGATATTGCTTCTAATAGTCTAAATCTCCGAGCATCTGCCACTTTGAACGTGGTTTCATACAGAAATACCATTAATGCAGACAGTGTCTGCCAACAAACCCAACAGGCTCTGAAATTTTAAGAACTTGGATGGAGGTGGGGGGAGTAGAGTAGGAAAAGAGACTACTGCCCCTGTTGAGAGAAAGGCATTTATGCTCACACCTTGTTAGACACCAGAAACTCCACTAAAATCTGATGGGTAACTGGGTTTTGCTTTCGTTAGGCTCCCCAAAGAACAACTTCCAACAGAAAACCCCCTACAAACTCACCAGATGCAAGCTTCCTTCTTTCTCTAAAGATGACTTCTTAGCAACATTATTCCAATGACTATATTTAGTCTTTAATCAGACCTCCAACCCTGAACAGCTCTCCACAGCCAGAAACTAAGCAGGAGATGTTCAGAACTGTCAGCATGCAGAAGGCCTCACTGTACTTGGCTCCAACAGCAAGAGCTGGAAAAGGTGACATTTACAGTCTGGTACCTAAGCAGCACACCACGGTGCTACCTCTCTTGCAGTTCTTGTTTGAAAGTCTGTACCATCAGAAAGGAAAACCCTCTGCATTTCTTCCTCAGACAGGCCAGAATGGAAGAAAAGACACTAGAGTGAGACTTGGCATGTGTTCTCTCCATTATGTTACTGAAAGCTATGTCCATCATTTACAGCTTTAAATTATGCTGCTGCCAATGGGTGTGAATACCTACTGTGCACAGAGGGCTGGACACTGTTTTTGTGATGAAAAAAATTCCCTGATTCACATCAGGGTGCTATTAATCTATTTCAGGATAAGTTAAGGTAGGACTATCTAGCTAATTATAGGGTCTATCATAGTACGATGTAGACACCTAGTCTTGTCAAGCCTGTTCTTTAAACCCCTGTCTAATTGGGCTAGACAGTTTGTACCACACAGTAATTGTTCATACACTTCCAGTGAGATGACAACTAAGAAGAGAGCTGTACTTTTCAGCAACTATAAATCACAGCAGACAGAGGGGAGTGAGTAGAGAATACCAAATGCATTCCTCACCCCTTCAGTGCAGCATAGCATATAAGCTGAGCTCCTAGTATAGCGCTCATTGGCAATAAAGAGCTAACTAACACGATTCTGCAAGAAGCATAAGGCCATGCTTAATTTCAAGTATCTGGTTACGACCTCGGGCTTTCTGTAAGGCTCAGACAGGAGCTGTCGTAGTTTTGTAAATGCCCAGCTGAACTCAGGCCAAACAAATGCAAACATCAAAAACAATCTGAGAAATACATCTCAGGGATGACCTTAATTGCAACCTTACACCCTCTCTTGTTTCCCAGGAAAACAGACACAGCACAAGGAGCAAAAATGCACCACTTAAAATATCACTCAGAACAAATCCTGCCGTCTCCAGACCAGGTCTAGCTAGGCCAAGCAGCACTTTCATGCCAGTGATCTAGAGTGGACCCTGTATTTCCTTTTCTCTAGCCATAACCATTGTAGACCACTTTCCTGCAGCAAAGAGACTAGAATAGTTCACGCTTGTCTGGGACCAAAATATGCACTAGATGCAAGATGCTGCCACCTCCCGATTCAGGACGGGACTGACAAAGCTGCACCAAGTTGCAGCTGGACTGAGTGCATCTAAACACGACCCATTGCTGCCAAGAGGGGACAGTTATCCTTTCTCTGTGTTCATCCTGCCTCTTGAAAAGCCATTTCAACTCATGTTCTGGAAAGTTATCCAGAAAAGAGAAATGAAAGTGTTTTCTTTCCGATTAGCAATTTAAATCAGGTCAGTGAGGACTATGTGAACTGGGGCAGCACGACTGAAAGCAAGGGCCAGGAGAGATAGAAGAGAGGGTCACCACATCCTGCAGCAGAAATACAGTGACCACCTCAGCTGTATCATCTAACTCTACTTTAGGGGACTTGAAAAGGCAAGTGATGGAAAAATAGTCTACTCTTAAAGTGCTCAAACAAGGGAAAAATGCAGTGATGCTTATGAAATGCAGATTCTTCAGGTCTCTATGCAAAACCAGAATCAATGGAATCACCCAACAAACTCAGCTTTGTCCAAACTTGCTTGTCACTTAAGCAACTGTTCAACTCTCTAGGGTCAGTCTGTCTCACAACAAGCACTTCCAAAAGCATTTCTCAGGTTTTATTTATTTATTCAGAAAAATCTCACCTTCCTTGAAATCCAGTACAAACAAATAGATGTCACCTGTAACACTATCAGCATGAGAATCACATTACCTAAGGGGAGAAAGGGGAGGAGGAAGAAGCCTGGGGGAAAGAAAACAGTAAAGAACACAAATAGGAACAACCATGAGGAAAAAGCAGCCAAACCCATATCTTTTAAGACATAGGGGGAAAAGTTGGCTTCCAAGAACTTCAGTTTCCTTTTTTTTCCCTCCCCTCCATCTTATTAACTTATTAATTCAAAATATATTTTTGAGTAATACCTATAGGGAGTTCCCTGTTTACACCGCAGTAACTCCATGAGCCAATAAACTCAGCGGCCTGAAGTACCTGGCCTTGACACACGCTCAGTCCAGAATATAGTCATTACCTTGTAAACAGGAAGCACGCTACTGCCAATGCACCGAGGCGCGGGAACAAAAGGCAAACATAAGTTATACTTCTGCACCAGCACCTCCTGCAGCTTACTTAAACTGCAAGTCAGAAATTAAATCAAATACAAATAATACTTTATGGCTATGACAACAAGTGTTTGTCAACACTCTCTGCAGCTTGCTTTAAAAATTACCTGTTTTTTTTTTTAATTGTAAACACCTTTGTCCTGGGTTCGGCTATGATAGAATTAATTTTCCCCAGAACGCTGGGAGGGGCGTAGCCGACCCAAAGCACCCAGGCAGGTATTCGATCCCCCTGCCGTCCCGCCCAGCCCACAGCCGGGGGGCGGGCCGGGCAAGGGCGGAGAGCGGCCGGGAAGGGCGCGGGGCGGCTCCGGTCCCCGTTCCGGGTGGTGAGCGCTTGTGCTGTGCATCGCTCGTTTGTATTCTCTCTTGTTAGCATTGTAGTTGTTATTGTTACTGTTCTGTCTCTCTCTGTGCTGTTGCATTAAACTGTCCTTATCTCACCCCACGAGGGCTGCCCCTTTCTCTGCTGATTCTCCTCCCCGTCCCGGTGGGGGGTGGGAGGGGGTGCAGCGAGCGAGCGGCTGCGTGGTTTTTTGTTGCCGGCTGGGCTCAAACCACGACAACCTTCCATGAGCTGACATAGCCAAAATACTTTCAGGCATCGCGTGGTAGCTTTAGAAAGGCTTTAATGCATAAGCAGATTAGAGCAAGGTAGAAGAAATTGTTATAACCTACACCTTGCTGTTGCAGAGTTGTAAGCAGATGACAAGGGTTAGTGTGCATACATTCTGGAAGGTATCAGACTTTATGGGAACCATACACATGGTAGCACCAGCCAAATGTATGGGTGTTCAGTAGACGCTTGCATACCAAGATTCAGCTATATGAATGGCTCCCTGCTGACTTGCATCATACAAGTCTGCCTTTTAAGAAGAGCGGCAGCGGTAACAAGTCTTATCCTTCGATCTGGAAGACAAATTCTGAATCAGTGGATTTCACATTTTAATCAAACTTAGGTAAGCAAACCTACTTTACAAAAGTTATATCCCCCGCCTTATCTTGGTTCTCCACAGTTCCAAGTTATACAGGCTTCAAACGGCCTATGTAGAAATCATTTTCAAAAATATTCCTCTTGAGCAGCCAGCAACCATCCCTGCTCAGTCCCTTGATAGGCAGCAGGTCTGGACATAAAAGCAGTCTCAAATCTCATCTCTAAATTAGGACACAGTTACTCTCAGTCATCCTAGTCATTCCTCAATAGTGGCCCATTTCCAATGCGCAGTCTTCAGAGAACGCCCATCAGCAGTCACTTGCACAAAAAACACAGACAAATGGGCTAACACTAAGATGTTATAAAGACCATTTTAAAGGGAGAACTTCCAAGCAGCTGCCATAACTAGTTCTGAAAGGCATCCTGCAGACACGAAGGGAATTCTCCAGCATTCCTTTTAAAACAGGTTTAAGCAAAGTAATTATCTGTCCCTTACAATAAAAGTACATCTATCAAATCTCTGGCACAGCAAGGACTAAAAGGAAAGCCACCACCAAGCTTAGCACGCTTTCCCCCACCTCCTCCTTTCCATCGGGATTTGCTATATTGTAACCTATATGGGAAGCCACAGCTACCAGATGCTTTTCTGCACTAGAGTCTCTTTCCCTGTAATTCTTGAACAAGAGCCCATCAGTAACAGAAGAGAAGAATAGTTAAGGTTGGAAAGGATCTCTGGAGATGGCTTAGTCTATCTAGAGCCATTATGCCCTCAAGAAAAGCATCAGCAGCTATCCTGACTTGCAGATTTGCCCTCCGCCCCCAAAACATACTACAGTAAGTAGCAGATGCTAGACTCACGCTACCAATACTTGAACTTTGTGCCACATGAGAAGCACAAAACCCACCAAAACGGCCACGCTTGGCTTTAAAGCACAGCCTTCTCCAAAGCTGTCTTGGTGCGCCTGCGGATTCTAAGAGAAGCACAGAAAGGGACACAGCCCGCAGGTCCCTTCAACGTAACTCCTGTTACTGACACCGTCTAGTGGATTACATGCAGGCTGACAACTTTTTTCTGATTGGTTAACAATACCACAGGGTAAAATCAGAGAACGCAAGTATCACTTATAAAGACTGCATGCTAAGTAAACTTGTTGCGTGCATGGTCCTCAACTGAAAGGTCACTCCACGAGTGGCTCACCCAGCTGACCGGATAGGAACACAGACACACAAGAGCCGCTTCAGTCTTTGACTAGAAAAATCAAGAGGTTAAGTGCCAGTAAAACTGCTGGTGTCAAGTCCTACATATTTAACAAAATAAAACTCCAGAGAATGGGTAAATACTCATGGGATGAGCAAATGTTTAATTAGTCGTAGCACTACGCAATAATAATAACCTTTCATCAGATCAAGAAGCCCATACAAAGTTGAAGAACAGTTATCTTTATCTCTTTCTGCAAGCTTCACAATCACTTCTTCATTTTTGCCTCTTGACCAAATCCCACCTTCTGTCATCTCTCTGCAGAAATATTTTAGTTCTTCAGGGGATGCTTTTATCCTCTGTGGAGGCTTTGCTTTCACAGTTCTGAAGTGCAACGGACACCACCAATAGCGCGATAGAGTGCCTTTTACACTGCAGCCTTCACTGGAAAGGAAAGGTGTTTCCTCAAGCTAAACAACAGCTGCTGTGCTGAGACCAGGCATTTGTCCACTCTGCAAACACAGGCAAACACACCAAGTGTCACAAGTGAAGAAGCATCCTGGAACTCCATCCCTCTGGAGGAAGGAATTCAAGGCATCGAATACATGGGCTGCACCCATCAGGCTGCTCTAGCTAATACCTACAGCCTTAAAACAAAAATTATCGTTTAGTCTACAGGATTAAACACCTTCCTACACATCTACTCCAGTTAAAAAGAAGGAAAAAAAAGGCAAGGAGAACTTCTATAAAAGTAGTGTGTCAGCTAATAGAATTTAAAATACTATAGTGGACAGAACAAGTTCTTGCTAATTGCAAGTTATGCACAGCCCTAATAAACTACTGAAGGCCACTCAAGGGGCCAGGCCTCTTTACAAGCTGCCTGAAAGGGTAACTAAAATGAAGTGGAAAACTTTCACCTAGGTTATGGCAGGCAAGAAAGCATGCCCTAATCTCAAATTTCTTTAAAAAATAATTTGGCTTGATAAAGCACACATTTCATATTTCACAGAATCACAGGATGATAGGGGCTGGAAGGGCCCTCTGGAGACCATCCAGTCCACCCCCTACTAAAGCCGGTGCCCCCAGAGCAGGGTGCACAGGAACGCATCCAGGCAGGTTTGGAGTATCTCCAGAGAAGGAGACTCCACAGCCTCCCTGGGCAGCCTGTGCCAGGGCTCTGTCATCCTCACAGTAAAGAAGTTCTTCCTCACGTTTGAAGAGATACATTATAAAACAAGCTGAACGTCACCAAGAGCAAGAAACAGCAACTTTGCTTGGGGCGGGGGGGCGGGAATTAACAGCTAAAGGAAGCCCGTGGAGCAGCAGTGCCTCGCACCGGGAAGGCTCTGGTTACTTTGCCCCACTCAAGATCCACGGCAAGAGCTCCAACCCCTCCCACAGCGGCGCAGGAGCACCGCGGGAAGGGGCTTCCCCTCAGCTCCCCTCGCTTTAAGGGCGGAAACCTCTCTCCGTCCCCACGGTTCTCCCCCTCACCAAGGAAACGACTCGCGGCCGCGCTCCCAGACGGGCCCACCGCGCAGTAACGCAGCCACCGCCACCCGCCAAAACCGGCGGGCTCCCCCGCAGCGTCCGCCGGTGCCGCGCGCCTGACAACTTTACGCGCACGCCCTCGCCCCAGCCGCCCCGCCTCCCCACACACACGCACCGCGCACGCGCCACCTGCCCCCTTCATTTCCGTGCTCGTTCCGCCCCGCCTCTGCCCGCGGCGCTCTGCGACGCGCGGAGCGTAAACAAAGCGGTGCATTCTGGGGAGAGGGAACTGTTACGTGCAGGCGCAGAGAGCCTCCATCTTAGGCCCTCGACGCGTTGCGGCGGCGGGATGGCGGCTGATAGCCGGGAGGAGAAAGGTACCCGGTGGTAGGGGTGGGGGCAATGGCTAGGCCCAGGGGAAGTGGGGGATGGCTCGCGCGGGGGACCGGCCCCCCCTTCCCCGGGGCCTGCTCGGTCGCTGGTGCTGGGCCTTCGCTCCGGGAGATGTCCGTGAGGAGAGCGGCGGGGCCGGGAGGCGCTCTTCGAGGACGGTTTTCGTGGCCTTCAGGTGCGGCGCGTGGGGAAACGCTCGGTGTGCGCGCTGGGGCGCGGGAGGTGACGGGGCCGTCGTGCCGCAACGCGGTGGCCCGGCGGCGGTGAGCTGAGGGCAAGGTGACTTGGGCAGCGGGAGCAGGAGTGGGTGCGTGGGCCGTGAGCTTAACGTTATCTTCTCGCGGAAGGAAGGTACCTTCCTTGCTTTATTTTTGCTTGGGTGCCTAGCCGTGTTTTTTGCAGGATTTTCTGCCGAGGGACGTAGTTAATTTAGCAAACAGCAGCCGAATTTGGAATATTACTAAGGTGATTTTTGCTTGGCTTTCTGTAGTCAGTTATGCTTTCTGGGTACTGTGGGTAGCTAAGTTTGAATTAAATGAATGGAACGTTTCCAGGGTAATGTGCACTCACAAATCTTAGAACTGCCTGCCACTGTATGCAGAAGCTGAGGTGTTCGTCATGTTGTCTGTGACATTATATGAGTTAATTCTCACAAAATAGGCCATTTGAGAGGTAAAAACAGAGTTTAGACATAGAATATTGCTCTTTGGTGGTTAATGCTGATAATAGTGCTACAAAAAAGGTAAAGGATCACTGTGGTGCTGTGGTTTGGTTTACATTGACTTGGATTTTTACAGAATACATCTCATGTAAAGTTTTTTGCAGAATAGATGTCCATAAAATGTCTTTGTCAGAGCAGTGAAAGTTTGCTGTCTCTAATATTTATTGTGAGACTAGATCACTTGAAAAATTCCCCCCTAGATTTTGTCAGAACTGATATCTAAAACTATTTCCTAGTGNCTCTTAGAACTGCCTGCCACTGTACGCAGAAGCTGAGGTGTTCGGCATGTTGTCTGTGACATTATATGAGTTAATTCTTACAAAATAGGCCATTTGAGAGGTAAAAACAGAGTTTAGACATAGAATATTGCTCTTTGGTGGTTAATGCGGATAATAGTGTTACAAAAAAGGTAAAGGATCACTGTGGTGCTGTGGTTTGGTTTACATTGACTTGGATTTTTACAGAATACATCTCATGTAAAGTTTTTTGCAGAATAGATGTCCATAAAATGTCTTTGTCAGAGCAGTGAAAGTTTGCTGTCTCTAATATTTATTGTGAGACTAGATCACTTGAAAAATTCCCCCCTAGATTTTGTCAGAACTGATATCTAAAACTATTTCCTAGTGCTTGATTCTTAACGGTGTTATTTTAAGTCTGGTGGGATAGGATATGATCAGGTTGTGTTGAAGCAGATGTGAGCTGCCACACTGGATGAGCAGTGAAATTGAAATGTTTACTGCTGTCATCTGTAAATTTGTACTTGTATAATCCAAATAGGCTTTAATTTTTCTGTTCTTTAACTCTTGGGGTTTGTTTTGGTTTTTTTTTAATCTCCAGTAGTGGTCAAGTCAGGAGTAGCAGACAAGTTTTTATGTTTCATATTTTCATTTAGTTTTGATTTTCTGCCCTGTGAAAGGGATGATTCTGACAGAGTAGCAGGTAGTAATGCAGATTTCTGTGCAACTGAACTTATTTCTGCTGTAAATGTGATGTTATTTTTGTGCTCCTTTTGAAAGAGAAGTGCTATTTCACTGCCTGTAAAAAGCAGAAATAAATCTCACATACCCTTTTAGTTTGAAATTGCCTGGTCTTATCTCCTCTGTTTGCCAAATCAGATTTTTGTTTAGACCCTTCCTTGAACAGATCTAATGCTCATGGCCAACAGAGGAACAAAGGCCTCCCCAGTTTACTTCCCTGCTCTTTCAGGTGAGTTAAATTTGTTCACGGAAGGATCTAACACACCCCAGAGTCCACAAAAGATGAGTTGCAGGAGAGCACAGTTGGGAGTGTCTGTAATGAAAATTCAGGACTCATTTGGACCCCTTCAGCAGTGATGAACTGTAAGAAATCTGTCCTTTACCGTTTTTCTGTTTCTTTTTTTTTTGTGCTTTTCCTGATGCTTATCTTGATCTGTCTGAGATAATTTAGCTCTCAGGTTGAACGCTATTAACAGTGACAGTTCAGTGAGTGGAATGATTTTGTGGAAGTCAGTTGAGCAGTATACCCGATGCAAGTGAGAGATGGGAACTGTATGTTCAGATTGCCCTTTTCACATCACCAGGTTGCTAAATAAATCTGAAAAATTACTTTTAAATAAATTGAGTAGATGTATCTACAGAAACAGGGATGGGGGGGACCTCATCCTGCTCCTGTCTTGCATACTTGTTTAAAGTTCCAACTGTAAATCGTGTCCATCTACCCTGTAAGGATTTACCAGAGAGTATGTGTCAGACTGCTTATTCCATTAAATTTTCCTTATCTTCTCATTTATTTCTGAACCAGCTGAAACATGAGTCTCTTAGCACCTCTGAATGCTGCTGCAGTAGGTAGGTTAAGTGTAGTTTACTCAACTATGCTGTTGCCTCGCCAAAAGGGAAACAAAGCTAAGGTTCAATATTTGTGATCTGAGATGGGTGGTATGTTTAATATTCTAATCCTAGTGCACCCCTTTTTCATCGTCTCCAGTAAAAAAAATCTTGTGCTCTGAACTTGCCTAGTTTTCCATGGGGAAGGAGAGTGCAAGCCAGGAAACTGCAGCCCATATTTAGCAGTTGCACAGCCATGAATCTGCCAGTCATATATCTCATCAGTAACAGCAAGAATATTTGCTGTGGATGTATAAGTATCTACAAACATAAAGAGCTGTTCACAAGGAAATTAAGATGCAACTTCACATTGTATTTAAATGCCCTCTAACTGTAAACTGCCAGGGAAAGACTTGGTCCACCTCTCCCCTGCTTTCTTTGCATCAGCTGCAGCAATTGTGCAGTTCAGGGACCACTGCTGCATTCATCTACTGCAGAAAATGTGGAGAAATGCCAACAGGAAAGCTAGCACATGTGCTGACTTCAGATTCAGTAGTATGTACTAGAGATACAATTATAATACTAACTTTTTTTTCTGGTGTGGATTGTGTCTTCTAATATCAAGCTGTAAAACTTGTGGCGCAGCTCAAGATTTTGAGATACACAGGTTGCCAAACTCTGGAGGACTTAATTTGCTGTCTTACTGCAGTTTTGTCCATTACAGGAGTCCTTACCTGCTGCTTTATAATGTTGTACAATGCGTCTTCTTACAGATACTGTCAACTAGCTAAGTCCTTGGAGTTTGGTCTACTTTCCTTTTCCTGAACATGGCAAATAGGATCAATCATAGTAACATAAAGTGGAAAGACCTAAGAATTCCAGAGTTCAGGACAAGAAATATGAGTTCCCAGAATTAATACCTTTTCTATTATTTTTCCCTGTGCACGCTTAGCCTTAGTTTGCTCGTATTTTTTTTAAGGTGCTTGGAATATAGATATGCTGGCTTAAAGCTGGTAAATCCTTCTTCTGTTGGAATCACCATATATCCCCTTTGGTTTCGGGGAAAGTGAGAGAGAGTCAGAAACAGTGACAAATTTTAAAAGTCATGTGATCATATACTGCTTCTGGCATGAATTTTCTTCAGCTTTTACCCTCTGATCAAAGTGAATTAGTTACAGCTAGTTTTTTTTTTTGCTTCCAGAGCAGCTCAGAATTAATTATGCAGCGAGTAAGTACTACTTTCCCCTTCTTCGGTGGGGTGACATAGCTTATGTTATCGTTAACTTGCCCTGTTGCATTTTTTCTACTTGTAGGTGAACCATAAAACTCGCCTTCCTCACACAGCAATGACAGAAATTGTGGGGCAGGAGGGGAGATGATTTAAGGTGCAAGTTCTTCAGGATTTTGAGGAGAAAAATCCTTCCTCTTAGCTTATGGCACCCAGACTATCTTCTGGTCTCCTTTTTCTCATATTTTGTACGGGCTTTTTTATTAAGCTTTCATTTGTAGGTCAGCCTTCCTGCAAAGCTTGTGTGACACAAGGCGCCAACTTGGACCTTATTCAGAGGCCTAAATGCATCCTGTGACTTACTTTAATTCTTTTATTGTCTTTGCTTGATCCTTCCAACTGAAATTGTGGAAATACATCAAGAAGGTGTTCATTTTTGCCGTGTGGAAGATCTCTAACCCTAAAGGAAATGTTAAGAGTTTGAAATTACTAGTGTAATTTACATATCTAGACTTTTTATAGTTGTTTTTAATATTTTTGTTTTCAGATGGTGAACTGAACGTTCTGGATGACATTTTGACTGATGCTCCTGACCAAGATGATGAATTGTATAACCCTGACAGTGAGCAAGATAAAAGTGAGAAGAAGGGTAGGTGACTTGTAGTGGATGTCCTGCAGGAACATAGATGGTAAAAACTGTCATTCTTATTAAAGTTTTTGAAGTAGTGACTCATATCCTGAGTGAAATAGTTCCAAAAGTCTTTATTTCATGGATATTTAATTTTTCACCTGACCTTCCATGCCAACAGTTAACTAGGTTTCCTTTTGTCTCAAAAGCAGTTACTGAGTCCGGCTTGTTGTGAGTTTGTTTCCTGTTAGAAAATGACTGTCCTTTTTGGTTCGATGAAGGGAAATGGGAATGGGGCAAGGGAGTCCGAAAGTCCGGTTCCAGCTCAGTTCTTGATTTGGCTTTAGGCAAATCCCTTACACATTTTATTCAGCATTCCCATATATAAAATTTAGAAGACGCCTACCAACACCTAAAAGATTGTTCTTTAAAGTAATACACGTTCCAGAACATGAGCTGTTCCTAACAAGCCGTTTTTAGTGTTGTTGCAAAGCTTACAACTAGAAGATGCTACCTATGACTGCAACAGGGGAATTACCCGAAGCAGAGAAAGTAGGAGCCTCTGCACAGTTTTTGGTTTGATATACAAAATAGCATTGAACTTGATATCCCTTTCTATTTAAGGATCAAAAAGAAAAACTGACAGGATGGAAAATGCTGAAAGCAAGAGACAAAAACCTTCTGTACATTCATCGAGGCAGATGATGCCAAAGCCTCCTAGTTCATCAGTTAGCAATAACAAGAGAATAGTGAGTACGAAAGGAAAACCAATATCAGAATACAAGAATGAGGAGTATCAGAGGTCTGATAGAAACAAGCGCCCAGATGGTGATCGAAAGACACGCATGTCGAGCAGTTCCAGAGAACCTTATAAAGGACAACCAGAAAAAACTTGCATGAGGAAGAGGGATATTGACAGAAGGGCGAGGTCTTCTACACCGGATGGTTCAGAGGTATTAAATATTCTTGCTGCCTTATAAATAAAGCATATTTATTGAGACTTTTGTAAGGCGCATTCTCTTAGACTGTGCGTGCATCCTGACAGTGTTACATGACTGCTGATTCACTTTTTCTTTAAACATCAGAGAATCAGGCATGATGTGGATAGAAGACCAAGCAGATCCAGCCATTCCTCTAAAGAAGAGGTGAACTCTGAAGAATATTGTTCAGATCGCGAGACTGGCAGTAGTGGTTCCTCTGAACAAGGCAATACAGAGAATGAGGAGGAAGGAATGGAAGAAGAGGAAGATGATGAAGGGGAGGAGGACGAAGAGGTGGAAGAAGATGGGGAGGAGGATGAAGAAGAGTATGAACAGGATGAGAGAGATCAGAAGGAAGGAAATGACTATGACACACGAAGTGAAGCCAGCGATTCTGATTCTGAATCTGCCTCTTTCACAGATGGGTCAGTCAGATCTGGGTCTGGTTCAGACGCATCAGGTACGTAACATCTAGCATGCTAATATGAAATACCTTGCCATTGTAAGTTTGACTACTTTTAAAAATAACCACTTCCTGACTATGTCAGAGTAAGCCTTAGCAGCACATGTCAGTAAGATGTTAATTATGAAATACGTAGGCAAGGAAAAAAATGCACTGGAAAGTGGCATTTCCTCAGACCAAAGCTTGTGAACATCGGGATTACCATGCTGAGGATTCATAGTGTTCTTGGTTGCTTTGGCCTTGCTCTTCAATGCGTTGAAACTTTAGAATTAGTATTTCCTTAGATAGCAAATAGCTTTGTTTCCTGTATGATTCATTTTAAATTGGTGTTGAGCTGTTCTGTGTTCATCTAGATGAGTGACCAGGTAGGCTGGTGTAGTAAAAGCACTGTCTTCCCAGGGAAGAATAGTTGAATCTTAAATAGCAGTTGCCTTCAGCATAGGAAATCTAAACCTAAGTTGAAATGATACGCTATTAGGGCAAACTTAGAAAGAGGGAAGTGTTTTAAGCAGAAACTAGAAACAGATGGTTTGCAGTTGTATGTTATAACTGGTCCTGATTTACAGATGTGAGGTGTTAATGATGTCAAAACGAGAAGTATTTACTGTTTGTCGGGTTTTTGTTTGGTGTGTGTGGTTTTTTTTTTAAGAAAGCAGCTTGCAATCCTCTTAAGATTCCTCTGTGTATCTTCCTTGTCTGAGGTCTCCATAGGTGGTCATCCTCCTTAACATAATGCGCTTTTTGGCTCAGCTCTGCTGTTTGGAATTAAGAGAACAGAAAGGTGTAACCTAAAGACAAGTGAAGCTGTAATAACTGTTCTAAAAAGCTCTGCAGTAAAACATAACACTTTTAAGAGTGGAAACAGTTGCCCGTGTGCCACAGTGTTTTGTTTTCATACCTCTTGCAATTTTGTTGAGCTCTGAGCAAATGAGCCCATATCACTATCTCAAAACAATTTGTGCTGTGTTGCAAATTTGGCTGAAGGCTGGAGAGAAGAGCTGAACCACCCTTACTAAAACACCTAGGATATAAATTCTGTCCCTAAACTTTTAACGTAATTACTAGATTTGTGTCATTTGTCTTCCTTTTGTGAATGAAAAGCTTGAGTAATTAGCATTTGCTTTTGTGCATGATAGTTTTGGGGCAGTAATCACCATTTTCACGTGCAAGCCAAAAGCAAACTTCACTATTACAGATATTATTTTCCTGTCTCAGTACTGTTTATCTCAATTTTGCCTGCCATTTCATGTTTAAAATACTGGTTTTGTTTGTTACGGGGTTTTTTTAGATGAGAAAAAGAAGGAGAGGAAGAGAGCTAGAGGTATCTCTCCAATTGTTTTTGACAGAAGTGGAAGTTCTGCATCAGAATCTTATGCAGGTATTCTTTCCTTTTATCGCTTCTCATCCTGACTTGCATCAAATCTTAATGTGTAATCTGTGGGGTATTTATGGGGTATGTAGCTTTGTATAATTTGGTATTGACTTCTGGCATGTTGTGTGTGGATACCTTTAGGGGGAAGTAGGCTTTCTTGTTACTTTAATGCTATTCTGTTGCTTAAGTGGAATTTTCACTTTTTTTTTTAAACTTGGAAGATGATGATTCAGTGACTAGTTTTCTGAGTAGGAAATTGTTCAAATACTATTTTAAAAAACGAACCCAAACCAAACAACCCAAAAACAAAACCAAAAAAAACCCAAAACAAAACAAAACACTCGTGCACATTGAATAGTATTTTTTTGTGTGTGTGGGTGCGCGCCAGAAAGCATAATTTGTCATGAATGAAAATTGTATGTGACAAAGCTGTAGAAATTGTATATTATCTCTATTAAGGCTCAATCTGAACAAATGTACTTTGGCTAAACACAGGTTCAGAAAAGAAGCATGAGAAATTATCATCTTCCGTTCGTGCTGTCCAAAAAGGTATCATTTAAATTTGAATTTTTAATGCATGCCCCATAGCAAGCCATTGTCTCTGTTCACTAAATTACCTGTAATTAGTAATGTTCCGATATAAATCAGTTTGAGCGCATAATTGTTCAGAGCATAACAAGTGAATCTTGAGCTACTTTTGCATGTGTTGAGAGCGATAGGCAAAAAGTTCAGTCACTCTCCTCCTTGCAGTGGCAGCAAAGCAGAAAATAAAGTGCTTGAATCTGAAAATAGGAGCATTTTAGCATTCTCTGTTGGACAACTTGTGCTGATACGAGCATTACCCAGTATTTGTCCAGAGGTTGTTAAGCAAGGAAATAAGTCCTGTATATCGGAACATCACTGAATCGCGCTGATTTTATTTTTTTTCCTTTACCTGAATATGTAAGTTTTAGTTTTGATTTGGTTTTCCCTGGCATTTTGTGCTCTACAGCGTAGACTTTGAGTTCTAAGTTGGGTGGTTGACTGTGATAATACATAGGTAGGAACTGGGTAGGATGCAGTGTTTTTGAAGGAAACAACTATCTACACTCAAAACAACATTCTTGACAACTGTAGGTATTTACAGTTCACCTTATTTGACACTTTGTTTTTTCAGACCAAACAAGTAAACTTAAATACATTCTCCAAGATGCAAGATTCTTTCTCATCAAGAGTAATAACCATGAAAACGTATCACTTGCTAAAGCAAAGGTATGTTTAATTTTCTTCAAACTGATCACTTTGTCTATTTTTTAACACACCTGCCTTAATGTACAACAGCATATAGATAGATGCATTCTTTTATCCATCACTCAGATCTTGATAGAGGCAAGGATCAAAGCTGCTACTCTTTGATTCTTCAATGGCAGCTATTCTGCTTCCACTGTAACCTAGAAAATTTTCTAGACCATCAGTCATTTATCTTGGTAGGAGTAGCTTTAAAAAGGGGCTTCAGGGTCTATTTGGTAACGTCCTAAGCCAACCTCCATTGGGAATGTTGTGATGCTATTTTCTCCCTTTCATCAGCACCTGCGTTCATACTGCTATACTGTGAGAAGGTTCAGAAGGTTGTTTTGGCTTTCAGCTGATGCTATAAAAGCATTTTTTCTCAGTTGATGTGGGGATCTGAAGCCTTACTGTAGAAATGTATGCCTGGCAGTGCTGGTGTAAGGGAATTCTTTAGGAGGGGTTCCAGCACACTGGACTTCAGCTGCTGAGGAATTGCAGTAGGCCACTCTGGTGGTTTTGTATTTGCATGTGTTATTTGGAACAGCTTGTATAGAAAATAGCTGATCTGCTGTTAATTTACACAGAGTAGGTGATGCTGTTAATGAAGATTTTCTAGAATAGAATAGCATTAAAATGATTAAATCAGTCTTAAAATTCCTGGACACTCTCCAGCTTGGGTCTGATTTGTGCAGTGAACACATTGTGACTGCTGTTTGCTTTAGCTTTTTTGAGGAATAGGTCCTTTCTGTGCCTCATCTACACTTCAGGCTGCAACAGTATTCGTGTAAAGTTCTTGGAGTGGTTGCTTTGTCTCTTACAGGCATCAGTGCTTTGCCACTGCACTTTCATGAAACTGGTTTTTGTGATGCCAATGTAATAAGTGGTTCTGGTTCACAGCAGAGCTTCACAAGCAGCCTGAAGTTTGACTGAAAGCTAGTAAAAACCCGAGATAGTTCTCTGGTGACTAATGAATTGTCAGAGTCAGGCAAGCCCTAATCTGAGCACAGAGTAGGACATGAGCACATATCTTCAATAAAAAAGGAAGGAGAGGAACATTTTCTCTGGCAGACCCTGGATCATATTCTGAGGCTGAAGTTTGAACACATTAAACCGGCGTAAGCTTCTTCTCTGAGCTTGCCCACTGAATGGATTCGGAGCTGATCTTGGTGCAAAGTAACGCAGCAAACTAGTATTCTGTAGCTCAGCTCAGTAGGTACTTCAAAACAGATTGGATTTTATTGTGCCTGGCTACACAATGAGTGATGAAAGGGAAGAGGTGGGAATTAGGAGGTGGGGGTGTGGGAGGCTGAACAAACTGTGTTGAGTTGTCTTGCCAATTCAAAATGCTGATCTTGTGTCTTTCATGTTTCTGGCCTTTTACTAGAAGAGTTTCAAAGTCTGCAAACTGTCCATAAAAAAATCTGTCATACTAAGAAGGTTGCTGAAGTCTGCCTACCCACCTTTCAGTACACGTGCTGCTGGATTTTCATAATTTGTGTGTATTATGTAATATATGAACTCCCAAAGTAACTTCAAACATACATTAAAAGTACTAAAGGCAAAGGCGTTCATATATCTGTCCATCATAATTACAAATGAAACCTTATAGATGTTCTAAATGCATCTGCAGTGTTCAAAAAAGATTGAAAAGCCAATGTTTTAAAAGTTTTATCATGAGGCAGGCTAAAAATATTTTCTCAAGGAACTGAATTTAGCAATACCTTTCTTTTTCCATTATCTTCTATCCCAGACCATGAGTTTGGTCGTATTTTTATCATCTGCACTATATACTTCTGTTAGCTAAATCACTTGAGATGAACTCTTATATTTTGGTGGTGTGGTGGGGGTTGTTTTGTTTTAGGGAGTATGGTCGACACTTCCAGTGAATGAAAAGAAGCTTAATGCTGCATTTAGATCAGCGAGGAGTGTTATTTTGATATTCTCTGTAAGAGAGAGTGGCAAATTCCAAGGTAAGGGAAAGTGAGCTATTACCAAGGTAAGTGAAAGTGAGTTTTACATGCAGTGGCTTTTCTGTTGTGTCTTTGCGACAATTCATGTGAAATCTTTTAGGATTTGCAAGACTGTCTTCAGAGTCCCATCATGGAGGATCACCTATACACTGGGTGCTGCCTGCAGGAATGAATGCAAAAATGTTGGGAGGTGTTTTTAAAATTGACTGGATTTGCAGGTAAATAATTGCTCATTTATGTTGCTGTTTAGTAACAAGGCATTATAATACCATTTCTGTGTATTACTCACTTGAGCGCTGACAGCATCCTTTTGAAAACTCTATTCAACCAGGGATCTGTCCTCCATAATTTCCAAATCCATGCCTCCATGTTACTGATCTTGGGACTCCGGTCTGTATCTGACACGCACTATAGAATTTTATTTTTTTATGTAGACAATTAATTGATTAGAGATTAACACTTGATTGTTTTCCTTCACTGATCTCTTGTACCAAAAACAGAAAACTATTCTGAAGTCTTTGGGTAAGAACCAACTGCTCACTTGAAGAGTGGATAAAAGGGGAAAAAAAATCCTGTAAGGACAGATCTGTCTTCATTTGACACCTTGGTGTCCGACTGAACAAAGAAAATGCTACTGCTCGAAAATAACATATGAAATAGTACAGATATTTTGCATAACGTATAGTTTGTGACCAGTATGTTCATTGATTTAACTTAGTATGTCTTACAGAAAAGGTTTTAAACCTCTCTGAAGAAAAAGAGCTATATCAGTCCTGTGTGATAAATTGCATGGTTTTGGGCTGACAAAAGAACTAAATAGAGGGAAGGTGAGACTTTGAATTGGAGAAAAATCTAAGCCGGAAATGTCCTCTGGAAGTTACAGACTCTCGCCTCCAGCTCAAAGTGGTTCTAGTGTCGTAGTTAGGTCGGATGCTCAGGGATTTATTTTGGTAGGTACCATGAGCTACCACCTCCTGTAGAGTCTGGTCAGCATATTCAGATGATGAGATAACAAGCAAGCACGATCTTGATATTAAACATTTTTTGGTCTTTGTACAATAAGATTGGCTGTCATAATATGGACGATACTAGTTAATGCTGGAATAAGTCAAAGTAAAATCTTGAGTTACTAATACTTGATATGTACTAATACATTCATTCAGAGACCTGACAGTGCAAAGGGTAACAGGATTATTTTGTATATAATGTCCTGTTGTGTGCATTTTTAAATCTTTTTTTTATGAAAAACGGAGGCAAAGCTATAAATGATGCCACTTGCATATTTAGGCGTGAATTGCCGTTCACTAAGTCTGCTCACCTGACCAATCCTTGGAACGAACATAAGCCAGTAAAGATTGGACGCGATGGACAGGTTTGTTAATTTTTTTTTCTATAACCCACATTTTCTAGTGCTTGCTTTCTGCTTTCTATGTACAGAAAATTTGGAATCATTTGAGATCAGTTGTTACTTGCAGTAGAGTATTGTGACAAAGGCACTTGGCTTATTTCTCATGTTGTTGTTAAAGAAGGAAACAGAAAACAATATGATGTCCATTCTGTTGTCACCTCTGTGTTAAACAGTGTTTGATGCTTCAAAACTGTGATCTTTTGGACTTGAAATGTAATGTGCCTTGCATTGATGGTATGCAAACCTATATAGCATCAATTTTTATGAACAAGTTCAGGTGTTTCCAGCTGTGTTCTGCATTGCATATTTTTTTTAGATACTGCATTGCTTAGGGCATAGACCATTATAAAGTATATGCTAAGTAAATTTTAAGTGGGATGTCTCTGTCTTGTTAGACATACCAGAGTGCAGGTATGTTGCTGCTGTCATCAAGTAAGCCAGCCTTCACTAAAATAACAGGTTCTGCTTTCTTAAGGCAAGATGGGAGTTTCATAATCCCCATACTGTTTGGAAAATGTACGCTCTACGTTATTTTGCCCGTAGACAAGTTCACTTGGTTGGGGCAGCAGAAGTAAAACAGTATTTTCAGTCTTGTTTTTAATTTAGTGTGAATTTTAAACAAATAATAATTCTGTTAACTTTGTTTCTGTTAAATGGCCAAGGAAATAAATTTTTTTAATGTTTTGTCCACTTCACCATAGAGTTGCAATCTGGACATGGGTTTCATCTTTTTTCGTAAAATTGCTGTACTGTTAGGTACTGGGCAGGTATTGTCTGATGCTTGCTCTCTCTGCTTTTCAACTCGGGTTTTTTCCTGAAGTGGTTGTCATTTGTCCATTTACATTTTGTGTAACCCTGACTGGATCTCTGTTCTGAGGATGTGTACACTGAGCTGCTTGCGTTTATGACATTGTTTGGGAAGTGTTCTGCAGGCCTGCTAGTCCCCAGGTTGAAGAAGCACTTTTTTGGATTGTTTTGCACGTGGCTCCTGCTAGCTTCATTTGATGGCCCTGAGTTCCTGTACCAGAAGAGGGAGTCAACAAGTTGATCTCTGTCCCTCTCTGCTCCAAACAACTTGTGGTGTCAGATGCTCACATTGTATCCGTCTTGTCCCCCACACCCCACATACTCCTCTTTTATTCTAGGCTGGAGAGACCTGACCTGCTCAGTCATTGCATGAAGGAATTGTTAAGCTTGTTCAGTTACCCCTCGTGCCCTGCTTTGAAGCTTTTACACTTCTGCTGTCCCCCTATTTTTTGAGATGCAGGGGTCGAGAACTGCACCCGGTATTTAAGATGTGGGTGGAACGTGGATTTTCACTGTGTATAATGACTTTCTGTGTTCCTTTCCTAATAATCCTGAACACACGATTTGCTTGTTTTGCCTGCTGTCAACCATTGAGCTGGTATTTTCATGGACCTGTCTATCATACACTGAAGAACTCACTTTTGAGTGGTGATAGTCAACTTCATCAGGCCATGGCTTTATATATGAGGCTGGGATGGATTTTCTTCCTACGTGTGTTACTTTTCTCTCTGTAATAGGTGATCATTTTCTTTGTGATGAAAAACAGTCCTCTGATTTTGTAGCAAAACAGTGATGTGGCCTATATGTCTCATGGGAAGATATGGTTGCCCCAAGTGTTGGACTATGTTATGAAAATTCTAAGTAGTGCCTAAAGAGTGAAAGGTAATGTAAGTGATTTTTGCTCTGTCTCTAGTGATGCTGAAATATCTTCAAAAATTTTTTTTAATGTATGTTGTTAATGTATTTGGGGAAGGTTTCATTTCTTCAGTTTATAAACCACTACTGAACTTCTAACTAATTCTAGGAAATTGAGCCGGAATGTGGAACCCAACTTTGTCTTCTCTTCCCTCCTGATGAAAGTATTGACTTGTATCAAGTCATTCATAAAATGAGGCACAAGAGAAGAATGCACTCACAGCCACGATCAAGAGGACGTCCATCCCGTCGAGACCCTGTTCGGGACGTGGGAAGGTTAGAAACGTTCTTTGGACTGATAATAGGCACATGTATCAGAATAACGTGATGGAGGAATATGATTCGTCAAAGCTTTCCCTGCGATAAAGAAGAGAGAAAATCCTCAAATCAAGCTGCATGGACAAGTTTGTGGCTTCATTGAGGATTTCGCATGGTTCCCCGGTCTGTCATTTTTCAAGAGGAAAATGGGGATCTGCTTTTGCAGAAAAAAGCTCTTAAAGTGCTGTCTAGTTTAGACTAGATCATTTATTGAGATAATGCAACGTGTAATGCTAGCTGTAGGTAAGCTTGGCTTGATTACAAGCAGGCTAGATGGAGAGAAGGAAATATTTATATGCCAAAAATGTGTTAATATCTTGTAAAAGCCTTTTCTTTCAGGTGTGTCTCTGGATAAGCCTTATCAAATATGGGACTTTTATAAGGATCACTTAGAATTTTGCAGAAGATGCCGCCTCATTTTGAGGATAAAATATTTAAGTTATTTTGATATTCAAGAGGAGCATTATTGGGACTATTTCAAATTGTGTCACCGTGATGTGTTAACCCCATTGCCAAATATTCTCTAACATGTAACCACTGAATTCACACATCTTGCTGAGCTTCTGAAAACAGTAGGTTCTTTCCAAAAGGGATCAAGTGGCCCTTGGAGACCCGGCAACAAACCAAAAAGAATGGCTGTTGCTGTGTCTGTATATACAACCTTTCCAGATGCTGGCAGCACCTGTGGACTTAAAGTATTTTTAGAGGATCGACATGGTTATTGATCACTGCTATATGAACTTAACATCATTTTCCAGAAAAAAAGGGGGTATAACTTGTTACAGAATTGGAGAAGTCATTGCAAAGAACTGATATTGGCCCTTCTGCCAAACACCTTTTCCCTGTGTAGCCACTTTGCATACAGACTGATGTATGGCTTGGGCTGAAACCTTTGGTTAAGTTTCCTCTTTGTGGAAACGTCCTGTGGTAGGTACAGATACCCAACAAGAGTCCCCATTTCCTTGAGCTTAAAAAAGGACACTGTAACGAGTAGGTAGGAGGAAACCTGGCAGCGCCCCCCTATTTTTGGCTTTAAAGGACTGAACACCAAGATGGCTTTTGAAGTTAAGCTAAGAGGTTTCCAGTGCAATAAAGTATATACAAGTGAAGGTTTTGCAATGGACTGCAAACTATACATATAACACCAGCACACCTTCTCAAGCCTGCCAGGGCCTCCATTTATGTATGTGGCTTACAGCTTAAAGTCAGTAGTTGGACTACTATATGAACTGTTTCTATCATATATTATACCGGTCGTAAATGCACTCTCAAAACTACAAGAAAGCGGTATGTTTATTCTTTACACCAGCTTTTATTTTCCTTGATCTGATTTTGCTGTAGATGCAATTGCTTTGGTTTTTGGGCTTTTTGCTCATAGTAAAGAATCTGCTTTCATTTTAAAAAGCTTAGTAACGGGGTATGGTGGGCTTTGAAGACTGAAGTCGGGAAGGGGGAGGAGAAATGACTCTTTATAAAACTGAAAGCTACATGAGCTTGTTACTCAACAAGCAAGTTGCACGTTAATTAAGTGATTTAAGAAATTTAATTTGTTGTCGTGTCATAAGGAATTACATTGCTGGGGTTGGGCGGGGAGGGAACGGATTTGTAGATGCTTTGTGTTTAGAAACACTGTTATGTTAGCATTGGAGTCTCCCATTAATGTTTATGTACCTTGGTGGAGCAAAATTAGCAGCCAGTGTTCAGTTCTTTATTAAAAATAACGGCAACTGAAATGTAACTGTTTTATAATCAAACTTCCTCCCTGAGAGTGAAGTTCTTAAAGATAAAATCTATTCTGTAAAAGAGCTGTTTGTCTAGGAAGGAACCCCAATTATTTTAATTACTAGGAAGCTTAAGTGTCTTCTCTGTAAAAGGCACCAACACATTGCTGGTAAATTGCTTAGAGCGGAAATTGTGAGAAATAGTATCATTGGCCTACCCAGTTAGAAAAGCTACAGTGGAAGAAGCAATTTCACAAAGCATGCACAGTTTTATTTATAAATGTTATGGAAGTAGACCTTTTATAGAATTCTTTACCCCGTAGCTGTCAAGTACAGCAATGTCCATGCCTTCTGACTGTAATTATATATTTTGCCATCTATTTTCACTGTATTTAGTTCTGTAAATTATTTTGTTACCCATTAGGTTGTTTAAAAATGTAATATGGAAAGTGCCATGTTAAAGCCTAAGTCTGAGCTTGGTTTAGACAAATTTGTTACCCTTTCCTTGGCATGAAGGTACAGTTGGGTGGAGTTCCTTCCTTAACTACCAAAGCTCCTGTAGCCAGAAAGGAACAGTGGAGGGTATTTAATCTGACTACTGTTCCTGATTATTTGAGTTCAAATTTAAAGTTGTAGAACATTTTGAAGCAGATGGAATTCAAAATGATTAAATTGAGATCCTGGGCAGCTCGAGCGATTCCTGTGAGGTGTTCTTCTGTGACGAATGCTCCAAGCAACCTTGTTTAATGTTTGATATCTAATTTGTGTAGGCGTCGACCAGAAGATTATGATATTCATAACAGCAGAAAGAAACCAAGGATTGACTATCCCCCTGAGTTTCACCAAAGACCAGGTTAATATCTTACTATGAAGATTTGTGTGCACCAGTTCACAAGTGTTTTCTCTTCTACTGTACCGTCAATAATTCAAAAGTAAAGTATTGGTACGACTGGGTTATAAAAATGGGACTTGTCCTAAGTCCCACCTGCTTATTTAATCAACCTCTTGCAGAAGTCAGTGATGCTGTTTCACTGGTGAGAGAGAGCAAGCTCAGTTAATCTATGCTGAGCCCTTTTAAGAGCCTCAGAATTGTGTACATTGTTGTGAATGATCCTCTCAAGCGCTTCGTTAATCCGGGCACAAGAATTGGTTTGATGTACTTGTCAGTGCACTAATTGTCAAATTAAAATGTTGAACAGAAATTTCCAACTGGGAAAGTCAGCCGAGATTACCTGACTAGCAGCCTGTGTATAGAGATGACGGTAGAAATTTGGTTATGTTTGCAGAGAGAATTTTTTTACACGCTTAACATGAGGAAGGGAGGGGTAAGCTTCACTGCGTTGTACAAGAAAGTCTAATGATGAGTGTGAGAAAGGAGTTTTGTTGTTCTCCAGAAAGAAACGTTTGCAGCGGTAACGCAGCAACAACACTGGTAATATTGCAGATATTTTTTCTTCAAAAAGTAATTATTAAAAAATTGTCACTTTTAATCTACCTAATCTTGCTTCACTGCTATTAGAAATACATATTCCATTATTTTAGTAGGAGATTTCTAAAGAATGTGCCTTTATGTGTCCAGCTTTACTGCAAAGCCTATGTTCTTTGATGCAAAAAGAATGTTGTTGCCCTGGCTTTCCAAGACAATTGTTTAGAGTACAGAACTTTTTTTTTTTTTAAATAATGAAGCTTGGAAGCATTATGTTATTAGCCTAAGCATTGCTGGTGTTTTGCACCATTTTACTGAGCTCTTTGAAGTTTTCTTCCTGGGATTTACTGAAGCTAAAAGAATTCTCTGCCCTATGGGGCGTTTCCAGATGTGTTTTAGGTTGTTTTTCATTTTGTGTGTAACATTGTATCCAAAACCTATAAGGAAAGAAAACAACCTGAAGAGTTGGGAGCTGAACATCTTTACTGAATGCACAGTTAATAAGTAGTAACAGTAGTGTGCTGAACTGCCAAGGGACAGTACCCTTCAAATTTATGGGCGTTCCCAGTTTGTTTCACTAAAGCTCAAGTCTATTTGCACAGATTACCCAGTTGCATATTTGTTTGTACTGTGTGCAAGTTCCTTGGGTATATCTGTATCATTTTTTTGTTACTACATTATACTATTTTTCTCTACAGTCTACAAGAAGGTGTAAGTTTTTTGAGACTTATTTCGAAAGCAAGGGTAATGGCAAGTAGACACAGCTTCATAGCTGGTACAAAATGAAAGGACAGTTTCTAATGAGCATATTTTTTAAGACTGTTAACTTCAGATGGTAAATTGAATTAATACTGCTTGATGTTTGAACAGGGTATATAAAGGATCCCAGATATCCTGAAGTAGACAGGTAAGGTGTGTTCATGTTATCAATTTTATGCCCTGCTAACTTGTCTATATGGATAAATTGGATTTAGTTCTATAAATTTTTATTCCCAACAGACGATTTTCAGGAGTTCGACGAGATGTATTTTTAAATGGGGTAAGTTGCTGCATGCAGACTTTTGGGGAACTCTTTATATGTACGCTTCCAAAGAACACTCATCAGAAATGTTAATGATACTGTCTTTCATTTTAGTCCTACAATGATTACGTGAGGGAATTCCACAACATGGG
Organism: Steatornis caripensis; assembly: GCA_013398225.1. Classification (NCBI taxonomy): domain Eukaryota; kingdom Metazoa; phylum Chordata; class Aves; order Caprimulgiformes; family Steatornithidae; genus Steatornis; species Steatornis caripensis. The sequence continues at coordinate 332,616 of VZSC01015702.1, forward strand.
ACCACCACCACCATGGCAAGGAATGGTTTGTGTCTTGTTGAATTCAGTTTTTCTCTGTAAAATACGGGGTTTTTTGCTGCCCTCTACAGAAGCCTAGCATATTTGATGTGCTTTCAACTCTTCCCTTTTCCTAAAATGTATCTTTGCTGTAACTATGTAAAATCTTTAGGGGAAAAAATCATTGATATCAAGTATTTTGTAATTAGCTCTGGTATAGTCCAGCATTCTAGTAAGCAGTACAGCAGCATGAATGTGGCTTCATTTGAACCTACAAGAAACTGAAAGCTCTGAGGAAATAGCAGAACCCTCCTTTAGCCTACACGAGAGGGTGTGATGAAAGTTTGTATTCCGCTAAATATTCGTGGTAATTAGCTTTCTCTGAAACAGCAAATGCATCAAAGAGGTGGACTTGCTGCAGAGGCTCATGGAATCAGCTAGCATGCTCTAGTGTTGTGCAGTGGCTTGCTTTTGGCTATGGCAGTGAAGCATGCAGGAAAGTAGCAGAATGTACTGCACACCGTAATCAAAATATGTCTTGCTGTATTGCAGCCTCCACTGAAATGCACTTTTTTCCCAGTCAGATGAGCATATGTACGAGTGCATGTTATCTATGGCCAAGTACATGAAAATTAACTGAGAGTTCACTTGTACAGCTGTGGTTTTGCCATCGTGTCAGGAGGAATAGTCATTATAACTAGTTATTTTGGTTATATTTAGTAATTCTGGCCCTAAGAGCCCTGGGTAACTGTAATGAGTCTTTTGGCTCTTGAGTTTACTGCAAATTAGCAAAAGGCAGCACCAGATGTAGAGATGCTACTATAGATTCTTATTTTTCTCAGCTGAAACACAGTTCTGGCTTGTCATAACTGAAGGAAGCGAACAAAATTGTCAGACTGGGAGGAAAATGGTTTTTCAAACACAGCTAAGCTTCCAGAAACTCCCATTTTTTTCTCCCCTCTTCCCCATTCTGCATGCCGTCCAAGTAGTCATCCTGAAATCCAGCAATTCCACCTGCTTACTTTGTGACAACAGTGCAAGCAAAGATTTTTCAGTAATATGGGAAAGAAAGGCCTTGCTGATTGAAGAAATGGAAGAGAACAGCCAAGAGATGTCTTGTTTAAAAACAAAACAAACTGTCAGCTAGCCTTTTGTCAAATACTTTGTCTTGTGGAGTTAAGTTTGTTCATTTATAGTAGGAATATATTCATAAGGGATGGCACTGAAAAGACTCATTTCTGTAAAGAGCTCACTGGTTTGGACAAAATTCACATTTCATATGCATAGGTAAAAAAAACCCACCACATTTAAGTAGGATAAGTTTTATGTACAGTATCACTTTGAGGCAGATATGAAAAGAAGGCACGTTTGGGGCTTGGAGGGTGTTGGCCAAACTTCTAAATAAGCAATGGTAGAGAAGTAGTAAAGCATGCCAACTTGATGAAAAATAGTCTGCCATTCAGTTCGGAGGCTGTGATTGGATATATTTAGATGTCATTATTTCCATCTGAGTGAAAGTAACCTCTGCTCTTAATTCCCAGCACTCAGCCTGGTCTGCGTTCCTTTGTTTTGAAACACTCAACAAAATTCCTGTAACTTTCTTGTAGCCACCGTATCCAGGTATGGAGCAGCCACCACACCACCCTTACTATCAGCACCATGCACCTCCACCTCAAGCTCACCCTCCATACTCAGGACATCATCCTGTACCACATGAAGCAAGATACAGAGACAAACGAGTAGTAAGTGTCCACAGAGACAGAGGGGGACGTGAGTCTGCAGGCCAGAGTAGGAATTTGGGGTACAGATGTAGCCTAACCTGAGATCTTTTGGCTTTGTTAAACTGCATTTGTAAGACTTGCATTGGTTTTCTTTGGAAAGATCAGTTATTTATTGACTAGAGACTTCCAGCATTTTTGAAAAGCTTTTCCCAGGTGACAAAGAAGTGTGAAATTCTCAGAACATACTCTTAAGCTGAGGTGTGTGCTTCCAGCTGTCCAGCTCTGAAACTTTTCATGCTGAAGCCCAGTTTGAATAAGGACATGTCTGTAAACGTGCTTGCGCTCATGCAGAACAAATTACTTTATCAGCAGAAAAGTTTGTGTTTGATAACTTCACAGGCACATCAGAAGACAAGGCAGATTATTAAATAATTTCTGTTAGCTGGCTTTGAAAGCTGCTTAGCTTTCGGGTCTCTTGCTGGTATCTGGCATTTGAATCCCAGCTTCTCCACAGTGGAAGCACAGACATGGTGCTGCCCTGAAGATGAAAGAAGAAACTTGTGCTTAGGGATGCTGGACATAATTTTTTTTTTTAAGTTTAATTTTTTTTTCTCCCCTAATACTGGGCTTTCCCAAGCGTTGTGGCCAATCTATGGATAAGGGAAGGGAGGAGATTTTAATCTGGAAAAGAAAATAAATAGAGCTGTCCTTTCATCGCAGCACGACTACGACATGAGAGTAGATGACTTTCTTCGCCGCACACAAGCAGTTGTCAGTGGTCGGAGAAGCAGGCCTCGGGAGAGGGACCGAGAGCGGGAACGGGACCGTCCTAGAGATAATAGAAGAGACAGAGAACGTGACAGAGGCCGTGATCGGGAAAGGGAGAGAGAGAGGATTTGTGACCGGGACAGAGACAGAGGTGAAAGAGGTAGATACCGAAGATAATCTATCTGGAACCAGTGCTCACTTGAAACAAAAAAAGCTTGTATTTTTTTGTGTGTTTACAAGTAGTACATTTTATTTTCAGCTGTCTACTTAAAAGTTCGTTGCGTAGAAGGATTTATAACGACCCTCTCTATTCCAAGCATGCAGTGAACTATGAACTGGAAAAACTCAAATCGGCCAAAAATAAAATACATAAAGCTGGCACTCAACTTCATATTTCTGTTGGAGCAGAATGGGAAACAGCTAAGAATGTAGATACTGATTAATTCTCAATTAAGTGTTCATCTACTTAGTGACTTCATTCTAGGTTTTTGCATACTGATGGATAACTGCCATTTCTTTTTTTTTTTTTTTTTCTTTGATGTTTTCCTGTAGTTTCACATGGTTCAGTGGGAGAATGCTGCTATAAAGTATGCAAATATTGAAGTATGACTTTTTGACTGTATGGCAGTGTTGTAGCAGCGTTTTTTCTTTTTTTTT
>VZSC01015702.1:335812-354677 GCA_013398225.1 Steatornis caripensis
TTTTTTTGCTTTGATGTTTTCCTGTAGTTTCACATGGTTCAGTGGGAGAATGCTGCTATAAAGTATGCAAATATTGAAGTATGACTTTTTGACTGTATGGCAGTGTTGTAGCAGCGTTTTTTCTTTTTTTTTTTCCTCTTCCCTGTTTTTTAACGCTATCTGTAAAGTCAAGTGTTTTTTCAGTCTTCATTAATGAAAGCAATATTAAGAAGACACTGTTGAGATCTAATTTTTAACCTTTTTAAAAAAAAATCTTCCCGTGTTCAGTAACATTTTGGTCAATTCTCTTGTCTCCTTCCAAAATGTACACATTGCTTGGAATGTTCACAACCTGCGTGTGTGGAACCAGAACATATTGCTGTATTCTACATTGCTACCATTTTTTTTTTATAAAAATAAATTGGTAACTATTGAAATGATTAAAACTCCAGGTTGGGTTTCTTGGTCTTCTAAGCTTGCCAGCTTTGATAGAGTCTGGGAGTTCTATGAAAGTATTTGTGTTCAAAAATAGTTTAAAGGTTGTTGTGATAGGTAAAATTGATCTGAAGCCTGAATTTAGGAGAACAACTGCTGAAATAAAAAGTAATTGCTTTTCTGTTTCCACAGTGAAATAGTCAGCTTGTACCTCCTGCAGCTAATCAGTTGAGTTATTAAGGCCCTATATGTTCAACTTAAATTCAAGCTATTGAGCGGCTGTCCTTGGCCATAATCATGTGTTAGTGTGTTAGTCCTGCAAGATCCAGACTCTCCCCATGTGTTCTTTGTAGTGATTACTGCATCACTTGTTACTTCTCTTAAATAGGAAATACTTGAATCTAAATGCCAGTGGTAAAACTGCAAAAAAAGAAAAGTAAAACTTGTGGTGGAAGTTGTTCAGTTTCTCCAGCAATTTCCTAGCTCTCAAAACCTGTATGAGTAGCACTGCCTCGGTGCACTTCTTCATAACCTTTCTTCAGTGTCTTCTCAAGTAACGCAGACAGATTGTAGCACGTGCTGTAAGGACCTCCAACTCCCCAGTGCTGAGTGCTGTTAACTGTTTTTATAAAATGCAGTATAGGATTGGCCGTTCTGGAACCGTGTGGCAGTTCTGGAAACATGTGTTTTGTAGATCTGACAATAACTTGGGGTCTGTATATTTTAGTCTACACAGTAGCTATCTACATGTGCTAAGTTTGACCTCCAACATGCAAGTACGTTGGGATTTTTTTGAACACTACAAGAAGCTGAACATGTTTGGGTTTCTCAAAACAGTTCACTGTGCACTGAGAGGTATGCTTATTAGCAGTAGGATTAGATGAGTCTAACTGCAGAAGTGCATCACAGACCACCTTTATTCTTTGATGTCTTTCTCTGCTTTATATACGGATTTTAGAAAGGAGAGTTTTGGTTTTGGTTGGTTTTCTTTTTTACTTTAAAATTCAATGCTAGATAAGCCAAATTTCTCTAAGTGAGTTACAGAAAAGAAGCACCTCCTTAAAGTGACTGCAGAGCACTTTCTCAGTCCAACTTTTCCCAGCTATCCTGTTTACCACGTCCTTTGTTAGCGCTGTCTGACCCATGTCTGCAGTATGCTAGGAGGCTTGCTGGCCTTCTGGCAACCATACTGACAGACATCTCAGCAAATCTTCTGCTTGCAGAAGCTGGATGATGGGGGCTGGCAGCGATCAAGCTTAGTGGAGCTGAGCCTAGTGACCCAGCTCTGTGAACAGCTAAAGCAGAACCCTTCAGCACTGGAGCCTGAATGTCATGGTGTTCCATTTTCTGTTCATGATGCGTATTTCAGTATGCATATTCCTGCATGCAATCCCATCATAATCATAGGAACAGTGTACCAGAAGTTATCATGAGAAGCACTAGTCTTATTCTAACCCCTCTTTAGTTTGGAAACAATTCACTTGAGCTTTTGTAAATGTAGTATGAAGAGTTTAAGCAGACCTTGAACCTATTGACAATGCTAATAAAAAAGTCAATGGTAGAGTAGGGAATTTTATTATGTAAACAAATATAACATGTTTTCTCATCCTGTCCTGTTTGAAAACAATTCTGCCGCATCCGGAATACAGCAAATATAAATTAAAATTGGGGCAGGTTCTTTCTTGAGTAAGGTGGCACAGCAGTGGAATGACCTTACCTAGATAGAACAGGAGGCCTGGACTATCATCGTTTTAGTAGACTTTCATCAGTAAGTGCACTTTGAACGATTTCCTGAGTGCTGCATTTACTTCCCTTCTTTATCTGAGCCAAGAGGAGCATTATTTTCCCTCCAGCTTTTCAGGCAAGGCAGCAACTGTTGCACTGTTCCCACATGTAACACTAGTTCTTCACAAGTTCCATCTCTAGAGGTTTTCCTGCATTTATCAGTTAGCATGGCTCCAAGGCAGTGGGGGGTTAAGATGGGCAAGTTCCTGACAGAGGTGTTTTTCACACCCCTGTAGCATTGCAGTTAGTTAGAATGAGGGCCTGTGCAGGACTCCAGACTGAAAGGAAAAGGTAAATGGTTCTCAGGAAAGTAATTTCTCTGCTGGTTTTAGGACTCTGATCTCCTCTCAGTCCCCAAGCAGTCAGTGCATTTGTAAAAATGTGATGATACAGACTTCACCAGACACTTGCAGCTCCCAGTTTTTCATGATCTTGGCCATTCAGATGGGCGCTTTTTAGGAGCCTGTGATCTTGGCTTCACTTGTCCAATCTGGAGAAAGCTATTCTGACAGGAGAGGCATTTTGGTTGTGAATCATTCAAGCCTGGGTGACGTTATAGGAGAGGACAGATTTAAGGTAAGGACACTTAACTGCAGATTGAGGGACCCACAGTACCACACATGGGAAGGCTGAATTTATGAAATACACCAAAATTAATTTGAAAAGTTAGAGCAGCAATTACCATTCTAGGGACTGTGTGTGATCAGCTAACAGGGTCCCAAGGGATAAAGCAACTATAATTCAATCTTGTATAGGCCAAAAGGAATTTACTGGCTAAGCAAGCAGCTCTGCTCCACAACAGCTTTTTAGTGTGACCCACTCAACAGGGTTCTTCATAATATTCCCAGCTTAAAGCGTATCCTAGTAATTTTATTCACGAAGGAATGTGCATAAATGCCTGGCAGACTCAGCCTAGGAGAAGAAAAAGTGCTGACAGGAACAGGGTGTCTATTCTTTCTTCCTCTTCGCAATCCTGTCACGTCTCCTACAGCAAAATAAGCAGCACTTGACAAGAATGAAGGCAGCAATGGCTGTACAGGTGAACAAGAATGCCAGAACATCCAGGCAGTGGTACTGGTACCACGTGAGATGGTGAGCAGCTGGTCTCAAGTGCTTTGCGCCTTTGTGACGCATGACAAATTCAATCCAGAAGACAGCTCTGTCCAGAGGCTTAACTGGCTGGTCGTGGTGTATCTTTGATAACCTTAGAGCATTTTCCTTATAGCTGAGGGAAAAAAAACATGAAGATTTGTCACTGATTCCTGAAACAGCCCACTCAGCACCCGGCAGTGCTCTGGAGGAACGCAGACAGCCCAGCCCCGCCTTCGCTTTCGTCAGTGTTACTTAAATACAGTTGAAACTGGCCCAGTTTACTCCAGTCTGTGTAAAATTGGGTTCTGAACAGTAATAGAGAAAGCCAATCTTTTGCAAAGAAAATTTTAAAAAAGCAACGTGGAAACATTTGCAGCCTTTTCGTTTCCAAGATAACATAGTGTGCTGGGTTTGGCTGGGATAGTTAATTTTCTTCGCAGCAGCTAGTAGGGGGCTATGTTTTGGATTTGTGCTGGAAACTGTGTTGATAACTCAGGGATGTTTTGGTTATTGCTGAGCAGTGCTTACACAATGTCAAAGCCTTTTCTGCTTCTCACATCCCCTCACCAGCAAGCAGGCTGGGGGTGCACAAGAACTTGGGAGGGGACAGAGCCAGAACAGCTGCCCCCAGCTGACCAAAGGGATATCCCACACCATGTGGCATCATGTTCAGCAATAAAACTAAGGGGGAGGTTGGCTGGGGGGGCCGCGTGCACTGGATTTCATCCAGGTCTTTGAATGCCTGTTTGTCATCCAGGTTGTTAACAGATAACCTTCACCATGGTTAATTCCCTCAGATACTGGATACCTCCATGAGCGTTGGTCCGTTTGCTTTGGTAATTTGAAAGTTTGTCCTTGAAGGGATACCTGTCCTTCATAATTGACAGGAGTTGCTGCCAAAGACTGAGGACTCCTGCCTTTTTTCCAATCCCTTTGTCAATGGCCTTATTCTTAACAAGGGATCCCAGCTGCCAGGCTTCCTTACCCTCGAATTCCTGACTGATAGGTACAGTAACCTCAGGATATTGGTAACTCAGTGGTAGGAGAAAGAATCATCGTGGCTACAGACAGAGTAGACATAATACAACTGGAATTGTCACCCAGAGGCTTCAGAGAATAAGAAAGTGAGAGCAAGCAGAAAACTGTCTCAGGAGCTGCTCTGGGCTTTCCAAGAACTATGTTTCTCAAAGGGATCATGAAATGTAGTATGAGGAAAATCGAATTACTCATCTCTCCTTTCTGAGAAATGCTGAGCCTCAGAAATGAAAGATGATTTTCATCTGAAACCCAAACTGCAGCTACTCAGTATTTTTGGTTCCCAGAAGAGCCAGCAGAATTTCTCACATCAGCAGCCCAAGATTTTAATAACTTCATCCTACTGTAAGGCAAGAACAAAACTCACGTGGAATTGTTAATGACTGTATTCAGTGCATCAACTAGGTCCTGTGTCTTCAGTGTGCTGAAATCCAGCTCAACTGCAGCTCCCTTTGCCCTCATGTGAGCAATGTTGTCGTGCTGGTCGGCAAACATGGGAATCCCAACCATCGGGATCCCGTGGTAGATAGCTTCGTAGATCCCGTTGGTCCCACCATGAGTAATAAAGGCCTTTGTCAAGGGATGGCCTGGAACAGGGAAGGAGAGGCATGTGTAACAGCAGCAGTGGCAGACTGCGTATGCTGGGATGTGAGCACTGCAAACTACCTGGGCAAATGTACTGCTAGAGAAAGGAACAGCCCTGACCTCTGGTCCAGCATCAGAGCTTGCACACTTAGCTTTCACTCATTCATATTTATTTTAATGCAATGTGTGAATCATCATCCAGACTACCCCAGAGTTACTTCAGCCCTTCTGCTGTTGTGCAGTTCTAGTTTTTACCTGGTATCGGGTTCACAACAGCCCCCTGCTGCAGCCTTGCTTAGGTAAGTATTTTGAAGAATGAGCCCTGGAGGGTAACTTCAGAGGCCAAGTCCAGCTCCAGAGTACGTCTACTTTGATACTTACTCCTGCCTACAAGTGGTTCTTAGCCCTTCAAGACAATTGCCATCAAGCTCTGTAAGACAGAGGCTTTTGCTTTAAGAGATCCATCTTTATAGCTAAGGTCAAGTTGCTGCCTTCTTGAGCCACTGCTCCCTACTCCCTTCACAGCCTGGCTATTTCTTCCATGGTTCCTGTACAGCCGCTCACCTTAAAGTCAAAAGCAGGCTGTGAAATTACGGCTTCAAGAGCAAAGCTTTGCTGCTTAAGCTACAAAACTAATTGTAGCCTCAAGTGTTAGTTATGTGGTTCTTTTGCCTGAATGAGCCATTTTAGTGGAAAAACAAAGAAGAAAACAGTTTTTCCAAGGGCATAATGCATCCCAGATAGAATCAGTCTCACCAAGCAGGTCGTTTTGGGGTATCCAGTCATAAATCCTGGTGTTAGAGCCCAGAGCTTCTGGTTTTTTTCCTTTGTACCGCCAGAGGACCTTGAACAAAGAATTATTAAGATAAACATAGTGCATGTGACTTACCCTTCTGTATTATTACATATAAGGTAGGACTTTATCTCAAACCCTTGTACCTTTTCCCGGTAATTCAAACAGCTTTGGCTCGAGTTTAGGTCTTTGGTTAGTTATTACATACTTATTATAAAAATCACACAGTGATTCTTATAGTTTGGCGTACGGACACACCTCTGCATCATTTGGTTCGGAGAAGGGGAAATGCCAGAACTCCACATGAGGTGACTCAGCAGTCTGCCTCTCTGAAAAGCCCAGCTTCCCAGTTGTGGCACATCCAGCAGAGATGCAGGTAAAAACCAAGCCAGTCCAAACATTAAAGGCTTGCTGAAGGCAACAGGAGTGACAAAAACGAAGCCAAGTTGGTTTAGACTTGAAAGGAAACTCACCTTTTGTGGAAGCTGGCTGAGGGCTTTGGCAATCACATTACTTTTTTCATCAGTTAGGTTGTAGACCATTGACCCGAGAGAGAATACCACAATGCCATGCTCCCCTGAGCTCTGAACAAATTCTTCCATTTCCTAGGAGAGGCAGAATACATACTAAGTATGCACTGCAGATCACACAGATTTCTGTGAACGGAGAGCATAACCTCTTGAGCTTGTCAAAGACATGATTGTGGTGTATGAGCACCTCCACTGACTGGAGGGCATTACAAAGATAGACCTGGCCCTGTGCGAGAGGGAGCAGGACAAGTTGAGACAGGTGTCAGAAGCTTTGTCTTTTTGAAAGCAAGTCAAGCAGTTTCAGGACACACTTCTTCCAGAGCACAAGCAGCAGGAATCAATCCTGGCACTGGCGTGAGAGGGCCATACCCTGTGACACCCTCCCTAGCATAGTCAGTCATGGTTCTGGATTTTTCCTGGAACAAGTACTTTGTATTTCATAGCTCTGCAGAGAGGGACAGTGCTGAAAACTGACAGGGTTTTCCAGCATCCTGATCGAGTCATTGCCGTCACTTTGTTAGTCAGCCAGTTCTCTATTTCTTGCGCTACAGCACATGATGCTAAACGCATTTTCTGCAAATCAGACCAATAGGTCTTCCTGTTCCTTTTTTTAGTTAGTGTCATGTGAAATGGAGCAATAGCATCCAAAAGAGACTGGTTATCCATTTCCCCCAACTCAACCCCTGCTACACAGTGGTAGGAAGAGAGTTAGAAGGCTTCTTTTAGTAGACAGCTTGCACTGAAAATACCGTGCACCTCCTCTAAGGCTCCTAGGGGAGTGATAACCTAGACCAGAGCTTGTCACGTTGCCATCATCAATATCTGGGAGTTTCAGATTCCACCTGAATGTTGCCAGACAGCAGAGCGTAGACTGGAGATGCTGAGTATTTTACTCCTGTAAGATGTCTTAAACTAAGCAACAGAAAAAGTGTTTTATCACTCGTCTCTTTCTGCAAGTCTTGACTCCATTTTGTCTAAAGAATTTGTCCTGTCGCAGTGCCTTTTTGCATCAGATATTTCAATGTTATCGTGGGCTGCAAGTCTTTATCTTAGAACTAAATCTTAGATTTGACTACTCTGAGGTAGCATCTATTTTTCCTAAAACAAGCACTGTATTCCTTCCTGCTGACCTCAGCTATCCTCTTTTAAGACAGCAGGCTATAAACACAGCCCTCAGTTTGCACAGGTTCAGACAGATTGCTAAATAGCTCCGTGCTCCCCACTGTCAGCAAAGCATCTTCTTTAAGAATAAGCTTTCTCAGAACACGGCTTGCACAGTTGATCAGGGAGAGAAACAGTTTTTGTTATGGCGTGCAACCAACCAACCAATGGCAGAACAAAGCTGGGATACCTTTGGTAACGGCTTTGCAGGCTGGCAGTGAAGTCCTCCAACAAACTCAAAGTTGGGCAGGAAAGGGCGTGGAAATTCAAAATCCCAGTATGTTCTGATTAACCATATCTCTGCTTTCCCCATCGTCTCACACAAGGTTGTGGGCCTTCCTACGGACAAAGTACAAGGGGGTTTACTGCATGCACGGGAGCAAGCTTGTTTGCTGTAGACTGAAAAATAGGAGCCTTATCTTTGTCTTTTGGCACTCCCAAGTCCATGTAGTCTATCAAATCATGCATGAAATGAAAACGTGGACAAATCCAGACCTGTTCTTTGCCCTGTCCTGTGTCTGGCCTTGGCAGGTTGCCACAAACAAGGCAATATGATCTTTAAAAAGATTTTGAACCTTCAGGCTGAACTTTGAGCAGTCCAAGAGTAAGTGGGAAGCATTTAGTTTCTGTGATACAGAAGTGCAGTTCGTGTACCGCTGAAAGACTTCATTACCTGGGCTTGTAATAAACATGCACTTTGGGAAGGAGAACAATCACAGAAAATTTAATTCAAAATAAAAAATAAGTGAAACACAAAGTGATGATCACCAGTCAGGGAGGAAGAAAGTTTTTAAACAAAGTTCTATGGCATTTTTCAAATGGTGACTCAGTCGCTGCTCAGATTACAGTGAAAAGACAGGTACAGCTATCCCTAGTTCTCTTGGGGACTGGGTCAGCTTCTTCTGACATACACTGGGAAAATCTGGCCAAATCCATAGATGCTTTGAATGTCATTTTATGCAAAATCCAATGACTCTAGAAATTAATCTGTAGAAAAAAACCCAATGGGTACAACTGGTTTATAACTTCCCCTTTGGAAAAATGGGTATTTTCAGGTACGTGTTGCAAGTTGTCATAGCAGGATTTCCCCCACAGAGTGGAACTGGTGAGTAAAAGGGTTAGAAGTGTTGGTAAATAATTGTCCAAAGACAGCCTAATGCAAGGAGGAACCAAGCAAAATAAGCAGCAAGATAAAAATTATCTGTATGGATCAGTATTAAAATAAAAAAAAATTACTGGTGTAAATTGTATTTTAAGTAAAGAGCAATGAGTGAGTTACAAAGTTACTGGAGTGAAAACTAAGCCTGCATTACAAGTAGCATGATATAAAGGTGTAATTAAGTCTTATGTGGTTTAAAAAAAAAAAATCACTCCAGGGAAAAGGGACTAGTTTGCAGAGCACAGAGGCGTTACTGGGAAACGCAGGAAGAGACTGGAGGGCAACAGAATAGATGCCCTCGTGCCTGCCGTTCACTCGTTGTCTGCCTAAACTTAGATATTCTGTACAAGATTCAAAGTCCATTGAACTAAAAGGTCTCTTTAATAGACTTTGAAACAAGCCTCAGTTGTACTAGGTTGGAACAAAATTTTCAGGTATGTATGTAGTTTAAGGAGACAGTTTCAAACTCTTAATGGTGGATGAAAGGAAAAGGTGACAGTTCTTATCATTTATTATTGCAGATTATGAACTCATGCTTAGCATCCTGTACTACGCAGAGCTGCAAGTGATACCTCCAAACGAGGCATGCAGTGTGAATGAAGAGTGCTTTTTTGCTGGGCAGTTGTCCAGAGACAGCCAGTGTTCTCATTACAACAGGGTTAATTCCACCCCTGTGTTGTCAATAGAGCTGTCTCCAGTGCCTTAAACTTGGTTAAGGAATGATTTTGCCCTCCAGCCTTTATCTACTACCATCTTAATTGTAGAAGTGCCTGTCATCAAGATGAAAAGGCAGCAACTGTCCTCTGAAAGCAGTAAAATGGGCATATGGCTCACTGCAAGAGCTCACCAGCAGTATCACCATCAACAAAAATTAGAACTATGTGCTCTAAAGATCCTCAAGAGGAACTACAGCAAAACTGCACTGGTGTCTGTTAGACTAGACAAAACCTAAGAGGGAAAGCACAACTTCCATGTGACCAAAACAGGATTACCATCTCTGCTGGCCATTGAGAAAGAGTATTTTGAGACATCAGCATTGAGTTCCCAAAACATTCAAAAGGCAGAACTTATGCAAGAGGAGAAACCACGCAACAGCTGCCTTACCTAAGACATTAGTGTAATACCCATCCCATTCATCTCGCCAAAGCTTCATGAAAACTAAATCCATGTAAAAGTAAAAGAGGAAGTTCTGTAGTCTTTCCACGAAGGACATCTGGTCTGTCAGCCCCATTGTGCTAGCAGGCACATAAGAAGGTGGGGACGGGAGCCCACCACACAGCCGCTCTACCGCATTCCCATCAGAGAAGCGAAAGCTGTAGACGAAAGGGATTGCTAGAATTTCTGCTACAAGCTCTCCACCTACAGACAGGGGGTCTGCGATTAGAACATCAAACTTGGCCTGCTTCAGCTTTGCTATCAGCTGAGAGTTCATCACCAAGGTGTCACAGATCTGCTTTGACATATTGCTAAAGACCTCCAGGTCTTCTTTCACCCTCCACAGGATCTCCCAGGGGTAGACATCAGAGACTTCATTCATCCAGAAATTGAGGAAGTCCTCCATGATAGCATCCAGGGTATCCTGGCTATAGGGCACTTGCAGGACCTCAAAGGTGAAGGGGGAAGAGATATCTCCGTAGTCGATGAGCAGATTGCTTGAGGGCACCAGCACAGTCACTTTATGACCCCGGAGAATGAGGTCTTCCAGCAGCACTTTGACATTGATCCAGTGACTTGCATCAGTGGGCCAGACCACCACCTTCCCACAAAAACCAGCACTCCAGCAGCATGCGTAGGCCCAGAGCAGCCAGGGGAACCTTGGCCCAATCATCTCAGCAGTCCGTGTACAACTCCAGTCTGACCGAGCAGGACTCCGTTCACTCAGTATGCAAACGCTTTAGAGCCAGCCAATAAAACTGAGATCCACTTGGTGCCAAGCCGGGCAAGAGGTCACATCAGAACACAAAACAGCACTCATTGGAGGACTGAGCAAGCAGCAAATCCCGTTCTGGAGTCTCCTGCAGAGCCACAGCTGATCTCAAAATGATGGCAACTCCTGTTTCTGCTTGCCACAAAGTGCACTTTGCAGGAAGTGAGGACCAGAAGCCCTTTCCCTGTGTTGTGGTTTAATCTTTATAGGCAGCTAAGCACCACAGAGCCTCTCGCTTCCCCACAGTAGGAGGGGAGAAGGAAGGGCAAGAATGAGAAAACTCATAGATCGAGATGAGAGTTTGCTTAATAAGCAAAAACCAAAAATAAACCCAAGAAATACAACTAATGCAAAAAGAACAGTTGCTCACCACCAAACAAATGCCCGGCCAGTCCCTGAGCAGCAGCAGCAGCCCTGGCAGACTTCTCCCCTCACAGCTTTTTGTGCTGAGCATAACATCACATGGTATGGGATATCCTTTTGGTCAGCTGGGGGCAGCTGTCCTGGCTCTGTCCCCTCCCAACTTCTTGTGCACCCCAGCCTACTCGGTGGGAGGAGCAGTGTGAGAAGTAGAAACAGCCCTGATGCTCTGTAAGCACTGATCGGCAGTAACTAAAGCATCCCTGTGTTACCAGCACTGTTATCATCACAAATCCAGAATACAGCCCCATGCAATCTAGCATGAAGAAAATTAATTCTATTCCAGCCAAAATCAGTATACTCTCATACCTGATCTTCAAGGTGAAGATACACATTCTTGTACCAAGCAGGAGCTCAGGCTAGGGAAAGCACATGAGCGGCCCATGGGACTTTTTTGACAGCTACTGGATGAACCCCATCTTATCACTTGACTACAGCCTAGATTTGCTTCTTTGCCCTATAAGAACCAACCTGCCTGTAAAGCTGGTTACAGTTTTTATCCCCTCATTTACTAGGTGAAAAATGACCTGCAGCAATTAACAACTAGCCCACAGGGCGCTCTAGTTATATACTCTATAACCAGATGCTGTGGACTGACAGCACCGTCGCTGGAAGGACACAGTCCTTGTAGAGATGACTCCAGCATCAGGCCACCCCAGGAGAGAAACGGGAGGAGGTGAGGAGCACAGGTTTTGCTCACCTTGCTGCTAACAAAACAGGTATTGCACAGAGCCTTAAATGCTAAACCTCGCATTTAACAAGAAAAAAAGACGACACAAGATCCAAGCAGCTCTGAGGCTTACACTGCATGAGATCAGTAATCCATGCTTCTGCCAGCATAATATTTTTCTAGTCTTTGTCAAACGTGATAAGCAACACAAGTAAACACACAGCTGGGTTACGCTAATCGTAGGATATCTTAACAACTTAGCTCTCTTAGCAGAATTACAGTCTGTTAGTGAAATATAAATAAAAACACGTAGAGTGGTATATTGAAATGATACCCATGTTATCTGCCACCAACAATGCATGTGCTGCCCTGTTTCAAGCATTACAATAATCACTTAGAGTAAAAATGTGAAAATAATTATGCAACTATTATTTTTTAAAAAAACAGCTTATAAACGAATACAGCTATCTTCTAATATTTCTTTTAGATGCTTTCAGAAAAGCAGAGAACCCTGTCTCTGCTGAGAGCCTTTTATCACTGCAGATTTGGGCTCAGCTGCTCTCCCAGGCCTTTAAAAGACCTGAGGAGGCCATTATCTCCCATTTTGAGATAAGGTAGCAGCAAGAAGGGTGCTAGGGGAAAAAAAGGTAGTATTGCTGTATGGCTTTCCAATACCATTTTTTATTTCTATTTCAAAAGGTTTAATTCAGTACTAGTGTTTGGTAGGCATACGGTATTATTCTGCTGTTCTTCGTGTTTGTCATGATTCATCTATGAATATGACCGATGAGCTCTGTTTCAAGTGACTTGAGCACTGTTTCACCTATCCTAGAAGTACCTGTATGGACTTAGCTGTACCAGCGTAGCAGGTCAGAATCACCAGGCAACATTTGTACTTGCCTGGGTTGTTTGACTTGACGCAGGAATCTTGGAGGAAGCACAGTGAGTTCGGGGCTGTCTTGCTCCTTATTTGTGCTTGGACCTTTAAGCTCTGGGTGTTTACTCTTGTGTGTACGGCAGATGTTATTTCTGGAAGGAAGAGCAGCCTTACCTAAAACATCACTGTAGTACTGATCCCAGCTTCCCCAGAGAAGGTAATGATACACGACATCCTGCACAATGTAGGTGAAGATGTTTTTT
Organism: Steatornis caripensis; assembly: GCA_013398225.1. Taxonomy (NCBI): domain Eukaryota; kingdom Metazoa; phylum Chordata; class Aves; order Caprimulgiformes; family Steatornithidae; genus Steatornis; species Steatornis caripensis. The sequence continues at coordinate 348,524 of VZSC01015702.1, forward strand.
AGCCTTTCCAGGAAGGACATCCTATCCGTTAGGCAGCTTAGGGTGGCTGGTACGTACGAAGGAGGCGCTGGGAGCGCCCCGCAGAGCCGCTCCACCGTGTTGCCCACGGAGAACCGGATGGTGTACACGAAGGGGATGCCTAGCTTCTCCGCAAACAGCTCCCCACTGGGTGCCAGCGGGTCCACCAGGACGACGTCAAAGACAGACGCCTGCAGCCTCTCCAACAGCGCCTCGTTCTTCAGGACTTCATCACAAATGATTCTGGTTACATTCTCCATCTTGTACAGCAGCTGAGCTATCTTGTAAAGGCTTTCCCAGACAGGTAGCGTGCTCTCCTGGTAAAACCAAAAGTTGAAAGCTTCTTCCAGTAAGGCAGCCATTTCCTTTTTGCTGATCGGCACCTCGACCACCTCGAACTGGAAGGGCGAGGGCTGTGTGGGGCCGAGGATGAGGAAGCACGAAGGCAGCAGCACAGTCACCTCGTGGCCCCGGACCACGAGCTCCCGCAGTATGTACTCCATGTTCAGCCAGTGGCTGTTGTCAGCCGGCCACACCAGCACCCTCCCCCCGGACCCCCAGCCCAGCACTGCCAGCAGCCACAACGCCGCCACCCTCCCCGCCATTGCTCGTCCTGGCCGGGCCTTGCCTTGCCCTTCCCTGCCCGGCAACACCGCCCCGCCCTTCCGCCGCGGGGCTCCCCTGCCGCACCGGGCCGGGCCTTGCTCGGGAGGGCGGGGGCCGAGCTGGCTGCTGCGAAATCCTGGCCTGGGTGGTGCCGTGGGCGCCTGGTGAGAAAGGTGCCCGGGACCGGCTGGCACCATCTGGTGGCGAACAGCTTGCTGGGGGTGCGAGATGGGCTTCTCCCGCGGTAGCGGGGAGAGCCGTCAGCCCTGGGCCATCAGGCCGGTGAGGGCTGTGGGGTCCTGTTGGTCACAGAATCACAGAACAGTAGGGGCTGGAAGGGCCCTCTGGAGACCATCCTGTCCACCCCCTGCTAAAGCCGGTGCCCCCAGAGCAGGGTGCACAGGAACGTGTCCAATTTTGGTTCTGTCCTGGCCCAAACCAGAATAGGCGGGTTTTGAATCTCTCCAGAGAAGGAGACTCCACAGCATCCCTGGGCAGCCTGTGCCAGTGCTCTGTCACCCGCACAGTAAAGAATTTCCTCATGTTCAGGTGGAACCGCCTGTGCTCCAGTTTGTGCCGGTTGCCCCTTGTCCTGTCGCGGGGCACTACTGAAAAGAGCCTGGCCCCATCCTCTTGACACCTGCCCTTTAGATATTTGTAAGCATTGATGAGATCCCCTCTCGGTCTTCTCCAGTCTGGTAGCCCTCCTGCCTGTCTGACCACAGTCTCTGAGTTACTTGTTTGGTAGAAGAGGCAACTTTTTCATTCCTCTGGCTCTTTGAGGCGCAGCTGGGAATGCAGCGAAGGTGTTCACCCACTGCGTGGGCATCCTTTGACCTTATAAAGCCACTGAGTGTCAATTTACGGCACGCTTGAGGTGGTGATCCAGGGCTTGTAGCTAAAAAGTTGTGTCTCGAAGTGGATGAAACCACACGGCATGTAACTCCAGTATCCGAGTAAGACTGTCCTCATATGAACTTGCCTCTTCCAGAGCATGCATTGCAGGAGGCCGGACCTGCTAGACGGTGGTGTGGGCTGTCCTGCCTGCTGCTAGGTGCCAATTATGCACTATAAGTTGAACCAGAAAATTTGTTAACCAGTTTTGTACATAGTCACCCTTCTGATGTGCAGTTAAGAAATAATGTAAGTCCTCTTCACTGTGCTAAAAATCATCGTGACTGGGCTTCTGCTCAGCTCTGTTATGCAATGTTTTCCTAATGCTGTTGTGCAAGGCTTTTGCTACAGCTTCCGTGCTGCCTAGAGCGTCCTTTCCGGGATGAAAATGTGAGAAGCCAAGCTGAGGTACCTCATCTGCTGTGCACATGACAACAGTTTGGTGTACTTGTGGAACCCTGCAGCGTGCAGGTATTTGCAGGCGATTGACCCCTGAGAGATTTACAAGTGCTCTTTTTCGTGAGCTCAATGTGACGTCAGTAAAAATGGCATGTTGATCACTTGTGACTAATACTTAAATAAACATATTTTTCCNCAGTTTGGTGTACTTGTGGAGCCCTGCAGCGTGCAGGTATTTGCAGGCGATTGACCCCTGAGAGATTTACAAGTGCTCTTTTTCGTGAGCTCAATGTGACGTCAGTAAAAATGGCATGTTGATCACTTGTGACTAATACTTAAATAAACATATTTTTCCTACATATTCACTCAGAACAGTTCAGAAGAAAAGCCTGCAGAGGAAGACTTGTTGCTTTTGCTGTTTGCTTGTGGGTGGAGGGTATGTTTTAAATAAAACTTGTTTGGGGCAGAGAGGATTGGTTTTCTATGACTAGAGACATAAGTGAAGCCTCTGCTACAAAGCTACAATGCATTTCACTATTGCTTCTGAGGGTGGCAGTGTTGGCCAGCTCCCCCACCTTCTTAAAATACTCTGGATTAGGGAAACAGCTCTGTTCCTGGTGGCTTTCTGTGCAAGCAGTGGTTGGAGGGGGAAATGTGTAAACTGAGCTCCCTTGCGGATGGCCCTGTATGGTGTGGAAGTTGTTTCAACCTTCACATTAAAAATAATTATGGCAAAAGTCAAAACCATCAGTTGGGATGACCACTGATCCCTGTCTCAACGCAATGGCACAACAGCACAGCACCCTGACAGGAGAGAGGGTGCAACTGATGGACCATGGTGGCTCATTCCGTTTTCCACACAGGGACATAGTGGCAACCTTCTTGCTGACCTCTCTCAGACCTTGACTTTGCAACCCTGTGAGGTTCCTAGCTCTGCAGGTCGTAAGGCAGGAGGCTGTGTAATAAGAAGTGACGTGGCAGAAGGCTTACCTAAGACCTTGCTATAGTAGATATCCCATTCTCCCCAGTAGCTCTGGAAAACATAGTCTTGCAGGTGGTAGGACACGATGTTTTTTATTCTCTCGCCGAAGGACATGCAGTCGGTGAGCTCCGACAGGGCTGCGGGCGTGTAGGATGGTGGGGCTGGGATCTTGCCGCAGTGCCTCTCCACGGTGGAGGCTGGGGAGAAGCGCAGCGAGTAGACGAAAGGGACAGCCAGCTTGAGAGCCAGGAGGTCCCCACAGAGGGTCACTGGGTCTGACAGCAGTAGGTCATAGCTAGACCCCTGCAGGTGGGCCATCAGCTCTTGGTTGGTTAGCACTGCATCGCACATTAGCCTGTTCATCTGGTGCCAGTTTTTGGACAGTTTTCCCAGCTCCTTGTAAAACTGCCAGAAGGTCAAGGTGGTTGGCCTGTTATTCAGCCACAGTGCCACCACATCCTCGATCAGGTTCTCAATGGTGTCTTTCTTGAAGGGCACATTATAGACCTCAAACTTTTCCACAGCCTCAGCCCTGGGTTTAATGAAGAGAGACGCGTTGGATACCAGGACGGTAACGCTGTGCCCGCGGTGGATGAGCTCCTGTATTACTATCTTCACGTTCAGCCAGTGGCTGCCTTCTGTTGGCCAGACCAACACCTTCCCGCAGAAGACAGGCCCTAGAAGAGCGACCTGAAAAAGGAGCAGCTGGAGGTATTTCTTAAAGGTGGTGGCTTTTGTGGCCATGGCAGGGTTAAGGGCTAGATAGCCTGGGAGTTCCCCCTTCCAGTTGGGACCCTGCACCTCTGTCTTGTGTTTGATGGCTCTTTACTAGCACTAAGCAAAAGCAAGAGTTGGCTGTTGCACAGATGGGGCCTTTAAAATCCACGTTTGTTCTCAGGTCTGAAAAGACAGAAAAGGATGGTTGTTGATTCACTTTTCCCTTTCTGTTTTCTAACCAGTTAGTTTCCCCCGAGGGAGCTCCTTTCCCTGGTTAGCAGGGTGGCAGCAATCCCTGCTGCTGTCTAAGATCTGCCTTCAAGCTGCTGTCTTTGCACAAGAAGAATTTAATCCTTTTTTTTTTTACTATCTTTTGTAGTTTTTCTGAATAATCCTTACTGTGAAATAAAAGCAAGTAACAGGGGATCTCTTCTAGCCATGTGATTACTGTATCAATAAATGCTGGCAGATATACTGTAAGTATTAGCAAATAAGTGACACTGCTGCCAAAACTGGAGAAATTCTGAGATTTGCTGGAGAATGTATGACCACGTCTAATTTTAAAATGCCTGTTTTCAGCTGCAACAGTCATAGTATCTGCATACTGTAGTGTTTCTATGACTTAATGGCAGCAAACCTACCTGTACTTGAAAACATATTTCTTTCTATTACATTATTCGATGTATTATTACATTATCACATATTACATTATTCGGAGAGTTTCCCAGCTTTCTCCACCTTTCTTTCCAGATGCAGCACAGGAGCTTATTTAGTGAACAGGCTTCAGTGCTAGAGGGAGTGCTTGCTTAAAGGTATCCCTAGACCTGCGGCAAGAGCCCTGGGCAATGCAGGGTGGAGGGACATCTGTGATGGGACTAGCAGTGGCAAATTATACCATAGGCGTCCTTAAGCCTCCTCAGCCCAGGCTCTATGTCCTGGAAGGAGCTGTTAACCGCCAGGAGTCAAAATGACAACTAAAATGTGTATAATGATAAATGCATGTAATGATAAATGCACCTAATGATACGCTCGATCCAACACAATTTGGGGAACGAATGCCATGCAGCAAAAAACTCTTACCTAGTGGACTCTTCCAAGGTACGTAAGCATCATGCTCTGAGTTGCAAGGTGCAATTTTCTATACTGGTTTGCTTCTGATTCTTGCTGGTTACCTCCTCTGTGCCTGGGCTGCTCTGGCGAGGTTGGGTATTGGGCAGAAGGAGCTTAAATAAGTTATTCTCTGAACTTAGTTCTTTTCAAAAGGGGGACGTAATACAATATGAGATGATCACAACAAGGCATGTGTTCTGGGATTATTCACTGCTTTGTTATGCTTTGGTAATTTAATAGTCGAGGTCCTCTTCCCTATGCTAGGGTATATTATAATGTTATTACAGAGCCGGATTCTCAGAAGGACTTTGTGTCCTGTAGCTCACGAATATGGTGTCTGACTGCTAAAAATATTTTTCACTCCCTTTCGGGTCACAGCTGGCAAAACAAAATTGTTTGTGAAGCAATAGACTTGTAAGTCTATTACTAACAAATAATAGACTTGTTATAAGACTGATCTTAATAGACATGGGAACAAAGAGAAAATCTTCTGGTTTGTTTGCAGAGTTTTTCAAAAGTTGGCGTGTTACCTGTGCATTACTTGACAATATAGGAATCTAAAGATGCACCTCCGTCCTTTTTAAATATTGTCTGTAATATTCAACCTGACTTTTTCTAAACCCTTCAGGGCAATTATGCCACCATGTTTCAACAGTAATTTGGCCTTACAGCCAGGAGTTTCACTACGATCTCTCCATAGACTTTGTATTCAGGATAATATCTTTTTTCAGGTTAATTTAGCTTATTTGGGAAAGCCCTATAAGAAACTGAAAGCTTTTCCAGCAACTATTGAAAGGCCACGTTCATGTGAGCTGGGGCAGTTGGGAATTTGTTTTTCATTTCTAACGCCTCGGTAACTGATTCCTCCATAGCAAATGAGAGTTATTACTAGGGGAACCAGAGGGTTAAATTTGTCTTGTTTCCATGGCCAGTTTTTAAAGACTCGGGTTACTCTTAATGCATAGAAGATAACCAATTTGAGAGGATTAAAGGACAAAATCCAGCAAATGAGAGAAAAGTGGGGCTGAAGAAAGTAGATGGTGTTAAATGTCTGTATTTCACACATCTAGCATTACTAAGTAGAAGTGCTGCAGACACTGGTGCAACCTCCAGCCTTGTTAAATAACCACGGGGTTTTCCAGGCTAAGGTGAGTTATGCAAAAGTTAGGCAATACAAACTAGTGTTTCCACATATGGGAAAACATTCCACATTTTGCTGAATGACGTTAGGGTGTACATGGCACCTTTATTTCTATAAAACCTTGATGCCAGCCAGCACCTCAAAAAATCAGTGCCAGGGTAGAAAAGGGAAGCTTTTGCCCTACAAAGCACCAAACGACTCTGGTTTTCCTTTCACTTAGTTGTAGTAAAGCAGCTTCTGGGCTGAAAGCAGACTTGAAAGTCTTGACTATCTTTTTTTGGGGGGGG
>VZSC01015702.1:354833-365138 GCA_013398225.1 Steatornis caripensis
GGGGGGGCGGGAGGTGAGGCTGGATGGGGAAAATATCAAGGTCGGCTTATCCCTGAGTACAGACAGAAGTCAGCAAATTGAGCTATTTTGCAGAGGCACATGTGTGCAAGTGCTCCGTAAAATGCCCACTGCCATGTAATCCCCAGGGGTAATAGGGAAACTCCAGCAAAAGTTGAGGAGCTGAAACAGCCATACCATAACCACCTTTCTGAGCTAAATTGTGTCTTTATACCTCTACGTTGCAGCTGTAGGACAAAAATACCACGGGCTGGGTTTATAGCATTTCACTTGGTTTTATTGATTCAGTTTAAGATTTTATGAACTCTCTTCACTACCATTGCAATGCTGCAGGGGCATGTTGGCATGTAAGTGTAGAGACGCTGGGGTGTGTTGCACTGGAGCCATTTCCACGCTGCAAAGCCAAAAAAAAAAGAAATGAGGGAAGGTCCAGGCCAAGCTTTGTGTCCCTGCTAGGAATTGTGCGGTTTTTGATGGAGAAGAGCTGCTGCACCCTGTCCTTGCCGGCTCTGCAGTGAGGTGCAGTAGCGGAGACTTGCCGAAGCTGCCTGCAGATACAGCACACTCCTGTCTTGCCAGCATCTGTCCAGCCCCCAGTGGAAAGCTGACTGCTAGGCAGATGGGCAAATCTGCAAATACTGTGGGTATAGACAAGACAGGACTCATCTAATGGCTCATCTCCCCAGAAAGGGGCAGTTGCGCTCTCACTCCCATCTTCTCATGCGTGTTTGCTGCTCATGCTCCCATGCCAAGCTTTTGCTTGTGCCAGGTCAGCTTGCCAATGATTTATTTCAGTGGATGAGTTGCTGCTGGGCCAGGGAGGAGGTGGGCAAAGACCAGGCTATCGTGGAGCAGGGGTCCACCCGAATGGTTGGCCAGCAGCCATTGCATTGAGCCACATAGTAATGTATTCACATGCTAGAATGCATTTGCATCTTCACAGCTCTGCAGGGAATGAAAACTAAATTGAAATCCCTGCTAAATTCTGACTGAATCCACCAATTGTACATAACCTTGCTGCCGTACTGTAGCTTCTTGCTGGCTTTCTGGTCTAAAAAAGAAATTTGGAAGCAGAGTAAAGCTCATCTCTGGCCAGGGGAAATTTATCAGAAATAACTTTTTCTTACTTGGATGCAGCCTGCTCAAGGTCCTAAGCCACATCTGCATCTTGCAGGAGCAAAGTTTCGCTGTTTGACACTGGAAGCTGCTAGCACGAGGTTTGTACCTGGGCCTTGGCACATGAGCAGTACACCTGCCCCTTATTCCCAGAGGTATATCCATGTGGGAAGTCTGCGCCTCAGCCTCAGCACATGTCCTCAGAGACAGCCTCCTTGCCAGCACTGCCTATGACCATGACTCCTCTTGTGTTTCGGCATGAGGGGAGGCAAAGACTGCTTTTCCTCTGATACTGCAGGGTTGGAGATGATCCATTGCAGCTTGGCTTAGGATGCAGAGGGGAGCACCTCATCTGCCGCTAATTGGAGTGTGGAGGAGTGTTTCTGCACATCTGTCTGGGAGGCAAGTAGNACTGCTTTTCCTCTGATATTGCAGGGTTGGAGATGATCCATTGCAGCTTGGCTTAGGATGCAGAGGGGAGCACCTCATCTGCCGCTAATTGGAGTGTGGAGGAGTGTTTCTGCACATCTGTCTGGGAGGCAAGTAGAGGCAACCCCTCTGCTCCCAGGAAATCGGGTCTGGAGGTCTGGACTTGAGCTTCACCTCATAACTGTGAGGGATGCTATTTCATCCCTGAGGGTGTTTCACCAGGATAGGTTTGTGTTTCCTCCTCTGTTTGCACTAGAGACATGGGTGGGATTTCGGCTGGGGCTGTTGTACCCTGCGTCTGGGGTGTTTCAAGGCTGGAGGAGTGAGAGGGAGGAACATTCTCTACTTTGGATGTCATCAGCTCGGATGTCTGGACTTCTGCATGCGATGTGGGAGCACCCTTGGGCACTCTTACTGTAAGTATCAAGGATTTTCCCTGAGCTCCTGCCTCTAAATGAGCAGGAAACCCCTTCTGTGGTCCACGGCTCCAGTCTCGGGCGTCTGCACGCAACTGTGAGGAGGAAGGCTCCTCCGTCCCTACCGGGGCTTTCACCCACCATGTGTACACCTCGGCATCAACAAGCAGCGGGAAGAGAGGCGCTGCGCTCATATCAAGGGATTCAAAGTGCTGGTTTCNAATGAGCAGGAAACCCCTTCTGTGGTCCACGGCTCCAGTCTCGGGCGTCTGCACGCAACTGTGAGGAGGAAGGCTCCTCCGTCCCTACCGGGGCTTTCACCCACCATGTGTACACCTCGGCATCAACAAGCAGCGGGAAGAGAGGCGCTGCGTTCATATCAAGGGATTCAAAGTGCTGGTTTCACAAGGGTGTTTACGAGGGAGCTGCACTCATCCTGCCCTGATTTGCTAGATGGTGCTTTTAAGGTCAAAGTTATTTCTGCAATCCTTCCTCTGGCCTCATAACCAAATACTTGTTTCTTTCCCAGGGTCTTAACAGTTTGGGTCAACACAAAACTTAAATTTTAGCCTACCCTAGCATTTTAACCTCCCCTAGCTGGTTACGTTGCATCTCTTCAGCTGCTAACAAGCACTGTATCTACAGCAGCGAGAGCAGATGCTGCTAGGATTGCACTTTGAGCCCAGGGACAAAAGATACTAATACAAATAAACCTGGTTCTCATTGAGAGTAGTGAACAAAAGCACTTCTTGAAGCGTGTTTGATGCCCCTATATGTTTCACAGGAGATACTATCTAAGTTATGAAGAGGAAAGAGGTGTCGTTAGAGAGTCATCTAACAGACCAGAGATGCTTTGGGGAAACAAAAAACAAATCTGTGTCCTTCCACACAAATGGAAACATCTAAGGAGCAAAGCAGGGGCAATTGGAAGGCCTGGCTTTGTATCCAAGCAGCAACAAACAGGCAGGCAAGAGATTCAGGAGTGGAAGAAGTGCCTGGAACAAATTACAAAGGAACAAGTTGTTGACATTAGCAGAGGAGCAGTCTTTGGCAAGAGCATTGGGCATGGTACTGAATTGCAATAGCAGGACTGTTGCATGAAAGGAAACACAATGAAAGGAAATCCTGTAACAAGACGTCATGATGTTGAGGGGCTGAGGGAGGAATCAGCAGAGGAAATGCAGTGCCTGAATAGACTAAGATGCCTTCAGCCTAAAAATACACAGCTGGTGGGGAGGCTGTGTTATGAGGAAAGCTTATAGAGTCCCAAAGGATGGGGAAGATCAGTGTGGATGAATTGCTGGTAGTATCTCAGTGCGTGAAGTAATGGACCTCAAAAACATCCATCCCCCCCACCCCCCACTTCGCAATAAAAAAAGCAAGTTGTGGGGGAAAAGCCAATCCCTTGGGGAGGCACAACATGCTATGGGATGTGGTGGATGTCACGGGAGTCGTGATTTCAAAGGCAGATTTGTAGAAGGCAAAGTTATGGAGTGACCAGACACAGGGAACCACATCTGTTTCAGGAGCTGCTTTCCTACATGGCATCTTTTCTGTACAACAGAAGTGGCTGAAGCCACCACTCACCAGTTCAGGTATCTCTGCTCCTGTCTATAATTACGGGGATTATTTTTATCGTCTCCTCTTCTGGCATCTCTGGCTCAGTTTTGTCTGTGAGGTGAGAGGGGACAGCGAGGTTCAGAGCCTGCTGCATTTTTCCATAACAAATCGCTGCCAGCAAACAATATACAAACCTCATCATACAACACAGAGAAGCTCTCAGCATCTGAGAGAGAACCAGAAACTATCTACAAGTATTTTATTATGACTTAAAATAACATTTCTTCCAACGAGGGATCACAGTTCTGTATCATCTCTTTTTCTTCTTGTTTTCTCCCCACACATCCAGGTAGGTAAGACCTATCTCTGCTGTGACGCCCATCACCCCCACTTTTGCTGGGTTTGTAGTACCTGATGGCCCAACTCCCAAGGATTTTGCTGAATGATGGGCTTTAACTCAGTTTTCCTGCTTGTATTCCCAGACAGGTCCCACTTGACTGTCAGTCTCCTGCCCGGAGCACAGCGGAGCTGTTCCGCATCCAGTAGCCCCCGTTTCAGCTCTGGGTTGTGCCTGGCTGCATCCGTGTCACCTTGCCTGTCCCCTAGGTTCCTGGTCATTTTTTTTACCCTCTTGGCCTATTTCACTCACTCCTGAGAAAGAAATCACATCTTCAGAGATGCTACATGCCTACAAGCAATGAATATTTCCTCCAGGTTGCACACAAGTTTGTCTTGCACGTGTGCCTAACAGAAGAGAGGATGATGAACATGGATGGGCAGGAGAGGACAGCACCTGAGGAACCAGGACCCAACAACCATCTGACTCACAGTTACCTTTTCTTAAATGACTGTGACATAAACCCAGCTCTTTTAAAAGCATCAGCTTTTAGCAATGCTGTTCCAGCCTCCTAGCTGCATCACGTGCCATGGTGTCATCATATGCACTTTAGCTGTGGTTTTTCTGGCCATGATGGGAGCAGGAGCAGCTGAGGCGACCCTTTCCTCTAACCCCCTAGGGGCCCACCGTACCTGATGGGTGACGTGCTTCCGGGGAGACTGGCACAGCGTAACATCTTCCTGCGCAAAAGTGACCGGCAAAATTCTTCTTTTGCCTCCAGCTTCATTGCTCCTGGGTGGAGGGATTGGTCCCAAGCTCCCCAGGTTCCGTCCATCTCCTGGCCACCCTGGGGCTGCCTTTGTCCCCATCCCGCTCACCTCATCTGTTCCGCAAGGCCCCAGCAGTGAAGGGGCCGGTGTGGCCATCACCGTGCCCTGTCCTGTCCCATCCCCTCCCGAAGTGTGATGTCAGCAGGGGGGTTCTGAGGTAGGAGGTGGTGGGTGCAGGACCCTATGTGAGCCCTAGCCATGGTAGAGATGCGCAGGTGGAAGCTGCTAACAACTTTTATTCATCACGTGCCAGAAACACCTCTGTACTGCATACTGGCTTTTGTTATTCCTCAAAAAAAAGCTGCACAGGTATATCCTATGCGTGTCCTGTGTGGGCAGTGCAGGGCTGGGGCAATGTGAAGTGGGATGAGGCTTTGCAGCACTTTGTAGCAATGCAGCAACTTCCACACAGCTGCAAATTTGGGAGGAAGATGCAGCAATAAAACTCTTTATTTTTGCAAAAGTCCCTCTGGTACAAGGAGGTTGGTGAGATGCAAGCAGGCTGGAACAGTGCTGGAGGTGCTGCTGGGGAGCTGTCTCAGATCTGGGTGCGGAAGCGCAGGTCAGTGCCCGACATCTTCTGTGCATAGTCCTGGTCGAAGCGCTCGCTCTGGGCCACAGTGAAGTGGTTCTTCCAGTCTCCGGTGGTGCCTGGGGCCAGGCAAAATGGGGCTCAGTGGGGGCCAGGGAAGACGATGTGCTGAGAGCCCCCGGGGGCCGCTCACCTTTGCGCATGAAGGGGGAGATGCCCTGATCGAAGAGGTGGGAGGGCAGCATGCTGTAGTTGGTGGTGGGGTTGTCCCGCATGGCCTCAAAGGAGGTGTGTTGAGTGATGGCGTCCAGCGCCGCCTCCGGCAGCTCCTGCCCCAGGAACTGGGCCACCTTGGCAATCTCCCGGCGGGGATCCTGCAGGACACAGGCTGATGCTCACCCCTCCTGCCACCCACCAGACCGCACACCACCATCCACCCTAGTCCCTCACCTCCTTCAAGTCCTCGTAGAAGAGGTAGAGGAGGGGGTGATCCTTCCTCCGCTCCCAGTATTCCTTGACATGGTCGTACCAGGAGCCATATGCCACTGCATGGAGAGAGCAGCCAGGGGGTGTCAGTGGGTAACAGCACCCCACAGGGTATCCATATGCACCTATGGGTGCCCTGTCTCACCTCTGCCGGCCATGAACTCCTCCAGGTACCTGGCCCACGTCCCAGGGTGTGGGTGCAGCTTGTTCATCAAGTCAAAGTGGTAGAAGGAGACAGCCACGTCCTTGGCATTGCGACCCACGTAGATCATCTGCGAAGAGCTTGGTGACACATGGAGACTTGCAGTGTCCCGATGGGGCAGGTCCCCCCCCTTACGTTCGCTGGGTCCCTCCAGATGTGTCCCCTCCAGCCTGTTACCTTGCAGCAGTTTTCCCAGAATGATTTGGGCAAGATGTGAGCTGGGATGTGGGTCTTGATGATGCGAGGGGAAGCCATGGCGTGCAGCTGCTGCGTGCCTGCGAAGCAGATTTCCCCCAGGAGAGCTCCCCACTGTCGTTGGGGTGCACCCCCTCAAAACCAAGTCTGTCCCACATCTGGCACCCGCTGCCCTCCGCCACCCCCTGCTGCCCCTGCTACCTGCTGGCATCTTCCCAGGAGCAGCAAACTCCAGCATGGGCACCCGGTTGATGATGTCATCCTGCTTGCATTTTTGGGGGTCACCACCTTTCAGGATCATGTCCACGATCTCAGAGACCCAGGTGGTGCCTGGCGAGGAGAGGTTGGGTGTCTGGCTGGCACCATTCCCATTGGGGACCCATCTTGGTCACCAGAGGGGCACCCTCTGCCGGCATCGCCTTTCAGCATCTCCCCAAGCCCCAGCCCAGAGGGCTGCAGGCTGGTGCCTCTCTTCCCCAGCGCAGCCCTGCTCCAGTGCCTGGGGACACTCACCAGATTTGGGGAAACTGACCACCACGATGTCCTCAGGGCGGCTCTGGAAGGTGTCAATCCGCTCCCAGTCACGGGCAAAGGCGCTGACCACGGGGATGCCATGCACTGTGCGCCAGGGCTGCCGCAGGTAGGTGTCCGAATCAGCCATCCTCCTGGGGACGGGCACACGTGGGGACTGGCTGGCAGTGGGGAGCATCACGGGGCCACCTCATCCCCCAAGGTCCCCGAAATCCCTACTGAGCCCAGCTATCCCGGCCACGTGAAGGAAACCGTCCCCTGCTTGCTGGCATCCTGGGACGCGGATTTGGGGGGGGGGGGGCTTGCAGTGCACGGAGCACGGAGGGGCGCAGTCGGCCCTGGGGGGCCCAGGTCGGCGCAGGCAGTGGGCAGCTGCCCGTACCAAGCTGGCAGCGCTGTTCCTGGGGTGTTAAAGCTCGCGGGGGCTTTGCTGGCAGAGGTTTCGCGCTCATTTCTGTGTCCTCCTCCTGGCTTTGTCCCCCACCCCCCCCATGCCCCCCCCGGCGGCACGGGTAAGCTTTGCTTGGGGAGGCGGGGGGAAGGGTTTGAAGGAGACGGGAAGGGGGAGCGGCGCCCGCAGGCCTCTCCCCGGGAACCTTCGCGGCCGCCGCCCGGCACGGCATCGCTGGCGGTGCCAGGCCGAGAGCCCCGCGCTGGGAGCCCTGGGCGGCGGCGGCTCTGGGGCTCGCTCCTTCCGTCCCCCAGGAGCCTGCGGGGACACCGAGCCCCTCTGAGCGCCCCCCACCGCGGGGCTGGGCCCCCCGCAACGGTCCGAGCCGCCGGGCCGCGGGCAGGCTCCCGCCGTTCCCTGGGGGCGGGGCTCGTTCCGTTCCCTTCCCAGCGTGGAAGATGGAGGCGCGGGGAGGCGCCTGGGGCTGCGGGCGGCCGGGGCCCATCCGTCACCCGCGAAGGGACCCGGAGCGACTCGATGCCGGTGCTGCGGGCGGGGGAGCGCGGGGAAGGGGCCAGCGGGGCTGGGGACGCAGCCGTTCTGGGGACGGGCCCCCGGCGCCCGCGGTGCGCAGAGCCGCGCTGCGCTCCTCCCCTCCCCGGGCAAAGGCGCGGGTGGCCGTCACAGCGTCCCCCTCCGCCCGCGGCGGCAGACGCACGGAGGAAATGCCAAGCGACGTGCCAGGGGTTCGAGCATCGCCCTGTCCCGATCCGGGGTCGGCCCCGTGGACGTCCCCAGCCCCTCGCACCGGCGCGGGGCTCGCTAGCGGGACGTGGAGGTCCGGCTTCGCCCCCCCGCCTCCCCCCCCGCCTCCTCGAGGCACTCACGTGCGGGTCCAAAGTTTGCAGGAGCGCAGCCGATACCGCGCTTCTGGGATGAGCGTTTAAAGGCGACGGTGATGGTGACGTGCTCCTCCTCACCTGATTCCCACGGGCGAACGCGAGCCGGGAGAGAGTGGGGAGGGCAGGAGAGGCGGTGGGCGGGCAGGGGGAGCAGCCCGCCTGCCCGCGACGCTGAGAAAAACATCCCCGATTTGTCCCCAGAGCCGAATTCCCGGCGAGGTGGGACACTGCGTGTCAGGCATTCGAGTGTTTTGCAAGCAGGGACGTGCCCTCCCGTCCCGTCCGTCTGCCCGTCTCCCCGCAAAACTGGCTGCCTGTGCAAACCCCACAGGCAAAGCCGGGAGCTGGGGAAGCGCAGAGATCGGTATTTAAATAAACGCAGGGAAAGGATTTATTCCTCTGGGACACCTTTCCTCATAGCGCTGCTGCTCTTTAGGAGTCAGATCCGCATTGCATCTCTCTGGGGATGAAACAACCCCGACAGGAGTGCCTTGCCAAAGAACTGCGGTCTTAGAAACTCAAGAACAGGCTGGAAACGGGGCGTAACTGGGGAATTTGGGGCTCCAAAGCAAACCCTTGCCCGCAGCGGGGCCGGGATTGCTTTTGCTCCAGCCACGCCCGAGCAAGGGCTCGGCACAGCTGGGTCAGGGGTTGCAGGGAGGGTCCCTGCCCCCTCTGGCAAGGACAGCAATATTGCTGAGCACGGCAATACGCTGGCAGGGAGGTGTTTCCCTTCACCTTTGCTCCACAAGCCATGGGCCGACAAGCTCTGTCTGGCCCAGGGAGCCTGGGGAGAGCCCCACCACTGCCCGCTCTGTCACGAAACTTGTCGCAATCTGGAGTCATGAAAGCTCCTGTGCATGCAAGAGCTGCGGGGGCAGCGGGTTCACGGGCTTTTTGGGATTTTTCCACTCTTCACTGATCTTTGCTCCCTCCAGACACCTTGGTAGGATGGGGCTGGGGTTGCCCAAGGCATCAGGGGCCAGACGGTGGTTTTTGGGAGGACGTCCATCCCCGGTGATCCCTGACCACCACTGGCCAAAAATCCACCACGCATGCCCACCTTCCTGCCCGCTGAGCATGGGGGTGCCCCTGGCCACTGCCCAGGATTCGGGAGGTTCAACACCTTTGCAAAGCCCCAACACCTTCCCTGCAGGCAATGGCTCACCTTCCAGTTATCCCAATTTATTGCAGGAGGAAAAGCAAATCAGCCTGAAGGTGCTACATCCAGACCCACCCTTCCCGCTGGGTGAGTCAGGAGAAACAGAGCCCCCCCAGAAAGTGAGATGAGTCCCTCATGCCTCCATCTGGAAGTGGAGGTCGGAGCCTGCCATGTGCTCCCGGTATTGCTGGTCAAAGCACTCATTCTGGGCCACGGTGGCGTGATTCTTCCAGTCCCCGGAGATCCCTGGGGGCGAGAAAGCAAGTGGGGCAAATCCTGACACCCCTGAAATATTTGCAGCCATGGATGGGGGCTGCAATACAGCCCGGGGACACCCCTCCCAAGCCCTCCATCACTAGCTGAACCTCACATTTCCGGAGGAAGGGGGAGAGGCTGTGGTCAAGTGGGCAAGGTCACGTAGTTGGCAGCAGGATTCTTCTTCATCTCCTGGAAGGAGGTGTGGTGGAGGATCCTTGCCACCATCTCTTCCGAAACCTCCTTGCCCAGGAAGCGCAGGATCTTCTGCACCTCCCGTTGTGGGTCCTGCAGGGTGGCTGACATAGAGAGCTGCCAAAAAGGCTGGGCAGGGGGGCAACCAGGGTGCCCTCACCTCCATCCCACCTTCATCCCACCATTCCCATCCTTCTTCATGTCCTCATAGAAGAGGTAGACGAGCCGCTTCTCCTGCTTCTTCTCCCACCAGCCCTGCACGTGCTCATACCAGGACCCATAGGCAGGATGTGGTGAAGGGGTTAGCTGAAAAGCAGGGCAGCGGGGGACAACCTCCCCACTGGTGTTTTGGGGTGGGCTCAGCCCCCACCTTTGCTAGCCATGAAGGTCTCCAGGAACTCGGACAGCGTGCCAGGGTCAGGGTGCCTCTTGGCCATCTGGTAGAAGTAGTAGTAGGAGACGACGACGTCCTTGGGGTTGCGGGCCATGTAGATGATCTGGGGACAGCCAAGGATGTGTTTGGGGTGCAGAGTGGTGCCCCCTCTCTGCTACCCAGACGGGCAGAGAGGCAGGGGGTGCCCACGACCTTACCTTGCAGTTCTTGTCCCTGAAGGAAGTTGGGAGGAGCTGGACTGGGAGATAGGCCTTCACCAACTGTGGGGATAGTTTTTTTTGCAGCAGCTTGACACCTGCGGGATACGGGGCTTAGCAGTGTGAGCCCCAGCACCCTCACACGCCCCCCCCCCCC
>VZSC01015704.1:324-29602 GCA_013398225.1 Steatornis caripensis
CCTGCCGCCTCGGTCTACCACGGAGCCTTGATTATGGCTTGACAGGGCACCAAGTCACTCTAAATTCAGGACACACTCAGTTTAAAATATAAATCCAGGTGTGGATTTCAGTTCAATGGCTAATCAGGAAAAAAAATAATACATATACTCTCACTTTGTAACTGCTTAACTGTACTGTATTATCAAGGACACCTGGGCTTGTGAGCTTCGCTGCATGTAAATATTACAACAGGAAACAATGGCTAGTGGGGTTTTTTGATAGAACAGTTGAGAAAGAGATGTATCTTATTAAAACACATTCAGAAACACATCCATAGTTCAGACATTGACCTAGAAATGCTCTCTCTGTGCTCAGGCTCAATGCTGTGCATCAAGCAATGGTATCAGCCTCGTATGAGTTACAAATCCCTTGTGGTTTAATGGGTTCATACATGTCTGAAGTGCTACCCAGGAAAAAAGCTACAACAAATAAATGGGTTCTGCAGTTAGGACACAATCCAGAAAACTTACTTCAGCACACGCTTAATTTTAAGTGCATGTTGCATTACTCTGATCTCAAAGTTTTTTATCTGGTGCTTATATTCTTCCGTCTCTGGGAGCTATTTCTATGGAAAGAAACCATCACGCAACACCGTACAGGAAGAGAAGATGACCCAAACGGCTAATAGCAAGGGCATGGGGGGCACAGGACATGACTCTCTAACAAAAAAAAAAAAAACAAACAAACAAACCCAACATGAAGCATGGAAAACCAGAGCAATGCATTTCCAGCAATGCGCTGTGACCCCCACAGACTTACTCCTTCGGAGGAGCCAAAGGCTAACCCTAGTTGGACTTCCAAACTGCCACAGAAAACTGAGTAACACAATCATGAAAAAGGACATATGCATCGTAATGGCCAGAGAACAGTCACTCCTCTCTAGATGATTCGTAATATTTTTACAGTGAATAGTTTTTGTTAAGACCTGCATCAATTTTAGACTAATAAAGATACAACACACTTGCTTTAGTTATTTAGCTAACTGCCAGACGACTGCTGAAGGGACTATTTCTGAAGAGCTACAACATGTAGCATTAGTGAGTTTTGTGCTCAAAAGAGGAGGTCTAATTTACTCAGAATGAGGGAACTGGAGTAGATGACTTAACCCTATTCCTTACCCATTTGCTTCTCACCGCAGAGGTGCCTGGAGCATGTATTTCAAGTGTGAGAAAACTGAATCCCCACCAGCATCATGACTTCCTTAAAAACACAGTATTGTTTGTTTTACCAGCCTGTTCTGTACAAAAGGGTTTGTGGAACTACAGCCTTCATTCTTCACTTATGAGGCATACCTTCCCAAGGCTCAAAAGAAACGGAAAAAAATAATCTCTGTTGTTACTTATTTCTTCATTTCTTGCAGTTAACGGTTTTCTTTTTGCCGTGGCAGAAGTATAGTGATACATTCTATAACACGCAGTCTTACGGCATTTAGACACCATCTAATATATGCAGAAATAGATCATATACCACACGAAAAAGGAGGAAACCTCTTCACTTTTTTCCCCCAACAGATTAATTGCCTAAACAAAAAAGAGAAGGGGAGGGGAGAGAGAAAAGAGACCAAAGAGAGAGTTTCCTAGAGCACACATCTGGTACCATTTCACAAGTCTGTTCTTGGCAAAAAGCTTGATGAAACATATTAGTGTTACATCATGTTTCAAAAGTGGTAACATTCAAGCTCAGGAGAATTCAAGTACTAACCACTTATCATGTCTCTGTAATTATTATTTCCAGTTCAGTCAGCTGGACTGCAAATTAATTATCTTCAGATACCACTTGCTGTTGAACTACCCTTGGTAATGGACAGAGTGTGGTACTTGTAAGCACAGAGTTTCTCCGTGAGTGGTGGTTTTGCAGTATCCACTCATGGATGTAGCATGTTAATGCAAAAGTCCTCACAAATTAACCCAAAAGGTCACAAATGCATCTGAGGAAGAGTTCTTTGGGAGCTCATGTGATCAAGATAACCAAATCCATTGCACGCAACCTCATGAGAAGTGCAGACATCTGTTAAGAATGACAATAATCTTTCCTAAGTCTTATAAAACGATAGCTAACCTTCTATCTTTCAATAAGGGAAGATTCAGTCCCAGATTAAGTAATGTCAGCTCTGCACTGGCCCAGGTATGGGATGCAGGCATTTTGAGGTAAACCAGTTCAATGCAAACATGTTGCGGTGTAATAGTTACTTAGAAACACAGACATAGGTACAGAATGATGGTTTAATGCATCCGTAAGTATTGAGAATTGGAGGGAAACTCAAGAAACCGATGAACGATGCACATTACATATTCCTTTTATTTTTTTAATCCATCCGCATCCTTTGAATGCAGCCTTTCACCCTCTCAAACCGCAAACTACTTTACAGATAGCCATAAACATTTGGGAAACCCTTCATTTTTTTCCAGTTGCGTGTTTTGAGAAAAAGTCTATGCTAGCCTCAAAAGCGAGAGGAAGCTCAACAAACCTGCTCAGCAGTTTGACAATTGAGTTTATCCAGGATGCGGAGGACAGAAAATAACAGCTCAGTGCTAACTTTGAGAGCACACTGCCTCTTCTCCAGGAGGTTTCCAGAGTGAATTTAGGTGCAGGGGTTGTCTCCACGCCAGCACACCCGACAGTAATAAACTGTTCACTTTACAAAATATTGTTGCAAGGCAGGATGTATGCTTAATAAACCGTTTGTGCCAGATTATTTTGTTAAACTCGTGGGATTTTTACATCACCAACACTTTCAATTTACTTCTCTCACTGTGTTCCTCCCCTTTTGGCTTGCTTTGGCTGTACGTATTGTAGTTTGCTTATCTTTGTGGAAGAGTGCTTTTCAGGGCTAGCCTCTATATTATTGCGATGGCCTTCAAGATACTCTCTGCCTTCCTTTGTTTTCTTATAAACTGCTCCACAAAGAGCTGAGAGATCTTAAAGTGTCTCTTAAAACATGACACTAGAATTCTGGTTAAGCTTGCCAAGATTCTTGTGTTAACAACCCTGTTTTATTCAGGTAGGTACAGATTTTTCTATGCCCCCGCCCCTTACACACTCTATTTATTTAGTTCTTTTATGCAGATTCCTGTACCTTTCACAATGGATTGTGACTCACTTCAAACCCTCTTTCTTTTTCCTTCCCCCTCTCCACACCACGGCTGACAATATTTACTCAGTTTCTTTAGAACCTCTAAAGCGCATGAATTCTAATGTTTGAAGTTGGATCATTTTTGATTAATTAAATATATATTATGGTGGTGCCAGCAGCATGACTATAATTAAAGCTGTATTGGATTTTTTCTTTTAATCAAAAGCTCTGATTTTCAAGTGTTCGCTCACTCCTATATGTGCTTGCTCCCTCCCTCGCTCGCTCCTTGTCTTCCCTCTCCCCCCAACTGTGTTCTCTTCTGCACGCATGCTCACCCACCCATTCTCTCTCACACCTGCACTCCCAATTGTTCACGTTCTGTGGCAAATCCTCCTCGCTTGTCAGAAGGGCAGGACGCAAAGGGCATCACTTTGAAAAGCAGCCCGTGCCAGCCGCTCATCTGGTCTCCTCCAATCGCAGCCACAATGCAACCCCAGAAGGGCAAAGCTAAAAGATGAAGCCACGCTATGGAGAACGGGGTTCATCTGAATATATGGGCCAACTGGCCCCCGTCAAGGCAAGCTTAAGATACCTCAATCCCCTTAGAAAGGCAACATCCTCATCACCAAACAAGCCCCTCCAGAGGCAGTAAATCCGTATTTCAGTGAGCTAAAAGACACATCTAGGCTGTTTGAGATGTCACAAACAGTGACACGAAATACGAAAACGTGCAGTTCTGAAGTCTATGCCGTGGTGCTGCAGTGATGCCCGTGTTACTCAGAGCCTACTTCCTTTCTCACAGTTCTCCAGAGCAGTCAAGCACAAAGCACTGAATGTGCAGTGTTGCCTTTACTCAAAGCTATTCTTTCTCTCAACACTGCACAGCCTCTCAGAACCAACCATTGTGGCTTCTGCAAAACTAAGGCAAAAATCTAGCAAGATTTTTTGTTTTTTCAAGAAACGTTATATAGGGACAGAGAAAACATGTGGCTGATGAAAGAAAGCAGAAAATCCCCGCACATCCTTAGCGTAATTCAAACAGCTCCTGTAAGCACATCCTAGAAGCCTCAGCTCTCAAAACACACTTGTGACCTTGCAGCACAAGGTCGTACAACTTCACCCGAGCATAAAGCTTTGCTGTTGTGGATGCAGTTGTGGGCCAGAGCCTGCCTCTGTAATGTCTCAGGTCACTAAAGGGACACTACCAGTGTGAAATCAGGCCAATGATAACAGAATTTTTGAAGTAATTTGAAATGCTACTAGTTCCCCAAATACAATTGAGCAATGCCTTTGTTGACACATGCTCCTGTATTTTAAAAAACTTTCCAAAAATCTTTCTGAATAGCTTGATACAAAAGGAAGAGAAGTAGGCACACAAAGGGAAGCCTGACACAGGCCTGAAGCTCACTGTTGTAACATCTCCATTTTGGACTGGAGATCTTCATGGAATGAAAAGCCTCAACTGAAGAGCTATGCCGTCAATCTGCAACAGGGGCTCATATTTTTGGAAGAGACAACAACTGAACAATGACAAAACCCAAGAAGTACTTGTTTGCAAATAATCAGCATTTCTTTGGCATTGTTGCCTGTTTGTTATTCAAATACAAAAAGTATTTTAAGTATCATCTTTCAAAATGCATAGGTGTCTGGATATTACAGTTATGAATCTAAACAGAAGCACCATCCTGGGACCAGAGTATCAGTTTATACTCTTTCATAATCTGAAAACCAGCTTAACTACGCATTTATAAATTACTCATTTCTGAGAGATGTAAGACCTTTACATACAATCTTCCGTTGTCAGTTAATGAACAGAAGCACATAATTATTCCGTACTTCAGAAGATAAAGCAAAGCAACAGTAGGAGATGTGCAAGACAGACACTGTAATAATGCACGCTAAATGAACACGCTTAACATTCTTAGAAATTAGTTTTCTGAAAATAACAGTTCTGCAGATATTACAGTCAACGAACACAGCTAGTAAAACAGTAACGCCTGCACAATCTTAAGAGGTTTTAAAAAAAATGCATATAAAAACCATTATCATAAAAGTATGGGTAATGAACAATTCAAGGTTTCCTAAAATTTAAAAATAGTTGCAAGAAGGTAATATTTTATAACACCCAAATGAATACTTAAAAACATAGGCAATAGTTTGTTTAACAACTTTTGGTCACTAATAAATGTCTCTATCTTTTAATAAATTTGAAAGGAATTTGCACACCTCGTTTTTATTTCTGAAAAATCACAGTGAGCCTTTGATGAAAACGTAAATGACCCAATGGCACTGAACCCATGGCAAAGGGAGGTCTCCAGTTCTGGTCAGCAGAGGAATTTGGGCTTGTAACAGCAGGGTTTGGAGGAGGCTGCACCTGTAGTCTTTGATTTCAGAAATCACTTCTCTTAAGTGATTCACCTCCCACATCTCTTGACTCTAACAGCATCCTGGAAAGTCCATCTCTACACTTAAAATTTGGGAGTCAACAGGACATTTTAATAATGAGTAAATAATTTTCATTTCTATCATTTCTTATTCCTTGTGGGGGAAATCGTGTCAGCTGCTTCAGCTTTGCCTGAAGTACAGTTACATTTTCAACATGTGGCAGAGATACTGACAACAACAGGCAGAAGACTGCAGGTATGTATATATTTACAAGTTACATAAATTTAAATTTGCTTCAATTACAAGTTGACTCATTGAATTATTGAAGCTTCAGTAGTGGAATTGATAAGCAGTAGCTGATCTAAAGCCAGATACCTGTATGAATGAAAGTGAATCTCCCAAAGCTTAATGTACTTGAATTTGCAAATATGTTTCTCCTTTAAGGTAAGCACTCAATCCTGGTACCCAAATGCAAATTTTCCTATTACCAGAAAGAGAAACTGATCTGTACCTAGAGGTTATTAGGTTTCTGCCAAGTCAGCTCCTTCAATGGGTTTCCCAAAGGGCCAATGGGGCAACCTTGCAAAGGAAGGAACAGCAAAGAGTGGCAAAAGGCAGACTGAGGAGAAAGAGAACTGGTACCCTTGGCCCAGGTGCCCTGAACTTCTCCAACCTTTGTACACGGCTCAGAGAGAGAGCTCTCAGGCACAAGCGAGCTAGTGCAAGCAACATCAGGGTCAACTTCCTCACCCCTAGCTTCCAGATTTTCAAATTTCTTTACAGTTTATCACAAACCCCTCAAATTTCATTTAATTTAAAATGTTGCCATAAGATACTGTTCATATCCAAAACACCCAGCAGAAACCCACAAGATTAACAGAAGACAGTAAGACTACTTGCTATTTTCTATACAGGTTCAAAATGCATATACGCCCTTGCTTACAATCATTGAGTGATGCAGTTCGATATAGAGGCATTATCAAATATATTTTAATTTTTTTAAGAGCAAGAAACAGCAGCAGCAAAGGCAAAAAGCAAAAAAGCTCTCTACTCAGACAAAGCTGACTTCCTGAACGCTAAGTATCAGCTTGCTGACAGCCATGGTTTCAAAATCTAAAATCCACTTCCTATCAGATGTCATATGTTTCCCTTATTTACAATACTTTAGTACTGATGACTCCTGTAATTTTGATACTTAATCACAGAACGGTTTGGGTTGGAAGGGACCTTAAAGATCATCTTGTTCCAAACCCCTGCCATGGGCAGAGACACCTTCTGCCAGACCAGGTTGCTCAAAGCCCCATCCAACCTGGCCTTGAACACTTCCAGGGAGGGGGCATCCACAACTTCCCTGGGCAACATATGCCAGTGTCTCACCACCCTCATTGTGAAGAATTTCTTCCTAATAGCTAATCTAAATCTACCCTCTTTCAGTTTAAAACCGTTACCCTTTGTCCTATCAATACATGCCCTTGTAAAAAGTCCCTCTCCAGCTCTCCTATAGGCCCCTCCAGGTACTGGATGGCTGCTGTAAGGTCTCCCCGGAGCCTGTTCTTCTCGAGGTTGAACAAGCCCAACTCTCTCAGCCTGTCTTCATAGGATAGCTCCACCAACCCTCTGATCACCTTCATGGCCCTCCTCTGGACATGCTCCAATATGTCTGTGTCCTTCTTATGTTGGGGGCCCTAGAGCTGGACGCAGTACTGCAGATTGGGTCTCAGAAGAGCAGAGTAGAGGGGGAGAATCACCTACCCTGACCTGCTGGTCACGCTTCTTTTGATGCAGCACAGGGTACAGCTGGCCTTCTGGGCTGCAAGCTTGCATTGCCAGCCCATGTCAAGCTTCTCATCAACACAGCCCCCAAGTCCTTCTCCTCAGGGCTGCTCTCAATCCATTCGCCACCCTGCCTGTACCTGTGCTTGTGATTGCTTTCTTTAAATCTGAGCTCCCTGAAAAATGGTTACTTAGGAAACCCAACTTTTATTAACGAAAATATTGATGCATGGCTTGGGACAGAAAAGCTTGAAAATATAACCCAAATGCAGAGCTCTCAAAATCCAGAGTGCAAACAGAAAAAGCATATAAGAAAAAAAAAAAAGAAAACCAAACTCATGAATTTGTAGGGCTTCAGTATACCAACAGAATGAAAGAGTCTGTCAGCATTTTCTAAGGCAAACATTGCCAGTCACAAGCCATTGGAGCAACAACCACCCATTCCATAATGCTATCCAGTAACTCATTTTCCTGTTTGGGAGTTTATAACTTTTCTAGAACATGGAGACTATTTTTTTCAGCTTGAATGCTCACTCCACTAAGTTATTCAAAAGGCATATGTTAAATAGCAGTCAAATTTGCACAAACCTCAGCTAATACTGTATTTTCCAACACTTTTTTTGTTCACGCATTTTTCAGGAAAAACACAGTGCTTCAAATGATATCACTAGAAAGGCAGCTAATCCTTCCCAGACCCAACCACTACATATACCACATTGAAATGTTGTGGCTGACTAAGCCCATTACAAATTCAAAGCCTCACTCTGAAAGGTGAAAGAGCTAAGACTGCATGGATAATTCTGAAGTGCTTTACAAATGCTGTTGAAATAGTAAACCCATTTTACGGATGAAGTACAGACGTTAGGCTAAGCAGTAGGTGGACATTCAAAGACATGTTTTGTACAAGAGCTAGGAACTGAAATCAACTCTTCTAAGCTGGTAGGTTTTTGCACAGTTGTAATGTCTTCATTTTACAAGATCCCTTTTTCTTGACTACTCACCTCTTGTGCAAACGACTCTGCTTTCTTCCGCAGGTTCTTTTCCAGTTCAAAATTTACATGAAGCTCTTCATATTCCTCTACTGCCAGCACAGACACTGTTTATAAGAATAAAACAAGATCAGAAGTACAGTGGAATGGATAAAAATGAGATGAAAGTTCTGCTTGATTTATCCAGTAAGCTGTTATTTCCCAGCACTGTGAATCCTTGAACGAAGACAGAACTTTCTTTTACACTTCTGTATATATTCCCCTGCGCAATATTTGTCCTGTTTCTCTAAACCTAACTATATATAGATGCACAATTACTGATCTTCTGAATAGATTAATACTCCTCCTGCTCAAAAAGACTCAAAACTCCAGTAACACATGTAGCACAGATCATATTTTGCCTCTTTGGCTGAGAGCAATCAAAGTCTCAAGAGAGCCTTGCTGAACCTATCAAAGATTACTACTTTTTTTTGGAGGCACATGTATTGGCCTGCCTGGTTTGAGTGAGGTTTGATGGGTTCCTTTACAACAGAGATTTAAAGGAGAGGCTTCAAGAAGAAAGCAGTGCAATTTTGTGTTGCCTGTATTTAAACTGTGCTCACAAAAGCAAGGCTTATAGTGGTGGCTAAAGCTAACCATGGGTCATGCTTCCCCAAACCACTCTGAGCAGGCCTCAATGCAGAACAATAAGCACCATTTCTAAGAACTAAAGTATCATTTATGCTTAACGTGTCTCAGTGACCACTTGCATAAGCTTTAGTTCTTCTGGCTGAAGACTAGTTTGCAGGATGATGACATTGGATTTCTAACACTGTGCTACATAAGTTCCTTGCTTCTTCAGAGACAAGCTTAACAGTTTTTAAAGCTATGTAAAGTAAGAGGTACTTCAGAGCGTGGGATATGCATCCCAGACCACACAACTCTCAAAATTATGTGACTTCAAATAAACAACCAACCAAAAAAAAAAACCCCAAACCCAAACCCAAACAACCCACACAGAAAGATTCAAGATAAATTCACCACCTCTGACTGCGTAGTAATGATTACACAGATCCAAGACAGTGATACATAGACACAGAATACAGCAGGTATTGAACAGATACTTTGGTAGCTCATTTCAAGCATTCGAGCATACAAAAAAAATCTTGCTTTATGTTGCCTATGCATTAGGACCTAACCTCGTATAACTCCTCCTTCCTGGAAAACAGGCAAACGTGAAACAAGGGGTTATTCTGAAAGATTATGTTTAAAAGCAAGAAAATATTTCAGAAACATTTGATCTGCCACACTATCCCATCAAAAGCTTCTTCAAGCCGGTCTGTCTAATAAACCTATCTCAAGTTGGGTGTTTTAAGAGTTTTCATGTACTGCCTGTCCTAGACTCAAGCAATGCACACACATGAAAGAGGTAAGAGATGAACATTTGGCAGACGCCTACAGAATATACCCTACTATGCAAACCTCCTCTCCCTATGCTCAGAGACAGCAGCAGCATTCATAGAAGATAAGATGCTGTCCCACTGGACAGCAAAGGAAAAAGAAAATAATTGCCCACTAAAAGTTCATACATATCTCCGTAATTCAAAACTCAGTTGTTTGCTTGAAAGTATGGACTACGCTGATTTTGTACACTTTTTTCAAAGAAAAAGAGAATATTACTGGCAGAAGGCCACGGCATGATTGGAGTCTTCACTATTCCAAACACTGAACTTTTCTTCTGTATTTTCACTACTCAGCTGTGGCTATTTCCACAAGTCCTTCCGTGTGAAAGCGCCAGCCCTAGCCATTCCCTCCACTGCCACGTTTTAGAATTCCTGAGAGACTTCTTAAGAGCTTTTTGTTTTTCATCCCTAGGTAAGCAAGTAAAACACAGCTGCAGAGGAACAACTCGAAAATAAGTCAGAATAGCTAGGAATGCGGCTGAAGACCTCCAGGATAATTGTTAAGGTACTGTTGAACAAATAACTGAGTGCCTTTGTAAGGCAGAACAAATAATGCACCAAGACAGGCAGACATTAGAGGCCAGACCTGTTGTCTTCCACTTCAGAAAAACGGGAAGCAGCCAAGGAGACCTTCAACCAAACAATTTTTAATTTTACAAGGCTAAATCAGCAACAAGAGAAAAGGGCACAGTAATCCAAGGCACTAAAATCTTTAGCCTCCCCTCTGACCTACCTTACGGTCAACTATTTCTCATGTGGAAACACTCACCTTCATTAAGCAAAAGCTTTCCTTTTGTGAGCCCCATCTCTTTTTAGACTTTCCCTGCCCTGGTTTTACCTCTCATCTCTTTCTAGGAAAGGAAAGTCCCTGCTTTCCGTCCATAACTTGGAAAGTCTATTTATCTCATTCCCAGCACTCTTGCCTTTTTCCCCATCATCCTCTGAACATACAAGTTGCTCCCAAGTCTTTAGATATTCAAAACTATTAGCTGTGTCCCAACTAAAAGGAAGGCAGTTTAATTATTTAGGAAAACTGGAGATTAAGGTTCAAAGTCCATGCCTATGAAGGATTTCCTTCCTGTCCTAGCTTGCCACTTATGCCACAGAGCAAAAAGTTTTCTCATTCTCACATTCAACCTGCTGTTCACACTGTCACATTTTCCTGGAGTAGAGACAGTCTAGAATAGTCCATGTGTTTATGCAGTGCCTGCAGCAACAAAGCCAAGTGTCAGATCTGGGCCACAATCACTGTTCTGTAACCTACTCTTTGTACTACAACATAAAAGCTCTGAAGCTTCTCCAGCAGTTTGCTACATCCTTTGCAGAACCTGCTGACACCACGCACCTCTGTTACATTTCTCCAACAGTCTTTGCTGCTTATTAACTTCAGTTGTCAAAACAGCCTTTTCTTCTTTCACTTTATTCACCTAGAAAAGTGGAAAGATCAAAAATAGTAATATTTTAGTTAGTGGCATAAGGCATATAGCAAGACATAATGCAAGCAATAGTTTGCTTTCTGTGATCCTGTTTCTTATGTTCAGCTTGATCTTATGATTTCCAGTGGGATGGAAAGCATTTTTACCCCAACTTACGGACCCCATAACAGATGGCATTCAAGGGTTATGAACTCATCCTTCACGTGGGACTCCCACGGCCCATTCTCATGGCACGTAACAGTCACAGCTGCAATTATAACATCTTTGGAACCTTTCAGGATGAGGCGCCATAGCACCTGGTTGAAAAGTTACTAGCTTGCCCTTGACTGTTTGCGTTTTAATATAGTCAGGCTGCTGTTTTGCTTTTTTTCCTGGGCTCTGTTTATTGTCCAAGAGCTGTCAGCTGTGTCTTTCTGAATGCAAGTGTTGCATAGACAGGAAGAGCCACTAAGTCCTGATTTGCATCAGTACATGGCTTATCCAGTTTTCAAGCAGGAATGAAACTCTGCTGGCTCAAAAAGCCAATTTGCTGGTCTAATTACCATGACAGGGCACTGCCAATGGCTGAACTCAAGGATATGCTCAATGAAGTAGCACCAGTGATTAAACTGGATATCCTCCAGAAGTATTTCTTGCACATCCACAGGTTTAAGGAAATACCCTCCCCACCACCACCACCCTCGCGGGCTGTGATGGGTGAGGAGCCACCAGGAAGTGGAGATGAGAGTTATAATAGGGCCATTAGAACAGATCATGAAAAGCCATGTTCCAGCAACACCAGTAGACTGGGCTGTGACGTGGTACGCCCTAAGTGGTCCATCATATGGGCAAACTGGCAGGACTTGCGATTAGATAGTATTCAATTAACTTCACAACTGAGCGTTTTCAGCAAAATTAGATGCAAAAAGTACTGACTACACACTAACGTGGTCTCGCCTTCCATGGTACAATACATACTTCTTCAATTACTTCTACAAGTTTGCACCTCAGGTTTTCCAGTTCAATGGCTAAGGTCTTCTTTTCCTCATGAACAGACACAATTTGATCTCGCAGCTCTACAGTTTGAGGAAGGAAATGAAAAATATATTTTATTCTTAGAAGAAAACAACAAAGGAAATGTCATAGCAATGCAACTATAATCAAGTACGAAACACCTTAACTGCATACAAAGCATCAGCTGTATTCAAGGTACATCCTCAATAATTTAGGAACTTCACATAAGTGTCAAGTAACAGATCTATAACTGGGCCACAGTTTCAGATTTACTCTATTGAGGTAAGCTGCCTGGTTCAGTACTGCCGTCTTTATTTGCATTTTGAACGATTCATTTCCTGCTACAACGGGGCCAATCCTGCCACCACAAAGTATCCTCTGTCCTACTCAGGAGACTGTCACATCACAGAGACTCTGGTACGGTGGTAGCAGAAAGCAATTTTTAATAGGCGTCCTTTAAAACAAATTAATGCACTTAAATTCTTTTTGGATCATGAGTTCTTGTCACAAGGGAAAAAACCAAAACAGGCAGTTAATACTTGTGAGGTTTTCACTGAAGAAATTGTTCTGAACAGCTGCCAATTTATAGTCTTTGTAACATTATGTGAACAGAGTCAGAATACAACCTTTACTGATGGAAGAGCTAATGCTTGTAATTTTCCCCTCAGAATTTTCATTCCTTAATTATCAAAATATGAAATAAATTAAATTCACAATGGAATAAAACATTTGATTATAATCACTTCTTAACAGGAGATCAGTTTGCATACATAATATATCAAGGTTTAGGTTAACATAAAAACATCCAAAAAGTATAAATTTATTGATATATATTAGCTTTCAGTAAGTGCTCCCATTCCCCACCTGCTTCCAGTATTTCATAGCACTGCTGTTTGTTGAATACCAGCCACGAGTTCAGAAAATTGTTGCTAATCAATTGCAGATGACTATGATGACATGCTAGATGTCATTCTGTTTGGTCTCAAATCCTGAAAATGAATATTCTACCCCAGTTCCCCCCGCCCCACCCATTCAGGAGCCTCAGATTTATTTTCCTCCAAATTAAATGTGCAAACATTCTAAATGAAATAAAAAGACTTGTTTTCCCAGAAGATTCTTGAACTAAATCATCTGGTTTATGGATTTGTGCTTTCCAGTGAAACTAACGGAAAAAAATATCTCACTGAAATTTATGGTAACTGGATTAAGTGTCAGGTCTTACAATACATATATCTACCTCGTACAGAGAAGAAAGCATCCATTTAAATCTTTGTAAGTGTGTACGAGAAATGTTTCTTTTCAGATACAGGGTATACACTAAACTGCTTGACCAACACAGCTGAGTTTTCAGTTCTTGCTATATCCAAAAGGTCAGCTAAAAAGAATAAGAAAATCCCAAACTTGTAAATGAATTTCAGGCACTGCTCTGAGACCACTCTACACTTCCACTAGGAACTACAGCTTTACTATCATCTTTCCCTAATGTATGAGACAGGAAAAACAGAGGAAGGTATCTGAGGGAGAAAATTTTATCCCTTTAATAAATGAGAGGGTTTTAATCAAAGAGCCTCAGACTGTACTACCTTATTTGTATATCCTAACAGAAAAGTGGTGGGAGGGAAGGAATCATTCCAAGAAACATCCAATATTTTGTTGAACGGTGAGAAGGCTAAAAGACTTCCAAGGTTCCCAACACAAAACACAACTGCCTGGAATCATAAACACGCATAGAAAAGCAGATTTCACCTTGGGCAACACCACACAGCATTAAGGGGAGTTTTGAAAACACATCTTTCATTGCATATGGTCTTTCACTAAGCAGGCAATCCAAGATGCAACTTCACATTTTTCCCTGAAGACAAATGCCATGCAGCCTGGCTTAGGCTAGGGACACAGCCCTAACACTGCCTTTTGGGACATGTTGTCAGATCATTCTGCTACCATAAACACACATGTTTCTCTCCAGGCACAGGGATCTATCTTCTGCTACGGCAAACTGGACACCAATGCATTCAAAAATACTCAACACTTGTAGAAGTAAGGTCATTAACATTTAAAAATAAGGCCAGACCGAGGAGCAGAAGCCAGGAGTTCTAAATCCTTACAACATGTCACATTTTATTCTTTAATGAATTCTTCATCCAGACAGAAAGCATATAGATCAGAGCTCTTTTTGAAATATTTCTCTCATTTGACCCTGTTACCCCCCTAACCACGTTCTCTGATCCACACCCAGAGTCTTTGCTCTCTTTAAATGTATCCTTGACATCTTTCTCCAATAAAAGACAAGAAGAACTCCAGAGTCTTACTTCCAATTCAGATGGGTTCCACAGTGTCGATCACACTGGTCCCTGCCTCTTTTCCTACACCTATAGGATGGAAAACTGCTTCTCATAGAAGGGCGCTATTCTTGGGTGGGATTTTTTTAAAGCATTTTTACAATACTAATTCTTTTTTCTCAGTGATACTTTGTACCACTTCATTGAGGCTGCTGCATTCAAACAGAAAACAATTAACAAGGTCAGGCTGAAAGTTCAGGGAAGATGTACTTAGACATAATTTGCTATTGTAACTTTTCTGTAAAAAGTGAAAGTTTATTTTAAAAATGTGAACCATTTAATCTCTCTCTGTCACCAAACGCAGAATGTGGGCATTCTTCCTTTTTGGATACTATGATATAACAACATACGGAATCATGATGACTTTATCACAGAGTTAGACAAGAAAGGAAGGCAGATTTTGGATTACAAACATATGAATTGCCTTTCAAAAATGAACCAGAAATTTCTTAACAAAGCACAGATTGCTCTTATCAATGTATTTCCATGTTCCCAAGCTTTGCTGTTTTACCCAGTACAACAGTCCTTTTCTAAGTTGCTTGTTTGGTAATAGATCTGGAATACGAATGAATATAGAATATAGTCCTGTCTTACAAGCTTTGAAATATGACATTGCAGTTGAAGCAATACCAAGGTGACTTTGTCCTTCTGCTTAACTATTTTCTTTGTTAAGGACCTGAGGAAATATTTCTTGTACTGGCTCAACAACATGGAACTCCCTTAGCTGTGTAGATCTCATTTTCCTATCACACTGTAACTTTGCAGGCTGCATATCCACCATACACATTGCAGAGTTATCACTAGAAGTCTACCATGCTCTCACAGTCTTTCCTGGAAATCCTTTGAAGGCCACTCTCAGAAGGCGTGACTTGGAGCCAGACAGATCTCTGGTTCAAATGAATACTGCCATTCTTTAGACAACTTTTATGGTGGTGTAGGCTCAGTAGCAACACTCACCTTTTATTTGCTGTTGACAATGCACAGAATTGCATGATCCAGAGTCAGCTTCTGTATCTGTGGATGAATCATCCTCATCAATGTTAATCTCTTCAGTGATAATTTCTGGGCCCAGTTTTGCCATATAAAGCATACTAATTCTTTTCAAGGTCTTGTTTTCTTTGTTCAGCTGAAAGTTGAGAAGCACAAAAAGTAACAAGCTACTTAGTCTGCCTTTAAGCTGCTGTGCAAGAAAAAAAAAAGTCAACTGTATCTTTTTCTCTCTTATCATTAAAAGACTTATATAAACATAGAAGACAAAGTAACATTAGATTAAATGCTCCATTCAACATTATAATGGTTTGAAGATGGGAAGCTTGTACTCTTTCTCCTGTGAGGAGGCTCGAATTCAACATGATGCTTCATCCATGCCCTTCTTTCCTCTCTGGTACTTCTGACTAATAAATACCCCGTGTAGGTTCAAATCAAATCAAATCAACTATCAAGCTTACTTAACGCTACACATTCTTGTGATAGCTGCTTCAGCATGTACCAGCATCAACAGGAGCCCCAACTGAATGACCTGAAGAAGGGCCTGTGTTCCTGAAAGCTCATCTGGTTTTGCCAGCTGAATCAACTGGTTGAACAAAAACTCTTCCCTCCTCCTACGCTTATTTTGTTTATAAACTACAAACACCACAACTACTATACTCCCAGTCAGGGCAGAATTACTTCAAAATTCTTTTGAATTATTTTCAATTCTCAGCAATTATTACTGTAGAGTCAATATACATAAGATGAAAGCCGTATCAGAAATCAATTCTTCATGGGTCAAACCACAAGTCAGAAACCACTCTGGGCTTGATGCTTAAACACATGCCTGGATGGTGGATGATACAGAAGAGGTTCTGCAAGGCATCTTCATCTTGACCAAAGTGTCAGGAAAAATTGAACAACAGAGATTGCTGCAAATGTTTCACTCTCACCATTTCTTTCTACTGTTCTACATCTAGACACCCCATGCCAGCAGCTCTCAGCAAGCTCATCACAGTCTCAGGGGTGTTCAGGCGTATGTTGGCGTGACTGCCCACTCACCAGCCAAGCATTCTCTGCATTCAGGTCTAAGAATGAGGCTCAGTTTTCTACTAATGAGGCACAACATGTTGAAGTCAACATTCCACTTCAGATGTCAAATATTTACCTTGAAATAAAATGTATACTAAACAGTTGGGCTGGCCCTGAAGTTTTACCTAAGCAACCATCTTCGAACCCCTCTTTCCTCAGCCCCCCAGCTACGAGAGATTTACTCAAGAACTTCTTCATCTCATTCCCAAAGAATGAACCTCAGCAAGTGGGAAGGGTGGTATAAGGGACCTTATTTAGTCAGTTCACAAGAACAAACAAATCAGCTTTGGCAAAGCAGCTCCATGGGGTAAAGCTAGTCTTTGAATTGCCCCTGGATGTGCATTACAGGAAAAGTGAGGGGAAGAAAAGTTGCATAAATATGTTCATTTTCTTACTTATATGCTGATTGTCTATCTTATGAATTCTAATATAGTGTCATTATGTAAACAATTAAGTAAATACCTCCAGAAAGTACATTGCTAATGCATCTAAATTAAAATGATTTCTTGCTGGTGTGATTTTTACCATATCTAAGGATGTACTTTGGGCAGGGGATGGGAAGGGAAAAAAAAAAGAAAATAGGCAGTCAGCATCGCTAATGAAATTTGGTTCAAAATTGCTGTAATCCATTTTCTGATGAAGTGGCTCAGACGCATTTTACACAACCAAAAATATATAACAGAGAGATAAAAACATTCTTTAATAATAATGCACTTCTGATGAGATGGAATATAGAAAATTACACACTTGCTAAATTCATCAGACTAGACGCAATCAACGGAGCAGCGGAGGTCACCTTTCCCCTGCCCTCGCTTTGCTTTCATAAACAATCACCTGAAATGTAATGCAGTGGTTGACTTTTTCCATTTGATTTAGACACTGAAGTGCTTATTATTGTTTTATATCTCACACAGGACAGTTCTAAAACTTGTTTTCCATTTAACCTAAATGCATATAAAAGCTAGATATCAAGATGTTGGTCCATGACTTACTATTCCAAAATAGAAACTAAATGAAAATGGGTATTTTTTTTCTTTAAAGGAAGGAATGGTATTTTGCATCTCGCATATGGCTTATAGTTTTTGCCACTTCAAAACAATTGCACAGATCTGCAAGATTATACAAAAACATACATGGGACATGTATACGATCTCAAGTTAAAAAAAAAAAACATAAAAAAGAAATAGGATTAAACAGAATCACCATAATTCTCACCTTAGAAGCCAAAGCCTCAGCACTTTCACGGCACGTCTTCTCAATTTCAAGATGGTTCTGAATACAGTTTACTTCCTCAATAACCATGTGAGAAACTAGGGGAAGAGTTTAAAAATTAGTCAGTATTTTCCTGCATTTGACACACGCATCCCATGATCAGAAAGATTACTTTTTTTTCCATCCACTTTCTATGTAAGCATTTCAAATACTGGGGAAGTATGTACTTAGATAATCTCCATAGACAGGAACCATTTTGACAACGGAATAGCTGGTTCATTGCTTTAAGCAACTCTCTCAAGCCATGCCTGCAGCATTAGAGGGGTAACTGGAGAACTGAGCTTAAACTTATGGAAGTAAAAGGTCAGCAGGAGCCTCCATAACCATCGTCTTTCACCATATTTATTTTATTAACACGTGAGGAATCAGAGTCAGACTACTAGGACTGTCCTTTCAGATTGCCATCATAATCCTCTTGAAAATTTGGTATGGAGGCCATTTTAAGAAGATTGGAAGCTTGACATTTTTAAACAGGAAGACTGAATCAGGTGTCTTACAAAGATTACTTTCACCTTCTAGTCTTCAGGTTTATATGGTATTTTAAGTATCACCACACTTGCTAAACACACTGTACAAGAAGAGCTGCAGGATGGACATATAGCACAGGCCCAGGGCAAGTTTACTAGGAAACGGAAAAAGGAGTTAAGTGATCAAAGCCTCCATACATGTAGTGCCTCCTACAGCACAGACTCCTCTGAAGTCAAATCATCAGCACAGTACAGTTCCTTCTTCTTGCTCTGCCCCATCAGCTTCCACGCTAGCTGCAGAAGCTGGGACACACCCTGGTGGATGCAATCCCAATGGAAACTCAACACTGCTTGCACTGCTCAATTTTTGACAATCTCAGCTGAACAACCCAAGTTCTGTATTACTACATGTCCAACCCGTTTCTTTCTTGAAGTTTCTCTGTGCTTGAGCATGCCCTAAAATAAGCACTGTGCCCTCTCACCCTGCCTTCACAGTCCTACACAGCAGCACACACACATGGACACACACAATTGTCCGTGAGACCAAGGCCCAGAGTGAGCTGCCTGACTGCATCCATGCTACTGTATTTGATGTCACAGCTCGAAGACCAAGAGACACATCTGTCCTTTGCACTTACAGGATCGCTATTACCACAGTGGGTATACACATCACTGTGTCGAAGATACACAATATTCCTAGAGTGACCAAAAAGTTATGCAACAAATCTTATTTTGTATCACAGGATACTAATGTGAGTTAGAGGACATCTAAAAGCATAGATGTGTTTTGGCCTGCAATTCCTCTCAGCTTCCAGCAGTACATAGGTACTTAACTAGTGCTGAAAGTCATCTTCTAAGTGACAAGCTTCAAATCACACAGTGGATCTGGAGCAAAGCAGGAAATCCAACAATAGTTTCCCATTTCTCAGGCTAGCACCTTGGTCGCTGATGCAACTCCTCCTTGGCTCCTGGCACCCTTATCCATCCTAAGCAACAGCCTGGACCTTAATTCTGCAAGTCATTTCATAGTGCAGATTCCTTTTCAGCCCAGTGTCAGCATTTCAATGTGCAGAAAGGACTATTCGCAGCTGAAAAATACTTTGGAGCAGGAACAAGGCCGGAAGAATATAGTGTAAATACAGAGGACTTCTAGCCTCTCCTTCCATTTTCTGAGGATAAGCTTTAAAAACTACTTATTTCATACCACTGGGTAGAAAGTCCTACTTGCCCTTTTCCAACACTTCTGTCTAAATATTGAAGGAGATACTCAAGTCCTCTTTGATATCCAGAGGTCATCTTAATGACTACAAAACAGGACTTTAGGATAGGAAAAAGCAGGCTGTTAACAACTGTTATTTATGCAGCTTTACCAATACTTAGTCAATATTAACTAACATTGTCATTAATAACATAGGAAACCAGTAATACATTGGAGTTTGCTGTCAAATCAGTATCTGCATGCAAGAAACAAGTTCCACAAAATATGAACAGCCAAAAACAAAAGAGCATGGCAGAGTTCTGGGAAATCTTGGTCCAAAACCAATATTCATGTGAAGTCCTTTAACAGCAGAGCAACCACACCTCTTTCTTTGGTTGTCTTTTTACCTCCTTTTTTTCTGACTTTGGAGAAATTATCTGCTCTAAGCATGCCATACCAGCTGCTATATTTAATTTGAGAGAGGAAAAGCTTCAGGTAGTACATGTCCATATCTTTTCTGCTTTTATTCTACCTAGCTCTGAGGATTTGGAGCAATGAAATGCTTTGGGCAGGATGAGGGAGCAATGGAGAAACAGAGCTGCTCCCATTTTACAGACAGGAATCTAACAGCCTCAAGCAAAGCTAAAGTTAGGAAACAAGGATTGGGCTTGCATGGTAGAACTAGGGATTACTCTTGGTTCATTTAAACTTAATTAACCTGCAATTATGATTAACTCAGGGGAAAAAAATTTTTCCAAATTAAATACAAAAATATATTATTTCCTAAGTCTATCCAAAGTTCTTATTATGTCAATATTAAAATTCATAAAGCAGCACTAAGTGGCCTGAAACATCTCTAACCTTGACAGTTTTTTTCAGGGGTAATAATAATCCACAGCAAATGCAGGCCAACCAAAAACCACTTAACTAATTAGTAGTTGCAGTCACCGAGAAAACATGAATCAACACTGTTATTACAAGTGGCACATTTGAGTGGCATCTAATTATGACTTGATGAGCACGATACTTGCATTATCAACATTACTACTGCATCCCATCAGGGACTAAAAGCTGCTGATGGCATTGACTGCGAGAAACTCCCACTCAATGGTACTGCAGCACCCAACAATCTCCTTGGCAGGGGCACCCTCACTAAATGACATGTTAAGCGTAATTACTGGTAGACATTGTAAATAAACAGGATTGGAAGTGAAAATTGTACCAAGTGCATAAGACACAATCTGACACATTGGAAGTGGCAGGCTTAATTGAGAGTTTCTTTGACTGCTCAAGATCATTTCAACTGCATTTCTCAGAGGACAGTGATTATAACTGTGGAGACAGACGGCATAATGGTATCAGCACTGCTGACAGAGCAGTGAATTAAATTGTATCTGCTGTTGTGTGAAAGCCTTGATGAGAGGTACAGATCCTTAGTGGTCTTATCATTATAACACAATGGTCATGTTGTCATCAACCTTGCTGGCTCCAATTGAAAAGAAATGATTGTGTGTTGAAGCTTTCCCCCCCACCACCACCTTCTATCTCTTGTGCTCAATAGAACCAATTTTCAGAGAGCTATGAAATCACGCAATAGGGCCTAAAATGCAGCTGCTTGGCATACAAACGGGGCCCCATTAAACTGGAATCACACACAATATGTGTTTATGCCAGGAGAACAAATAGAAGCTGAGTACAGGCCAAGTTTATTCACAGACACAAAGCCGATGTAGCTCTTCATCAATATAATTGCCTTTTATATTGTCGTTTAAATAACGGGCTCTATTATTGCCTTAAAATCCTAATATTCCTGGCATTTTATCACTATGTTTACAAGGTATGTCCTTTAAAAATGTGAAAGGAAGATTAAAGAAACCTATAAAATTTTACAACATCAAATATTACTTCAAATTTTAAGTCTTAACTACTTGACATTTTCTGCCACACTCTGCTATTCCTTGTATCATAACAGAAACAAAACAGGCTGCATTTTTTTCCAGAGGAATTAGACTTCTTAGAGAATGCTCTTGCCTCACAGAACAGTTATCTAAGATCATTTAAGGTAGTAGATGATTCCTGTTGATTGCAGATTATTTTCATTGTAATTGTATCATATGAACAATTATAAAATAAAAGCGAGAAAATTCTTTTATTAACACCATCTCGCAAAAGTATAGACCATTTGATTTCCTTCTCCTGCATTAACTTCATCCACATTTCTGATGCTTCGTGGTGCAGTTCACCATACCGGCACAAACCAGACATAACAGACCACAATCCTAATGTAATTGTCTCTTCCAAGGAGCTATTCCACTAGGATACTTCCACTCCCATTAGATGTGCTTTGTTGCTTCCAGACACCATACAGTTTCAATAGAACCATTACCATAAAAGTGTAAAACTGAATATTGACATTCTCACTGCCCAGACAAGACAGAACTCGCTCTAAAAATTATCAAGAGGTAGCAGCTCATCCTAAAAAACTTTATTGGTATGTCTAGGCTTAAACTAATTTTACTACTTCTTCATGAAAAAATTACCATTATTATTAATCTCAGTAATAGGGTCAAATGCCACTCAATCCAAGCATCTATCATTCTAAAAGTCACTTGCAGAATCCAGGTGAGCCAGAGCCGCATTACTACCACTGTATTTTCACCACTTTGCACCTTAAGAATGGCTACCTGTGTCAGAGCTTATAAATGCCGTGACAGCAATTAGTCTGACAATGGTCAAAGTCTCACTGGATTAACTCCGTAAAACAAGGAGAAACAGCAAGTGCATCTGAATCTAAGCATTCCTAATACTGCTATAGAGTATGCAGAGTGTTCATAACTCTCTACACCAAAAAATTCCCGCTAACAGTATCAACTTACTTTTCTGAAACTCCTCCAGTTTTTTGACAGCCTCATCTCGTTCCTGCTTGATTTTGTCACACTGTAGGAGAAGAGAAAATTGAAATGAAACACTGATCCCAGTTATTTAATTAGCAGTCAGTCACAACATGCAAAATCAACAAAGATCAATTGCCGGCACAATAAGGTACAGAAGCCTAGCAAAGCGTAATTTATTTTTGCTCTCAGTCATGTAAGATCAATGAAAACTACGCATAAAAAATTCATTACCCAGAGTATTTCCTAACCAAACTGGCAAGTTGTGCTTGATTTTACGTTCCAATTCAGAGCTACTCTGAAAATATTTCAGAAGAGCCACATTATTCAAAACTGATACAAACAGTCATCCATACAGTACAGCATGGATGTCCATACATAAACAGTCCAAACACAACAGTCAAAGCAATACTTTGCCTGTCAAGAATATGCTTGAAGTCCAGTTTCTTTCACATAGCTAGACTTGGAAGAGGCCTACATTTCTGTACCTAACATGTGCAAGGAAAACCTCAAAGGCAATAAACCAGGATATGCTATTCAGTTTTATAATATCATGACCAAAGCCTTGAAGAGGGTAGGACACTCATTCTCATACTTTGAGGATTCCCTATCACCCCAGTTTTATTAATTTTGGGGTTAATGCTAATACTACACAGGGCTGCAATCACTGATCTTATGATGGAACGGTTTCTCCAAGGAGAAAGAAAAAACAGATGTTAAATAGACTTCTCTAAGAAAACCCTTTCTATAAGCAAATGAAAGAACTCAAAGAAATGAGTAAACTTCACAAAAGACACAGTCAGTGATTAACCACACTGGGAGAAGCACATGACCCGGGGGGAAGTATGACTGGCACACAACGTGCCTTACACACCCGGCGTACCAGACATCCTTCCTCACATGCAGCTGCGCATGTTCACAGTAATAAATCAATGTAAGACCATGAGTTAACTTCTGGAAGAGATCTGTGTGACTGAGCTCCTTACAGCGTAAGGTGCAATTGCAAGGATACCGGTCATTGGAACAGAACTGGAAAAAAAAAAACACTTAAATGATTTTGCTCGATTTTCAGTTTTTCCACATGAGGACTCACTTTGAGTTAGCTGGGAAAGGAGCCTGCTGTTAAATAACAAGGAGGAGAGCCCGATTCAAAAGCAGCTAAATTCAAAACAGCCCTTCTATCGGCTCCAGAGACCTTGGATGAGGCCCAAAGAAGGATCTGCTCTTCGGCAGGGAGAGGATGCCACTGGTGTCACCGCAGGGGCAGCCTCCACACAGGCTTTGGAAGCCACTGCTGATGGCTATCTGTGGGAGCAAAAGGAGTAGCAGTCTCTCTTCTTGTGGCACTGGGTGATGAAGCAAGGGACAGCGGCTGAGTAAGGGTGACAGGTCAGTCACCGGCTGCTGTAAAGGTCTGTGAAACAAGGAAGAGCTGCAGAAGGAGCAAGACGTGCTGAGCAAGCGGCACCAGATGAGGACTTACTGTTTCATCTGGCCCTGTTAACAAAGCAGCTGTTTAGAGAATCTTGCCCAGGAGAGGTGGTGGGCAAAGGAAATCCGTGCACGAGTCTTGCTGCTTGCTGCCCTCTCTTTCAATTTTCTCAATAAAAATTTGCCTTACCTTACTGTCAGAAGTGCAGTCTAAGAACAGAAGGCAGTAAAAGACACAGAAAGAAAGTATTTCTGATTGCTCCTGCAGAGCACAGTTCCACTGTACAAGGGGGATCAGTAGGAGCTGCTGCCTCTTGGTATTTTACAAGAGAGACACTGTAACCACACCGGCATACTTCGCCCACGAATTTTTCTGCACGCTGCAAGCTTTCAGCCCACTGCACAAGAGTGAGCAAGTGCTTTTAATGCGCAGTTTAAAAAACAGGAAGATTAGCATTTTAAGGATCTGATCTGTTGCCTGTGGAAGTCAACAAGATATTTTCCTACTGATGGAAACCTTGATGTAGTGGACACAGTACATTCCCTATCCCAAAGACAGGAAAAACTCCTTTTGAAACCCTCCAGCAACATGCTTAAGGTGTAACAGCTTTCCCTGCACAGCAAAAGGGGAAGTTAACTGACCTATTCCACTTCACCTCGAGTGTTATTTGCAGAGAGTGCTCCATTTGGACCACGGCAAGCTGACTATTGTGATAGCTACATGTGTTTCTCTGCACAATCAGGGGCTGTAGGTTTGGGTCTTCACAGAATAATTCCTGCTCCCAGTTGCAGCTTTCTGAGTATTTCCCTTTCCCAGCTACTGTGCTTCAGAACCAAAGATCAGGAAGAAAAGGAGAGCAGGAGATTGTTGCCTTGCTGAAATGATCAATGGAAAGCACTTTGCCTTTTGTCTTGCAATCAGACCTGTGCAAGCAGAGCTGTTACAAGTCCTACCAAAAAACCCTAGTCTATCTCCAATTTAGCTAAGAATTAGAAAAAGCTGAGATTGTCTTTAACTACTTCTACTGTTTCAAACTGGAAAGTTATGCAAACAAAATATTCCTATAAAGTAATTAAGTTTCATAATAAAAAACATTGTCACCTCTTAAAATAAATTGACCTTACCTTTAAAACAGGAAAGCTTAAAAATACCAAAATTTAGAAGTGTTAGCTGCTCTCGAAAAAGCTGCATAGAAGCCTTCAAAATTCACAAGCACCTCATTTTTTTGAAATGCAATTTGAGGCATACGCAGTGGAATTGTTAATTGGCAAGAATACCACTAAACCTAAATGTTAATAGGCAAATAGCATAGCATTACTATAAAATTTACTGTTCACTTTTCACATTCAAGTGCATGCAACCGTTCAGGAGAAACAGCTTTCAAGTATTTACTAAGTGTCCCCTTGTCAGATAGCTCCATACTCAAGAGCACCCTCAAATGAGGAAAAAAAAAAAAAAAGTTGATAACTCCTGAACTGTCGGTCAATTTTCTGATTTTAACTTTATTTTGCTAAGAGTTCCAGTTTCTCTGCAGAAGAAAATAAGCATTTATACCATTTTATTTACTATATTTTTAATATAATATTTACAGCACCATTATCCCAATAAAAAACCAACGGTAATAGACAACATTCCCATTCCAGTCCTGAACTAGCTATAGTAGTCAACAATAATTTCTTGGAAATATAAAGATATTGCATCCGTACTTTTAGAAACAAATTAACAGTTCAATTTCCAAACTTCATTTTGTGAACAACTCCTTAAAGTTCTTCATCTTTGTACAAACAAGTTCAGGAGCTTTGCCAATCCCACTCAATTTCAGATTTTTGCCTTCTAGGCACACAAGGTATGAGACAACACTTTCATTTCTAGCATGGAGAACTGATATGCTGACTACTTACAAGTAAATCACGTAGATCGGTGTTCAAAGCAAATACTGCAAACATAGTGAGGTGAACAGCAGTACATGAACTCGGCCTGTGCTCGGAGCTAGCACAATGCCAGGATAGTACCACGCCATCGTGGGAATCTGACACTACAACATGATGTTGGGAAGTCGATGCACACAACCGCCTGAAAGTCTGTGGATACGCAGGTCTCTGCGCACCTGCTCCCACCAGCCTAATCACTCTTTGCCACTAATTCCAGCGAGGCCTTGGTTTCTTGTCTATTCTCTTCTAACAGACTTCTTTCTTGCCAACTGTTCTGCACATAAGCTCCTACTGACTTCAGTAAAGGGCCTTCAAAGGGCAAAAACAAGAAGGAAATTGTTCAGTCCAGATATTAAGATGCAAGAAGTTCATGTAGTAGCCATATAGTCAATTAAGCCATTGCTGAGCAACACAAGATACATTCTTTCCCACTTACACAGATTGCAAAATTTATGCATATTTAATGCTTGTTCTAAAATGATGAGTTTGGTACAGTGCTCAAAAGTATCCTATGGCACTTGCTATACTCTACTTATAGAAAGAATGAGCATGTCATCAAGGCAGAATCCCTTCTCGGCTCTCATTTGGCTACAAAACATATAATCCACTCTATATATGTGCATTAACAGAGCAAACACCATGAATGATGTATCAGAGATACAGTATCACACCTACTGTTTTGGAAAGCTGTCTTGCTTTTTTTTTTCCCCCTACTGGCAGCATGACAAAACACTGTCAAAACCAGTGTTCAGAGTCATTTCTGTCTGATTAGCAAGGAGTCAAATATTTATTCATGATCTGACTCTGAATACATCAGAACTACATATTAAGTTACCCACATTTGTGTGCAACTGAACGTTAGTTATCTATTTTGGGGGGACTGGTATGCACGTTTAGTCAGCTACTTCAATTAGAAGAATGACCTAAGAGAAGTAATCTGACAATGTGATTTCTGCTCCAGTTTTTGAAAGTATTTAAAAATACTAATAAAAACTATGCCTGCACCAATTTTGTCAGAGACCCCACCAGAGGTCTCCAAATTAGCAGTTTAGCAAGGCAAAGAGGAAGAGACACTGTGGATGGAAGATCTTATATTTTGCTCCTGAACTTTCATGGTTATTAGTATCCTTTTAAGTAGCAGTGCTTTGAACAAAACAACCTACGTAAAAGTCAACTTACTTTCTAATCTTAAGAAAAAATATGGAACAAAGTGCACAAATTTTCAAAAATTAAAATGACAGCTTCTTTTAAGTTAGCTGCCTGTTACGTACCACGTTCCATGGTTCTAACAGAAACTAGGATCATTTCTCCATGACACAGCTCATCGTTCAGAGCCATACGGGTGTACTGGTGACTTCGAAAAAAATTCCACTGAGTGTATGAAAACAACATACATACAGACTGCTATCTAACTCCTGCGTGGTACTTTCCACAAGTAATCTGCAAATCTTTTTCTAATAAAATTAATTCTCTCTTCTCTTCCTCCTATTGATGCAATTACGTGAGCACAATTGACAGAGAAAGACAGTTGCTTACACTCATACTGACAGACAGTGGCAGAAACTGGAATAGAAGTCATCAGACACAGCTTCCTAGATCCACAGGCAGAGATAGCCTGTGCTATATTTCCTCCAGTATCAGGTTTGATCCTGTGAAGCATAAACTAAGATACAAAGTTAGAGAGATGCTAACGAGCTTTCAGGATTACCCAGCCCTGCAACAACACGAGGAATAGTTTCTTCCAGTATTGGCACTGTAAGCAAACATAACCATGAACTCTGTATCGGTAGATTCTTTTTTTCGTAGAAGAAATGCACTTAGGGCCTCACACTTAACCACTTGAGTCCAAGCACTTAAACAATTAAGCAGGACTGCTTACACAAGCACACCAGTTTGCAGGATGGAGGATCTTGGATGAAGAATACTTGCCTAACAACTGAAAATCCTCCAACCCTGAGCACGTGCTTAACTAATTTGCCCGACTGGGGACACTGGGGATGTAATGCCCCGTGCTCAGGGTTGAAGGATTTTTAGTTGTTATGCAAGTATTCTGAAAAACATCAGGAAATAAGTCTTGTGAGAGAGAGGAGCAAGGAAGAAACAGGAGCAGAA
The DNA here is from genome assembly GCA_013398225.1 of Steatornis caripensis. Taxonomy (NCBI): domain Eukaryota; kingdom Metazoa; phylum Chordata; class Aves; order Caprimulgiformes; family Steatornithidae; genus Steatornis; species Steatornis caripensis. The sequence goes on from VZSC01015704.1 coordinate 28,159, forward strand.
TGCAAGAAACAACCTCAGAACATCTCATTTCATCTCAATTTTGCTGACAAAATTTTTCATTGCAATTGCCTTTGAACTAAAAAACATTCTAAATAAAAACGCAGCTCAAGAAAAGCTTCCTCATTCCCCTCCTCCCTCCAATCTAAACAAAGCTTTGTTGAAGAAACACCAAAGCTAGCAGGACTTGGGTTCAGGGCAAAGCTGGGGAGCCATTTTGCATGCAGTGGACAGTCCTGGTGTGGAACTCCTCACACATGATGGAAGCCAACAATCAGCACAGGCTTGGGGGAAACAGGAGAAATTCAAGGAAGAGAGCTGTGGAGGGCAGAACACACTGAAACCACATGTAGCTGAGGAAGTCCCCAGGCTGCAAGTGGTTTGGAGACTAGAAGAGTACTCTGTGGAGGTGTTACACATGCTCTTATGCCCCTGCCTCTCTGCTGCAGTCAGAGACAGGATACTGGACTGAATGGACTCTTAATCTAATGCAGTTTCGTTCTCCTTTTCTTCTGAGCACTAGGAGATAAACTGCCACAGTCTCTTAACACTGAAAATAGAGGACAGATTTCCTGGGATATCTGAGGCTCTGGTGTTAGGACAGCAGGATGGGAATGCAGCAACAATGCAGTAAAAAAATACAAGAAGGTCAGCGGGTAGGAGGAGGTGAAGCACAATGTGCTGAGCTCAATGGAAATACACATAATCATTGCTGATGCATAACGTGAAGATAAGCTTCAGGTTTTATTTAATAATGAGAATATAGTTAAGGATAAGGTCTTCTCAATACAGTCTTGAATTGCAACATTTCTAACAACTGGAGTAAATGCAATCCTTCAGAAATGACCTCACAAAAATCTAAATTAAACCTACATGCCTCGGCAGCTAACAGGAATTTGAAAATTAACATATTTCTTACATCTTCAGCTCACTAATACTGGAGAAAGGGGAATTTTCTGCTTACAGTATAGTGTAGCACTAGCTCCTCTGTCTTCCTCACTATCTAGAACTGATAAGAGGCTTTTACTGGCCACAGTTTCTTTTGGCAGACATCTGCTAAAAACCTTTTGCACATCAACATGGATTTATGCAAGACAACGCTGCCATCAAATCTCGGAGTTCTCTGTTCCTGTTGGCTCCCTCTCAGAAAACAAGTGTGTTGAATGAACAAGAGCCCTGGCTGGGAAGACTCACCTTACCAAATGTGCTTAATTTTACTACTAGGAAGACAACATACCATAATTACAATGAACAATCTAGAAAGTGGTCATTGTTTCTTACTCCAGTAACTCTGAACATTAAAAAATGAAGGCTGCACTAATGTACGAAGTTCATCCCATACATTCAAAGCCTCTTTTCAAGTTGGAGAGGCACACAGATTTCACAGAAGTATATGTGATATGCTGCAAATTTGTTCTACGCTGCAGTACCAGATAAGATATGACAT
>VZSC01015704.1:40486-53210 GCA_013398225.1 Steatornis caripensis
CCAGTGAGCATGTGCGGGGGTGCGGGCACGGCGGCACCGCAGCCCGCGGGCAGGCGCCGGCTGGCGGCCTCGCACGGGGTTCCTCTTGCCCGCCGCCCGCTCCGCAGGCCGGGCAGGGCCTCGGAGCGCTGCTCGGCGTGGTAGCGAGGGGCTGCAAGGGGAAAAGCCTGCCAGCGGGCCGCCGGTCAGAGGGGACAGACCTCCTGTAACCCCCTTGGCGAGGCCAGCGCGCCAGCCGCCCGCGCAGGCATGGAGAGGCCACGAACGCCCCTCTGGGCTCTGCCACGGGGTCCCCCTTGGCCTGGGAGGAAGCCTTGCCACGACGCTCCCCACGCACGTTCTTAATAAGCTCTTTTGCAGGGCTTGTTCAGGGCAGCTTCCCGCTTCGGATCCGTGTGCTGCCCAGAGGAGTGGCGGGAGGACGTGAAGCTGCTCTCTGAGCACAGTGGTGTGAAGAAAGGTGAAAGGTTTTTAAAAAAAGAATTGAAGGGTTGCATTACTGCTTGTGAGGGTGCGAGGAAAGCAACTGCATGCCAGCACCAGTATCCAGCACATAACCACAACTTTGGAATGACACTATGGCGGCAGCCTTTGACAGGGACCCCGCTGTGTCCATCTCAGAAGAGCCCAGTTCTTCTCTCTGCTGCGCTCTGATGATTCCCGTGTGAAAAAGAAGGGGATCCAGTGATGATCTCTGTAGTAAAATAGTTGCCCTACCTGGCTTATCCCAAGGCTGACACTTGAGCACACTGCAGAATTTGGTTTTGCCTCTGTATTTTGCTGAGTTTTGGTAGCTGTCAGCTGAGTGGCAACTATCTTCAGATTTGCACTGGCAAAGGTACGATCCGTACACCTCCCTCCCTCCCTCCTCCTTTGGCAAACGTCCATCATTCACTGTGGCAGCCAGGTAGGAAAACACAGCATTGCCACAGATGTTAGAACATTAGTTAGAAATGTTAGGCAACATTAGTTAGAAATATTTGGGAGGGACAAGAAAAACACCTCACTACAAAGAGTTGCTCAGTCCTCCTGCCTCCTTCCTCCCAGACTGCATCCTCTAGTCTTCTTGTCTTGTCCTAGTAAACTTTTAAAACGTGAAGAGTCTCCATAATGATATTTTAGAGCCTTAGCTGTCCCAGAGTTAGTTAATAACACGTGTAACTTCCTGAAAAGAAGCCAGGAGTTCCACGTGAGCTCTACTGGTGTCTCATAAGCGTGGTATGCTCACGTAAGGCAAAGGAGGCCACGCAGGGAAGTTCATAAGCTAATCAGCTTATTTTGAACTAGTCAGCACAAAACCCATTTAACCGTATCAAAAGCAAAGATATAGATTCGTGCTCCTAGAGGTGGAGTCATAGGCAAAGAATGGGAAATTATCGTGGAAAACGAAGGCTCTGTAGAGGAAGTGGGAGGCAAAGTAATTACATACGTGGTGCCAGTAAGGTACTGCAGCAAAAGACTGAGATGTACACTGACAGCAGGGAAAAAATTTCTTCTATGACATCGATAAGACCAAAATAAAGTTACTCTATGCAGTTCTTCAAAAGGTGGTACAGAAATATTTCTGGAGAAAGCACAAGAGAAAAAACATTACCTAAGGATCGAAGAGAGTGCTTTGCAATGAGAGACCTCAAACCCTTGATCTTTTTAATTGAGCAAAAAGGAAAGAAATTATTTTATTACGTTAATTTCACAGGAGAAAACCCTCAATACTTAAGGGCTTTTCAGCCTAGTGGAAAAGAGTCAACCAGAATCTGTGTCTGTAACCAGAAGCTGAACACAAAAACTACAAATAAAGTCACACATCAATAAGCGCCTCCATTTGAAGAACACAAAGGTCCTCTATCTATGTCCTTGGAGTTCTGGGCTGACCTCAATTTCAAATAGCCTCCACTTTAGGTCAGAGCAGTTTTGCGAGTGTTTTACTTTTTAGTGTCTTTTTCTTGGGCTGCCCGTTGGCTTCCCCTCAGCCACAGGTCTCATTCCAAGCCCCCCTTCCCATTGCTGATATCACCCCACTCCATTTCCAAACCAATTTCTTTCATGCAGCATAACTGCAGGATTTGCAGAAGAGTCACTGTAGGGTTGCTTATTCCTGCACCGTGCCAAGGCACTGGACATCTTCATCTTGCAACAATGTTCTGTCTGTTGTACGCAGCCAGAACAGGGCATAAAATCCCTTTGATATCTGCAGAAACAGTGAAGTCATCCTTCCATTATTTTATTTCTTTATTCGAATTTAAGTATTATGGCTCTGTCAAAAGAATTCCCTTCCATAATTTCTATATTGTGGCTTCGTCATTGTTCTTATTGTTATTATTCACTTAGACCAACATCAAGTTACAATACCTTGAAAAGTAAGCATTTAAAACAAAGATATCATTGTTGCAGACCCTTTTGGTTGCAATAGTAGGATGGGTGCCACAACAAACGTTGTTCCTCAAAGTTATTCATCAATTGCTAATCAAGTTCTGCTCTTCTTTTCCTAAGTTAACAGACAACAGAAAAATTAACTCCACCTAAATTTGCTAATGGATCCCCCTATGCTCTAAGGATTTAACATCCACAGAAATGTTTCCCTGGTTAGATAATTCAGTTCATTGTTTCAGTGGTTTTTTTAATAAGGGTTAGTCTGTAGTGCCTGTTTCTGTGTAATATAATGTCTACATTGTGATTTGATAACCAATGCCATAAACCATTAAGGTCATAAAAGGCATGAGCAGACAGTACAAGCATCTGACATGAGATTTCACAATGTTTAAATAGGGACTGTGTAGCAATTGCTTCCTCTATCAAAGAAAAGCAACGTTGTACTTTGAACGTATCTAACCAGTTTCCAGTGATAGCATTTCAAGGATACTATTTCTTCTTTGCTAAATGGGAAAGCTAAGACTGAAGGTGTCTGAAAACTTCTCCAGTAGAACAGCCAGTACAGTTGGGAAAAAAATCAAGGACCGAGTCATTTTCTACTGGACATGACATGCCATGGACAATCCATGTCCTTTTGGAGACAAAAATTCAGATAGATTCACCATATCTCTAGGTTCCACTCATCTGTGCCTGTTCTTCCAAGATCTGGAATAGCTTTGGCACAGACTGTGCCAAGATTTGAGAATCACAAATGATAACAAATGATGCTTGGTAGGAAAACTGAAGAAAGACACGATGAGGAAGGCTAGGGACACTGGAGAAAGTGGGATTTTTCAGCTCTTGCCCAAGTGGAGCAGTGATTTCAGCTGGGTATCGTGCTACGCAATGCTCTGTTATGCTACATAGAAACATAATAATCAAATAATCAAACGCAACAGTAAAGTAAGTACATCGTTTCTGGAAGTTTGAGTAAGTGAAGGTAATATGTGGCTGTGAAAAAAGACAAAATCTGGAATATAAGTAAGTCTTATGAGACACGCAGTTATTTCTTCCTTCTGTGCTTGGCTCTGGCCAAGACATCAGGCAGAACAGCATGTCAGCTCCTACTACCATACATCAAATAAACATAGACCAGTCGAGGAGAGTCTGCAGAGAGCCTGCGACAAAAGCAATCAGTTCTAAACGTAACCTGGGCCTGTGAGAAGAAAAAAAAAAGACTGTGTTTGGAAGGGTTGTTTCCTGTAGAGAAAACCAGGGAAAGAATAATTCAGGCCTTCATATCGGTTGAGGACTATTGCAAAATTGTTAATAAGTCATCCTCAGTGACCACTGAGTTGGAGAATCAGTGCAAAGTTTGAACTGTAAGAGGGGAGACAGGGTGGATGTTTGAAAAGTTTTTATTAGTGGAAGTGCTGGAATAGGCTACAAAGAAGAGTGATGGTGAAATCTTCAGAAGTTTCTGACAGGCCTAGGTGACCTGTGAGATTCTGCCCTTCTGATAAACTCTGTAGGTGACAGGACTGAGAGCAAGGTCCCACTCCCCTCTGCCTCCAGTTCCCACCATCCACACCAAGGCTAGCTTTACAAGAGGCCTCCCCTGCAACCTTTCCCACTCTTTGTGGGCAATTTTATAACTCCGGGCAGGTCCTCATATACCTAGGAGCTGGTGATGGACTCTGACTAAGCTCTGAGAAGGATGGGAGATAAAACCAGAGCTGAACAGCAATACTTCTTCCCCACTGAATCTCTCAACACAGTAATGCAAACCAGATATTTGGAAGGGTTTGCAGAGCCTGTGTTTTGAGGGATGATTCAGTCTTCCCATGTCTCTGCTCTCACCCCCTGTTGTTCGCAGATGATTATGTTTATAAGCTTTATTGGAAATAACACTCTGACATATTGGTTCAAACCCTTTGCTGTTATTTTCCTTGTGGCAGGACAGATTTATTCTTTGTGTCTTCAGTTCACTGACCCTTGCACAGGCCTACATAGGGTCACCCATGGAAATGATGTGTGGCCACAGCTCCTGGAACGAATGCAGAGAGGCACCGATAAGCAAAGGGTCACAACTTAAGGCACATCATCCAGGGCAACATCCCAGAGCAGCAGTAGTGGAGAGCAGCAGCTGCAGGTGTTCTCGTCAAAACAAGACATGGCTGCTGTCCTTGCATTTGCCTGTCCGGCCCTGTGCACCACCTCTCACCCGCTGGCAGCTGCCCAGATGGTGCGGCTTGGCATTTCTTAGCAGGATTTCCAGAAGGAGAGTTGGTGCCAATATGCAAGTGAAAGAGCAGGTGATAAGCAAGATAGCCTCAAACTCTTGGATACAGAGTAGTCACAAGCCTGTCCCCAAGCCTGCTGGTTTAAGAACAGAGCAGGTCTTATGTTTGTACCCAGACAGAGTAGGAGGAGCAGTGCCAAAGAGCTAGGGACTTGTGAAACAATAATGCCATTCCTGGAGAGGCAATTTCTTTCATGGCCGTAAGTGGACTCCCGTAATCATAAGATAGTTTGGGACCTTATTGCTCATAATTTCTTCCTGCTGCTTTCAGTTTTTGCTAATATTTCGGGAGGCATTTCCTGAGTATCTTTTGGAATTTTTCCAAGTTTTCATTTTGCCAGCTGCAACTTTTTGCTAACTTGTTCCTACTCATGACATATGTAATCTATATACGTGTATGTCTTTTCACCAAGGCTAGCCCCTAAGCTGTGTGCAGAAAAACAATATAAATATTTGTTTACTTGTTAAAACTTTTATTATTTGTTAAAACTTATATATCATTCCCACACTTTTTATGACCAGAAGTTTCCAGTATCCTCACAAACAGACGTAATAAATATGAACAAAAGCTAAAGGACAAAAAGCACATGAAGCATTCAGAATTTGCCTGAGATCAATGTACAATATAAAGTCACTTCAGTCTTATGAGAGATCTTTACAAAAATCACATCCATCTGTGTGAAAACATAACTGCAGTCAAGCACCGAGTGCACAGGGTGGAACAAGAATAATGTCCATAGTTTTAAGGAGCCACTAAAATAGCTAGAAGTTAAAGGAATCATTGTTTTCACTTTGTATCCTCTGCTCTGGAGACATTCTTTTCTGATACCTACAGGAATAGATACTGAGATGAGTAACGAAAGCTGTCCGTAGCAGACAGCATGAAGGCAACAATGCAGTTGGGGCCATATCAAAAAACTAAGAGAAAAACAAGTAACAAAGAACTCAAAGCTGCAGTGGATGAGAATCTGGCTGATATTGTCAATTTGACAGTAGCCAACAACCATATAAAATAGGATAATTATATAGAAAATGGAAGATAAGGAAAAATACTGAGATTTAACTTTGTCTTCTCCTGGGATAGACCTTAGTGAAATGTTGCATGCCTCCTGTTGTTTTCACTAATGCTTGAAGCCGATGAAAGTGAAGAGTCCCCAACATATGTGTGTAACTCAGACTGTTGCATCTGTGCAGAATCTTACTAATAATTAGCTTGCATATAATTTTTACAATATTTTTTCATGGTTAAGAACAAGCTTTATGCCTGCTCTCCTCTTGGATCAGACTTTGACGAGTATTCACACAGATGGACTCTGCAAGTTGAAAATATCACGGAATGACAAACTGAAGCAAATGCTAGTGGTTATTCACATAACTCCTAAATGTACAGAATTTAGAGTGAAGAGCTAGGAAGTGGACACAATTCTCTTGTGAATGAGAAATTTCAGCCCAGAATCATCTAGAAGCAGTAGATGGTGACCCTTATCTATTCACCCTTATAGAATATACATTTTTTTTCCTCATAAATTAGCTATTTAATAGAAGACCGCACATAATCGTACAGGCAGAAGTGAAGAGTGTGGTAACTTACCAAATAAATACTACAACCAGAAACTTGATGTAGTTGTCATCCATGCTAGAATGTGCATATTCCTATTCATCATTTGGGCTAAAAGTTACCCAAACATTTTAATGAACACAAGGACAATCTTACCTCTCATATGTAAATAAAACCTCAACATGTCCAATGACAAATGGCAAAGAAGGGAGCAGTGGACCTCCTCTGGCTGGGCCAGAAGGGCGTTCTCTTCTGAAGCAGTGGCATCCATTGGCAAAGCTGAAATTAACTCTTGAGAATTCGTCATCCTGCTGTTGAGGAGAGCTACGTTGTGGTAATAAATGTGACTACAGGCTGAGGTTACCCTCAGGGCACGACAACAGCCAGATATTTACCACTTCCAGAGCAGACACATTTTGGTGGGGGGTGGTGGGGTAGAACAAGGAAGAATAAACTGCATAATCAGTGCACAAATAACTATTAATAAACTCAATATAAAAATGAAATGGCAATATCTATTTGAGTATATAATTAACACAATGAATAAGACTAAGCAGCTTATCTGCTGAGGTAATGTATATTTTTCCATCAAACCAATCAGTGCTACATAATGACTAGCATAATATATCTGGGTAAATATAAGCACTTCTTGTTTGCCTAAGATGACAACCAACTAATCAACACACATTCAAACTGAGTATAAGTATGATTAAAGATAAAAAACTCAGATAATATGGATTCATTTGAAAAACTTAACCATTTGATTAGAGACACTGGCATGATCTTTGCTAGTTATCCCAATCTAGGATGGCAAACATGTCTATCAGCACAAAAAAAACCCCGCAGAAAATGATTGGAGAATAAATCAGAGGAAGATTAAGTATTTAGCATGGCATTTTAAAATGCTCTAATTATACCATAGTTAACAGCCCTGCATATTATATTGCAACCATAAAATATAACTAGGCAAATTATACCTACCCGCCCTTCTAGCAGTACATCGTACTTTATGGATACCTCATCTAATTTGGTTGAAATAGGTGGTTCCTCTATCTGCAAGCACAGACAGGTGGTGGGTTTCACCCACTGAGATGTGCACACCTGCCAATACATGCAAGAACACATGTTTAGAGACAACAAATAGCTCAGCAGTGACTCACTATGCTCCCATGAGCAAAATATGAGATCTCCATTGCTTCCAGCCTGGCAGGGACAGATATTATGCCCTGAGTTGCTCTCCAGACTTCTTTCCTCAGGTCGGGGACCCCATTTCACTGGTATCACACTGGGGAGGCTGTGCTTCACCAGTTGTTGCGGTGGCTTGTATGCATTCCTCTGGGCTCCTTCTCTGGGTAATTCTGTAGCTCTTTGGAAAAAATAGGCTGCCAGAGCAAAGCAGAGGGTTTGTACAGGAATGTCCTTGCAAGAAACGTGTTTGAGTCCTGTTTCTTCTTAGGAACTGCATTACTGTGTCCACTCAGAGTATCTACAAGTTGTTTTGTCCAGTTTGAGGGAATGAATAGGGCGCTGACTGAGGCACCACACCACTTCTTTAAAGCAGTTGTAACACATTTTTTTGGTGTAAACATTGCACCAGTGACCCAAGTCATTAAAACCACAAACTCTACAGCAGCTCTGCCAGTAACAGTTTTACAGCTCATGAGCTGGCAGTCCATCTTACAGTTCCCAAATTAATTCCTGTGGTTTCAGATGGAAAATTTTGCATAGTTTAACAATTATTTATTGATTCTTACATTTTAAAGTACTTTTTTTTTACATATGAAAGAGAGAGTTCAGCAAACGGCCTCTGAGGTTATTAAGGGACTAGAGAACCTCATGCGTGGAGGAAGGCTGGGAGAGCTGGCACTGTTCAGCCTGGAGAAGAGAAGGCTCGCAGGAGGATGTCATCAATGTGTATAAATACCTGATGCAAGGGTACAAAAAGGACAGAGCTAGGCTCCTTCCAGTGGTGGCCAGTGATGGGAAAAGAGGCAACAGGTACAAACTGAAACACAGGAAGTTCTCTCTGAACATCACGAAACACTTTTTCACTGTGAGGGTGACCAAGCACTGGCACAGGTTGCCTAGAAAGGTTATGGAGTCTCCATCCTTGGAGATACTTAAAAGCCATACAGGACATGGTCACAGGAAACCGACTCCAGGTGGCCCTACTTCAGCAGGGAGGTTGGACAGGAGGACACCTAGATATTCCTTCCAGCCTCAACCAGTCTGTGAAAGACACTCTCCCTCCACTGACACCTCTGGTTGGATGCTCTCTCTTCTATGGTATTTTTGCAAAGAGGAGAGGTGAGCTAGTAAGACTGCATGTGAATGTATCTGCTTGAAAGAGAATGTGATGTTCCCTACTACAAAAGAAGTTACTCCTCAGCACTCTGGTAATTTCATAAATTGCCTGTTAACAGGTATCTGGTCTGCATATTGCTCATCTGCAAATATTTTAACAACATTACTCCTAACAGTCCCTACTCTGATATCTTTAAACAATTACAATGTGTTATGTGATTATAAATGACAATAGCATAGAAGGCTTTTTTTTTTTNGTTACTCCTCAGCACTCTGGTAATTTCATAAATTGCCTGTTAACAGGTATCTGGTCTGCATATTGCTCATCTGCAAATATTTTAACAACGTTACTCCTAACAGTCCCTACTCTGATATCTTTAAACAATTACAATGTGTTATGTGATTATAAATGACAATAGCATAGAAGGCTTTTTTTTTTTTTCCTAGGAAGAAAGAATGATCTATCAGATTGAGTGAAAAAAAACCTCTTGGCCATGTGGGATCAAGTATCTCTGTGCTCATCATTTCATTATGAAACATGGACACCGTCAGGTTTTGGTGTGGACAGATGTTTATCATGGGAGAAATCTTAGCGAAAGAACACACTGAAATCTAATGACGTGTCACTGAATACAAAAAGTTATTCCTTGGTAAGTTATTTCTGGAGCTCATAGTGCTATTTTAGACCTTATTCTTTGAACAAAAACTAACATCGTGTCAAACTAAATCATAAAATCCGTTAGTTAGAAACTGAAGTACGTTACTTTCAACGGTCAAGGTCTCTTGGTACTGATCATAGGCATGTTAATAGACCATTCATTATGCATAGCTTTTGAATTCAATGCCACTGTTATTTTGCCTACATCTTTATTACGCTGCTCTGTAANCTTTCAATGGTCAAGGTCTCTTGGTACTGATCATAGGCATGTTAATAGACCATTCATTATGCATAGCTTTTGAATTCAATGCCACTGTTATTTTGCCTACATCTTTATTACGCTGCTCTGTAAAGTTGCCTTCATGATTAATTTCTACAGGAAGAGCAATTAATTTCACTTATATTAAGCAATTTTTGCAGCTTGTGAGAAATAACCCATTACTCCGCTTCCTCAATGCGCTTTCCATCAAGTATTTATATGCCACTGGAGCCACTTTTTCTGTCTGTCTCTCTCCCTCTCGCTCAGTTGAACTTTGCATACAGCTCAACAGCAGCTGATGCTTTGTTCCTGCTGCAGACTTATCCATTTTCTGGTGCTTGCACTACCTCAATTTTCGCTACGTAATTAGGGTCAGATGCTAGTTCCTTGAATCAAAGGGCATTTGGGCTCTCCTTCCAACAAGCCCTTCTAGTCCCTTCTTGCAAAACAAAGCTGTCACATGCAGTCTTTAGATGGTGTTGGATTACATTACACCACTTGACCACACTTGCTAGACTAAGATAATTATGGTAGGTATTTTGCTAATAAAAATCACCGCGGCATTATTGCATGCTGTGGAGCTCTATCAATTCATGCCAGTAGAAAGCTGGGCTCTCTGTGAGGATTTAGAGACAGAGACAAAGCTCAGAGTTGCCATAAGGATTCTCACCAGGTTAACCAGCATTTCTGGATGTCCTTCAACAAGGCAGAAGTAAAGGGACCAAGGAGTAAGCTAATTTACTTCATAAAAATAGCAGACAAACTTTCTCCCACTTACCCAACTGTTCATTATCAGGTACGAAAGAAATATATCCTTTGCAACACTTCATTTTGCTGATCTGCTGTACCACGGGGCAGCTCCTGCAGCTCCCTCAAGTGCTGTTACTGGCAATGCTATAAACAGAGATAAAGAAATTGTGTAATGAACCTCGCACTAGAAATTCCAAGAAGTTCATAAAGGGCTGTTCAGGAGAGAGAAAAACTGTTCACAATGGAGGTTTACTGGGACTGAGTTTGGGCCAAAGCATTTGTTAACATTTAAGAAGTCTCCCTGTTCTCGGAGCCTACGCAGAGCAACTTGCTCCTGCAAGCCCTCGGCCACCCCAATGAACTCTCAGCATGGATCAGCTGGAGCTGGGGTTTGCCCTGTAGCTTCTCAGTGTTGTGTAGTCTTTTAAAATGTATAGCACAAGGTCGTTGCGAGTTCCCACTAGAGTCTGAAACTGAGAATCACAGACAGTGAAAACGGAGAAGGACTTCGTGGGGCAGCACACCCACCAGTGATCACCCAGCCAGGCCCTCACAGAGCATTTTAGCCAACAGACCACNTCTGGAGCTGGGATTTGCCCTGTAGCTTCTCAGTGTTGTGTAGCCTTTTAAAATGTATAGCACAAGGTCGTTGCGAGTTCCCACTAGAGTCTGAAACTGAGAATCACAGACAGTGAAAACGGAGAAGGACTTTGTGGGGCAGCACACCCACCAGTGATCACCCAGCCAGGCCCTCACAGAGCATTTTAGCCAACAGACCACTCCACTGCATCTTCCCTAATGAAATAGGCCATAGAAGAACTCCTTAGACTGAACACTGGTGGTAGAAATCCTACTTGCCACACTAAAATTAGTTTTCAGTAACCACCTTGAAATTATTTTTGGTTCACCCCATTTTAATAGAGTGAAGTTTGATCTGTTCCTTTGATGTGAATATGTACTATGCCTATCACCAGAAGTAGTATATATCATCATCTCGCTATTTCTATGTCCAGAAGTAGTATATATCATATTCTCACCCTGCCAGTGCTTTTTCTTTGTATACTGATTCTACGTTAAGGCTTGATAGTTAAAGTAGATGGCAGATCATGCATTAAGCACTTCGAGTCCAATCAGAAGATTACTTTGGGTATTAATTGCATTCTTTTTAACTCACTTCCTTCATGTTTCACATCTGAAGCGTATGTTTGCTCATATATAATATAATACAATACCATAAAACTATGTGAAAATACTGCTTTAATGGAAAAAAATGGAAGTCTTAAAGAAATAACTACTCACTACATTGTATAAAACTAGCGCAATGCAACAATCTAATAAATCAGAGTGTTCTCACAAGGTGAGTTGTTTTGTCAGTTGAGTGCTTGAAATGTTACCTAATGTCTCTGTGGAAATGGCTGAAAGAAACAACAGATGTCTCAGATTTTTGCCTTTCACGTCTTATTAAAATCAAGAAAAGCTGGAAAGGCAAACAAAGGGTTAATTGTCATTTTTCTCTCCCTGGAAGATGTTCCTATTAACACCGCCTACAAGAAGAGGCAGCAATAACTGAAAGACAAAAAGCAATTTAGATAATGATGAGAATTAATAAACCAGAAGGTTCATCGAGAACACTATTCCCAAGGATAAAAGGGAGAAAGGAGCTGACAAATTCTGCAAGCCACTCATCTGAATAACATAGCAGTGCCACTGCAGCCTTCAGCATAGCCACCTTTTATTACTCCCCACCAAATGCATTCAGCCGAGAAACTCTGAATGAGATGCTTGTGAACTGATTTGTGCTGGATACTTTTGACTTCACTGTCTCATTCAGACTTGTTGCTGTGGCCTCTGAGCCACATCCCTGCCCTGCAGGGACTGAAAAGCTGTTACCTAAGTAAGACTCAAGCTGCTTTAAGCATCTAGCTTGATGTTTACAGCACAGGTTTCCACCGCTATCATCTAAGATGTCTCTATCTCCTGCTTTCATCGGCTCCCCACACTGCCTTGTGCATGAATCAACAATGTTTGCCATTGTCGATTATCTGCTAAACAACAGGAAATACTGAAATCTGCTTCACATTGCTATGGTAGCCACTTACACTTTGCGCTAGAAGCCAAAGCCAAATCAAACACCCAGTCTCTTATTCAGTTATTTTCTCCTTCTGTTCCTGGACGAAGATGAATATGTAATTGGCATTGGCCTTGTAAAGCATCTCTTGATAAGATGAAAACCCTTAGACAAAATGCATATGCAAAGTGTGACCCAAGTAGTATTTCTGAGCCCATATTTCATCTCTGGGAAGAGCAGGTGAACACACTTTGGGGATCAGACGTTCAACCAACGCTCCTTGTGCGCGTCACTATGAATTTCATAGAATCATAGAATGGTAGGGGTTGGAAGGGACCTCTAGAGATCATCTAGTCCAACCCCCCTGCTAAAGCAGGTTAGCCTAGAGCAGGTTGCACAGGAATGCATCCAGGCGGGTTTTGAATATCTCCAGAGAAGGAGACTCCACAACCTCTCTGGGCAGCCTGTTCCAGTGC
>VZSC01015707.1:0-14159 GCA_013398225.1 Steatornis caripensis
GGGAGCTGTGGAAGAAGGGCAAGGGGCCCTCACAAACAGCGCAGGAAACCAAGTAACAGGCAGCAACGGCAGGCAGAGGACATCCGGGGGACCAAATCAACAACAAAATGTTTACCTGGAGCACAGCAAACCGCTCTGCCCACCATGCCCGTGCTGGCGCAGGGGCGAGCCTACAGCCCCTCGGCTGTCCTGCAGGCACGTTTCCCGAGCCCCCGCTCCCGTGCCCTCTCCCGAAGCTCAGGCCACAGTCCCCTTTCCCTGGAGTCTCTCTGGCCCCTCTCCCCTCCCCACTGGATGGTACCACAGTGTCCTGGAAAGGACCCGGTGCCCCTGGAGATGGGACTGCTGCAGCTGAGCCGGGAGTTGCACTCTGCAGGGTCCCGCCGGCTGAAGAGGCTCCGTTCATGGCCACGCTCCCAGACACAACACCTCACTGTGGTCACATGCAGGGGACTCAAGGCCTGGCCCGAACACCCTGACCTTGCCCTGTGGTACAGCTGCAGACACAAACAGCAGCGGCTCAGGGTGGTTCTGCAACTTTATCTGCCTCTGACCATGTCAGCAGCAGCCATAACACAGCCAAGGTATTGACCCACAGCCCGCCACGGCACAACCCCTGCTCTGGGCTGCGGTGCGTTGCACCCCGCCATCGCCTGCCCCCTACAANCAGACACAAACAGCAGCGGGTCAGGGTGGTTCTGCAACTTTATCTGCCTCTGACCATGTCAGCAGCAGCCATAACACTGCCAAGGTATTGACCCACAGCCCGCCACAGCACAACCCCTGCTCTGGGCTGCGGTGTGTTGCACCCCGCCATCGCCTGCCCCCTACAACAGCAGCTGTGCAGGCACAGGGACATCCTTGCCCATCCCGAGCACCGTAAGGTGGCTGCGCCAGGGGCTCCCCACAAGCGACACACACAGGAACACACATACACACGCACAGGAAACGCCAGGGCGGAGAGCCCACCCGCGCCCTTCAGCTCGTGGGCTGCAGCGGGACGGGGCGGCAGGCACTTGCAGACAGGGATGCNAGCCAAGGTATTGACCCACAGCCCGCCACGGCACAACCCCTGCTCTGGGCTGCGGTGCGTTGCACCCCGCCATCGCCTGCCCCCTACAACAGCAGCTGTGCAGGCACAGGGACATCCTTGCCCGTCCTGAGCACCGTAAGGTGGCTGCGCCAGGGGCTCCCCACAAGCGACACACACAGGAACACACATACACACGCACAGGAAACGCCAGGGCGGAGAGCCCACCCGCGCCCTTCAGCTCGTGGGCTGCAGCGGGACGGGGCGGCAGGCACTTGCAGACAGGGATGCACAAATCGAGCCCAAAGCCTGGCAGGCGCAGGTTTTCACCAGCAAGCCGGCAGAGCACAGAGGAGCAGACCGGCCCATGCCGGATGCTGGCAGCGCTCTGGACTCGCTCCGGCCAGCCTCACGTGGCCTCGCACCACCCCGGGATTGGGGCTGAGCCCCAGAAAGTGCCCCCGCCCCTGTTGTAGCCTGCCTGCCGATTGCCAAGCTGCAGCAGGGTCGATGCATCAGGAACCGCCGCGCTGGGGAGAGGGGGCTGGGCCTGCCTCAGCCACACCAGCTCTTGGCAGTCCGTCTGCCACGTCCCCAGGGCACGTGGTGAGGGCAGGTGCAGAGCCACGACACCCCTGCGCACCCCGAGCCATGGTGGGCACCGCAGGGGCCTGCCTGGGGAGACCTCCTGCACCTCCGCCTGCGGGGCTGGGTCCCCCCACGGCTCCTGCCGCACCAGCTTGGGCAATGCCAGCATTAGGTTCCTCCAGCTCGGCTGTGCCTCTCGTGGGGACACGGGGCAGACGTGACGCGTTGCAGCATGAGGGCCGCTTCTCGCCACGGCCTCCAATGCCTGCAGTCGCAGTGCTGAGCCAGGAAAGCATTTCCCTGTTTGCTGAGGTCTTTAGTTTTGCTTCACCTGAAGGGGACATTACGTGCTTTGTGTGCAACTCCCAAGCTTGCCCTTTAACGTGCACGTCTAATTGCTTCACCAAGTCATGTGTCAAAGCCATGGTGGCACAGGACACGTCGGGCGGGAGCACACTGCGATAACCCGCAAGATTAATATCTCATCAGACGATCAAACACGGAGCAGGAGGTCTGTCGTCCGGGTGTAAAGGCCAGAAACACCTAAATGAGCTCTTGCTTATTCTTGGGCAGGGCTGGGGAGAACAGTTGCTGTACAATTATAAAGCTACTAACGCCACGGCTGCGAGGGCAAACCACAACCTGCAGGGCACCAAGGCAGCCCTGCAGCACAGGGGTCCCGCCGTGCACCCTGGGGCTGTCCCAGCTGCTGCAAGGAGGCACTGAAGCAGGGAGACCCAGGAGAGAGCTCACAGCGATGCCAGGGGCTCAGCGGGGGAAACTGGGTTGTCCAAGACAGTTCCTGGACTGCGCTCAGGGAGAGCCTTCCCCCGGCGCCACGGCAAGAGTCGAGCCCAGGGCGGCTGGGTGCAGCCAGCCAGCGCTGCAAGGGGCTGTGCCCCCCGCCCCGCCGGGGCAGCCACTCCCACCCCAGCAGAGCTGGGCCCAGACCGGGGGCAGCAGTGCTGCCAAGAATCGGCTCTGTGCTCCTCGAGACCGGCTGAATAGGATCCTCCTAGGAGGACGTTTCCCAGGCTAGAGCCAAGGACACTGAAAGGAAAAGAATCCCCTGCACTTCCTTTGGGATCGAGCTCCGGTGCTGGCCCAACTGGAAAAGCATGCTTGCTTTGGGGTTTCCTGGCTGCCACCCCCGGCGCTGGCCTTGCCCCACACAGCCTCCGCTGCATGGCCACGAGGGCGCCGGTGGCCTCGAGGGCAGGGCACGCACCCGGCAGTGCGGGGTTAAGGCACCGCTCCAGCCCCTCTGCTTCCCAAATCCCCCTGCAGGGTGCCAACAGGTCGACTTCCCAGAAGGTAAAACCTCTTCCTTTCTGTCGAAGGCGGCACAGGATGGCAGACGTGGCTGCGGTGGTTTGTGACACAGTTTTGCCCGACTTCAAGAGAAGTCTTATCTTCTGCGGCAGGATGCAAGAGCAGGGGCAACCTGCGTGAGCCAATTGCTCCCAGCGCTGCCCTTGCAAAACCTTGCGCCCCTTGAGGCTGTGACGTGAGCTGATGCGGGCAGCACCCGACTGCCTAGGGAAAACCCCTCACGCCTGCCACGAAGCACCCACGGCCCCGGCCCTTCCCGACACATCCGCCACTGCCGTCACCTCACCAGCACCACCGGGAAGCCCAGGGGCTTCCCCAGCCCCGTGCCGCAGCACGGGCGGAGGGTCCTGCTGCACCAGAAGCAGCCATGCCTCCTGGTGCTGGCCATCCTGAGCACTGCGGTGGGACATGTGGCTGCGCTGGGACTGCTCGTCCTGGGTGGCAGCGCTGGGGCTCGGTGGGGCCGCTGGCAGCAGGCAGAGCAGGAGGGCCGGTGCCTGGCTCCAGCTGGCGGAGGCAGCGGCCAGGACCACCCAGCTCCAGCTTTGCCCTGAGAGCGGCTGCACTGGCAGCTCCACCACTGGGCCCCGCCAGGCACCGAGGGAGCAGCGGTTTCCCCAGGGAGGAATTCGACAACCGTGCTAGGGCAGGATGCGTCCCACAGCCCGGCAAGGCCCTGCGGGAGCTACGGCGACGGCACCACCAGGCCGCCGAGCACTGTGTCCGGGCGGCCGTACGAGCAGCAGCTGGCTCAGCCGCCACGGCCATCACCGCGCCCCAGCGCCAGCGGGGCCGACCCCCTCGCTGCCCGCGGGCCGGCCGGCAGCCAGGGAGGCACCAGGACCCTCGGCTCCGTCCCCTCCCCGGCGCCGCGCTGCGTGCTCAGCCAGCGCCCGGGGCAAACGCTCCCGCACCCNTCGGAGGAGGAGGACGAGGAGTTCCAGTTCATCAAGAAGGCGAAGGAGCAGGAGGTGGAGCCCGAGGAGCAGGAGGAGGAGCTCGCCAACGACCCCCGGCTCCGGCGCCTGCAGAACCGCATCGCCGAAGACGTGGAGGAGCGGTGAGTGCTGGGGCCAGCGTGGAGCTGTGCCCCCGCCGCGCTCCCCTGCGGGTTTGCCTTTGACGGGGCTCGGCGGTCCAGGCCCCACGCTGCAGTGAGGGACCGTGGGAACGCCGGGCAGAAGCTGGGAACATTCTGCAGGCAGCGCAGGGGAGCCTCTGGCTCTTCTCACGCCTGTGTTGCACCGTGCTTCAGGCTCCAGCCCTGCTGCGAGCAGCACTTCCAACCCAGAATCACCGTTCTCTAGGGCACAGCCCCATATCCGGGTGCAGCTGGGTGGGTGCAGGTTAAAACAGGCTCCAAAATAAGAATTAACGCAGCGCGCTGAGGCTCAGGGTAGCAGGAAGGGACAGCGTCACCTGACACATGCTCTACACTGGGAGTAACCAAGTGCCATTTGCCTCTGCCCGAGGAGCAGCTGCTGCTTTTGGCTCCAGTAACAGGGAGGCTTCCCACTTCCCACAGGCTGCCTTCCTATTCAGAGCATTGACAGGGAAGAGCTGCCGGTGCCCGGCCACTCCAGCCTCCTGGGAAAGAACGTGTAGGTTCTGCCCACCCTTGGCAGTTCCAGCATTTATCAGGGCCTTGTTAGGATCAGTTCACAAACAGTCCACTTCTTGCAGCCTCTTTACGTTCCAAGTGACACTGTTCATTTGGGGTCTGTTGCAGGCTGGCAAGACATCGTAAAATCGTGGAGCCTGAAGTGGTTGGCGAAAGCGATTCAGAGGTGGAGGGGGAAGCTTGGCACCTGGAGCGGGAGGACACCAGCGAAGAGGAAGAGGAAGAGATCGATGATGAGGTGTGCTTGCAGAGCTGAGTAACAGGCCTAGGGAAGCCCCTGAGCAGCACAGGCTGGAACTGCCTTTTGCACGGACGCGCGGGTTGCCTGGTGGAGCTGGACAAGTGTCACAGCGGGCTGTGACTTAACTCATGGGTTACTGTCCTCTCACGTGGGATAGGACACCAGGAGGGGCTGCCTTGTGTCCGGAGGGATGGGTGTACTGTCTCGCAGCCAATGCTCCAGACTCGCACTTTTTGTAGGGAAGAGCAAGAGGGAAGTGGTAGTGGGGCTGCTCGTCCAACTCCTCTGTGTTTGTGCCCATTAGGAGATCGAGCGCCGGCGCGGGATGATGCGTCAGCGTGCACAGGAGAGGAAAACAGAGGAGATGGAAGTGATGGAGTTGGAAGATGAGGGTCGATCTGGAGAAGAGTCCGAGTCGGAGTCTGAGTATGAGGAGTACACGGATAGCGAGGATGAAATGGAGCCGCGACTCAAACCTGTCTTCATCCGCAAGTGGGTGATGCAGGCGCGTGGGCCAGCCCTAGGCAGGGAAACGGGAGCTGGGGGCCAAGCAGACACCACTGCCATGGCCTCCCCTTCCTCACTGTGGGGCGGCACTTTCCCTCCCTGGGCGGGCAGTGACGGTCACAGCCTGGCGGGGGGCACTGCTGGGGAGCGAGGGGCGATCCCTGCACTGACAGCCCCTCACCAGCCACAGTGATCACTGCGGGACAAAATTGCAGCAGGGTGTTGATCGGAGCTGCGGGCTGTGCCCTGCAGCTGTGCGTGCTGTGGGGAAACGGTGCGGTAGCCTCTGCGTGGGCGACGCTGGGAAGGGGGAAGCTCTGGGATGTGGGCCGTCCTTGGGGAGGGCGAAGGCTGAAAGCGGC
This sequence comes from Steatornis caripensis, assembly GCA_013398225.1. Lineage (NCBI taxonomy): Eukaryota > Metazoa > Chordata > Aves > Caprimulgiformes > Steatornithidae > Steatornis > Steatornis caripensis. Next base: position 5,682 of record VZSC01015707.1, read on the forward strand.
TGCGGTGCAGGAGCAGGGAGGTCTGTGAGGAGCTGAGCGGCTGTGCTGGCTCACGGAAGGGCTGAAGGCTGTTGTGGTCCCTGCCTGCAGGAAGGACCGGATCACGGTTCAGGAGCGAGAAGCAGAAGCTCTGAAACAGAAGGAGCTGGAGCAGGAGGCAAAAAGGCTGGCAGAGGAGAGGCGCAAGTACACGCTCAAGGTGCCGAGGGGAGGGCTGGGGGTCGCACGGCGGGGCAGGTGCCGCAGCAAGCTTAGCTTTGTTCTTGCTGCAGATCGTAGAAGAGGAAGCGAAAAAGGAGCTGGAGGAGAACAAGCGCTCGCTGGCAGCACTGGATGCACTTGATACAGATGATGAGAACGATGAGGAGGAGTACGAGGCCTGGAAAGTCCGTGAGCTGAAGCGTATCAAACGGGACCGTGAAGAACGAGAAGCGTAAGTATCGTCTGCATAGGCGTGGGGCTGAGAGCCCGCAGCCCCATGCTGTGCACGCGGTTGAGGTGTCTCTTCCTCAGAGTTCTGTTGGCGGCACAGCTGTCCCGCCTCGGGCTGCCTTTGCTGTCCCAGGCAGTCAGTAAATGTATGGGATGGCGGCTGGCGACAGCAGCTGTCCCGGGAGGCTGCTGTGGGGACACAGAGTCTCAGGGGTTTCTCTCCTGCCCAGCATGGAGAAGGAGAAGGCGGAGATCGAGCGCATGCGGAACCTGACGGAGGAGGAGCGCCGTGCCGAGCTTCGGGCCAACGGCAAGGTCATCACCAACAAGGCAGTGAAGGGCAAATACAAGTTCCTGCAGAAGTACTACCACCGCGGCGCCTTCTTCATGGTGAGTGGGGCTGTGAGGGCCTGGGTGCGGCCATGCTGGCAGCAGGGGCTGTGGCTGTGCAAGACCACGGGGCCGCCTTCTCCCAGCGCGGAGCCCCCCCACGGCGCCCTAGGGCTACCCTGGGACAAGAGCCGTCCCTCAGAAGTGGCACGGGGCTGAAGTCACCGAGCTGCTCTGAGCTCAGCCAGCTCTTGCAGCAGAGGGTGAGCGGTGACACTGCAGTGATGCCGCGGTGGCCTGCCAGGCACTGGCCTGCGGCCACCTGCTGGAGCCTGAGCCGGAGAGGCGCAGTTCCGCTGGGAACTGGCCTCCACGGCCTCACCAGAGCACGTTAGGTTGAGGCTTCCCAGTTGAGATGGAGCTGAAGCAGCGGGACTGTCCCCATGTTGCTCTCTGGGCTGACGGACCCTACCAGGACCAAGCCATGGGCTGCGTCTCGGGCTCTGGAGAAGCAGCCTGAGGGGATGCAAGGGTGGCTGCCAGGGACCAGCCTGGGGGATAACGCTTGCGTCCCCCACCTTCGGCAGTAGGGTAACAGGAGTGCAAGTACTGTAGCAGTGCCCAGCAGGGCAGCAATATGGGCTGCGGGTGGCTCTGCCCTGCTTCTGCCTGCTGCTGCTGCCGCCGCCGCTTGCTGGAGCTTCGCGGGCTGAGCAGGCGCATCCTTCTCCTGCAGGATGAGGACGAGGAGGTGTACAAGAGGGACTTCAGCGCCCCGACCCTTGAGGACCACTTCAACAAGACCATCCTGCCCAAAGTCATGCAGGTGGGTGTGTTGGCTGGAGGCACCTGGCCTGTGGGGGGTTCCTTGGCGGGGACAGCAGGGAGCAGCAGGTCCCCGCATCTTCCCCGAGTGGCTGCTCATGGGCTCTTTTGCTTCCCAGGTCAAGAACTTTGGGCGCTCGGGGCGGACAAAGTACACACACTTGGTGGACCAGGACACGACCTCCTTCGACTCCGCCTGGGGCCAGGAGAGCGCGCAGAACACCAAGTTCTTTAAGCAGAAAGCAGCAGGTGTACGGGATGTCTTTGAGAGACCCTCAGCCAAGAAGCGAAAAACCACTTAAGGAGCAGGCACGAGGGCATGACATGGTCGACGGCCGGGCAGGAGGGCGCTGCCCTGCCAGGCGCCGGGAGCCTGCGCAGGGACGGAAGGGACACAGCGCTGTGCCAGCACTCGCGTGGGGATGAGCGCCTCTGCGTGCCTGTGCCACGCCTGCCCTATTGGCACGGTGTCCTCCTGCTCCCCACGTTGCCGTGACCCGGCAGCTCCCATGGAGGACGATGGCCTGTCCGTGGCGGCCAGGCCTGTGGCCACACTGGCAGCCCCCAACAAGGCCCTGCAGGAGCGTGGCAACACCCCCAGCTCCAGCACCCCCCCTTTTGGAGAAATTAATGGACTTTTATACCTGTCTGGTCCACAGCATCCCCCTCTCCCATGTACCTTCCCCGTTGTCAGTTTGGGCCCTTTTTTGGTGTGGAACAGCACTGACCCATCCCCTCACCATTTCTGCAGGGCTCAGCTTTTCTACCTGTGTGGGGTGGGGGGTCATTTTGATTAAAGCAGTTGTTTCTTACACATCTTGGCCGTGTCGTCTGTGGAACGCAGCTGTCCCATTCAGCACCTTCCTGGGAGCCAGGATGGGTTGGCAGAGCCTGGGAGGCACTGGCCCCGGCAAGAGCGCGTGAGGGTAGAGGCGCAAGGTTCCTGCCACAGCGGCTGGGATGCAGCGCAGGCTTCCGGGCGACGTTAACGCAACTCCTCGCGGTTCCAGGGCTGACTGCTCGGGCTAGTCGCAGGGTCGGGGCCATGCGCGGCCAGAGGCTCGAGCTGGTCGCTGCCCATCACCCTGCCTGCTGTGGGGCCACCTCACCCAGGTCCCCACGCCTCTGGTCACAGCCGGACTCACCCAGACAGGGAGGGCCAGTGTGGCACTCCCCCCTCAGACACGGGGCGCACCCTGCTGGTACGTGAGCAGGGACAACAGCGTGACAGGAGCCACTGACCCGGGGATTGCCGCTGTGCGCTGCAAGCAGGGTTCATCCGGTGGATGCCTGTGCTGGGCAAGGTTAAAATCGGAAAGAGCAGCATGTCCCGGTCCTTGGGTCACTTTGTCCTGCTCCAGCCGCGGGGGTGCCCGGTCGCTGCTGGCACAATGCTGCACATCATCCCGCAGTCTGGGTGCCACGGGGAAGGGGCAGGCACCTGGTGCCGCGCAGACCATGGTGACAGCCAACTCCCACCAGTGCCTTTATTGGGTGAGGTAACACCCGCCTCCAGCCACCCCCCTGTGTCCGAGGAGGGAGCGCTCGCCTGGCGCGTGCAGCGCTCAGTTGGTGAGGGTGATGAGCGCCTCCACCACGTTTCCCATGTGCTCCCGCAGGCTGCGCTCCGCGGCTGCCCGCGAGATCTCCATCTCGGTCATCTGCAGGGAAACAGCCGCAGGCCCGTACAGCGGCTGCAGAGTGGTGTGGCGGGCCAGCCTGGGGGGGCGGCAGCGGGGGCCGCCCACTCGCCCGGCTCCAGCGCCGCAGGCAGGCGTGCACCAGCCCGTCTTCGGGTGCGGTGTCAGCGAGCTGACGCCATCTGCGCCCGAGGTCTGGCACGCGCCACCGCCCGCCCGGCGTCCTGCCCCTACTCACGATCAGCTCCAGGTCCTCCTTCTTGATGGTCACTTTGGCCAGTTCCTTCTCCCTGTGGGAAGGGAGACAAACTGCCGGTGACCGACAGCCCCCCGGCCGTGCAGCGGGGCGGCAGCGAGCCCCGGCAGCACCGCGGGGGTGCCCCGGGAGGAGGCCGGGCTCCCGGGCCGTGCTCCGAGCGCCTGCCCGGTGCGGGCCNTGGCAGAGCCTGGGAGGCACTGGCCCCGGCAAGAGCGCGTGAGGGTAGAGGCGCAAGGTTCCTGCCACAGCGGCTGGGATGCAGCGCAGGCTTCCGGGCGACGTTAACGCAACTCCTCGCGGTTCCAGGGCTGACTGCTCGGGCTAGTCGCAGGGTCGGGGCCATGCGCGGCCAGAGGCTCGAGCTGGTCGCTGCCCATCACCCTGCCTGCTGTGGGGCCACCTCACCCAGGTCCCCACGCCTCTGGTCACAGCCGGACTCACCCAGACAGGGAGGGCCAGTGTGGCACTCCCCCCTCAGACACGGGGCGCACCCTGCTGGTACGTGAGCAGGGACAACAGCGTGACAGGAGCCACTGACCCGGGGATTGCCGCTGTGCGCTGCAAGCAGGGTTCATCCGGTGGATGCCTGTGCTGGGCAAGGTTAAAATCGGAAAGAGCAGCATGGCCCGGTCCTTGGGTCACTTTGTCCTGCTCCAGCCGCGGGGGTGCCCGGTCGCTGCTGGCACAATGCTGCACATCATCCCGCAGTNGCATCCCCCGGCTGCCTCCGCGCCCGCGGGCGCCGTCGCACCCCCCCCCAGCCCCTTGGCGCCCCCGTGCCCCCCAGCCGCACCGCGCAGCCCCGCAGAACCGCGCTGGGACCAGCCGTCACCAGGCGGGTGACAGCGCTGCGCAGACCCCGCGGGGCCCCGTGCCGGCACGCGGCCAAGCCAGCTGCCGGGGCCTCATCCTGCGCAGAGAGAGACCGAGGTCCCGGGCAGGGGTCCCCACGGCCGGGGGTCACCGGTGGACCCTGGACAGGCTCCCCACGGCGTGCCCCGACGGTGGCTGCTGGGAGCTGTCGGCGAGCAGATGGTGGGGCGGGCTGAGCCGACAATCCCCTAATCCCGCGAGCACCGCGGGGGCGAGCGGAGCTGAGCCGGGCCATGGCGGGCACGCGGGCACACGGCCGCCTCCTGCACTCGCTGCTCTGCCAGGTGGGACGGAGGGGACTGTCCGGGCTGGGGGTGGTGCCGGGCCGGGGCGGGGGTGCCAGGCCAGGCTCAGGGGCAGCTCTGGCCCGGTGGGGGCCCTGCTGACCGTGCTCCCCCCAGCTGTGCTGCAGCTGTGGCTGCAGGTCCTGCCGTGGGGTCCGTGTATCCACGGGCACCCGCGTCCTCTACACACTCCTGCATGTCCTGGCCTCTGCTGTGTGCTGCCTCATGCTGTCCCGCACCGTGGCCCAGGCCGTCAGGGAGAAGGTGATGGTGGGAACTGGGACACCCGGGGTGCTGGGGTGGCTGGAGTGCCAGGGGTCCCAAGGGCACTGGGGGTGCTGGGGACGCCAGGGTGCCAGGCATCCCAGGGGCACTTAGGGGTCCCACGAGCACTGGGGGTGCCAGAATTGCCAGGGGAGCCAGGAGCACTGGGGGTGCTGGAGATACCAGGAACAACAGGGCTGCTGGGAGTGCCAAGGGTGCTGGAGGTGCCAAGGGGGAAGGGCTGCCAGGGGCACTGAAGATGCAGGACTTACCCAGCGCAATGGGGGTCCCAGGGGTACCGGGGATGGCGAGGGTATTGGGAATGCTGGAGGTGTCAGCAGCCGTGGGGTGCCGGGTGCCGTGGGCACTGAGGGATGTGGGGGTGCTGGGGCCGAGGGGTGCTGGGCACACCAGCAGCCTGGTCCCATCGCTCGCCATGCCTGCAGGTGCCGTTCTCGGCGGTGCTGTGTGAACACCTGCCCGGGGGCACAGACTGCGAGCGGCTGGTGGGCTCCTCAGCTGTGTACCGGGTCTGCTTCGGCACTGCCTGCTTCCACCTGGCACAGGCTGCCCTGCTCCTCAACGTGCGCTCCAGCACCGACTGCCGCGCTCAGCTCCACAACGGGTATGGCGATGGGGTGTGGGGCCGCGCCGGGCTGCCGCGGGGTGCGGGCTGGTCCCCCTGATGCTTGCTGCCCCACAGGTTCTGGCTCCTGAAGCTGCTGGTGCTGGTGGGGCTCTGTGCCACCAGCTTCTTCATCCCTGAGGATGGCTTCATCCAAGGTGCGTTCCCTAACCCTGCCCACCCCTGCCGGCAGCCCCCGCGTGCCCCCTGGGCTAGCCCCATGCTGCCCTCTCCCCCCAGCCTGGCACTACATGGGCGTCTGCGGGGGCTTCGCCTTCATCCTCATCCAGCTGGTGCTGATCACCGCCTTCGCGCACACCTGGAACAAGAACTGGTGAGTACTGGGGCGCCAGGCGGGCACCTGCCTGCTGCCGCCTCTCACCTGCTCTCCCGGCAGGCTGACGGGCGCCGCGCAGGACAAGCGCTGGTACCTGGCCGTGCTGCTGGCCACGGCCGCCTTCTACACCCTCGCCTCCGCCGCCTTCTCCTTCCTCTATGAGTACTACACCCACCCGGCTGCCTGCCACCTCAACAAGGCACTGCTCACCATCAACGGCAGCCTCTGCGGCATCATGTCCTTCATCTCCATCACGCCCTGCGTGCGGCTCAGTGAGTACCGCACGGCACGGGCCACCGTGTTGCAGGGCTGGCTGCGTCCTGCGGCTGGGGCGGCTGTGGGCTCCCAGCTCAGGGCGAGCGCTTGGGCATCTGGGGAGGACCCCAGGGCTCCTGCTGGCCCCTCCTGTGCCTCGGCGCAGGGAGTGGCAGGAGGGGGCTGCCCAGGGCCCACGTGGAGCCCATCCACTGGCTCCTTGTGCTCCGGGGGCTCTGGTGACGCCTCTGACCCCACCCTTGCAGAGCAGCCACGGTCAGGGCTGTTGCAGTCCTCAATCATCAGCTGCTACGTGATGTACCTCACCTTCTCCGCGCTGTCCAGCCGTCCGCCGGAGAGAGGTGGGTGCTCCTGCCTGCTGCGAGCAGCACCTCCACCAGGGCTGGAGCCCATCTCACCTCCGCCTCCCCGCAGTGCTCTACAAGGGGCAGAACCTCACCGTCTGCTTCCCGGGCGTCCGGCAGGACGAGCTGCAGACAGAGGACACCACCGTCGCTGTCCTGGGGGCTGCCATCATGTACGCCTGCGTGCTCTTCGCATGGTGCGTGTGCCCGCGGCTCGGAGCGGGCAGGGCGCCCACAGCACCACCCCTTGCGGGCACAGCCAGCCCAACAGGCACCGCACGGGGACCCCGTCCCCAGCCTGTGGCACGGCCAGTGGAGCCGGGGGATGTCCCGAGGGACGGCACGGCCACAGCAGGCTGGGCATCTGTGGGTGGGAAGGGGCAACGCAGTGACTCCTGCGGCCACGTTGGATCCACGGGGCGGGCTGTGAGCCTGTCACAGGGCAGTAGGCGCCCCTGTTGATTTCTGCCTCTCTCCTGGGCACAGTAATGAAGCCTCCTACCTCGCCGAGGTCTTTGGGCCCCTCTGGATGGTCAAAGTCTACAGCTTCGAGTTTAAAGTGAGTACAGATGCTGGACCCACCCAGCTGTGCCCCACGTCCTCCTGCCACAGGCAGCCCAGACCCCCAGCCCTGAGCCTGGGGCACATTTGTCCAGCCAAGCACAGGGGGCTTCCCACAACGGACGCCCACCTGCACCGGCTCCTCAGAGCCAGGCAGCCCCAGCGCTGGCAGGGCCACATTCTGCAGCAGGGCTCAGCCCAGCAGCGGTGGCCGTGGGGCCGGGCTGCCCTGCCCCAGCAGCAGTCACCAGCACACTGCTCTCTCTGCAGAAACCCTCCTGTTGCTTCTGCTGCCCTGAGAAGATGGAGGAGGAGCTGAGAGGTGGGTGCATGGTGGGCGCCGGGCAGAGCCTGCAGTAACGCACACCCTCGGGTGCCTGTATCCCAGCCCGGGGGTGCCGGCAAGGAGCAGGTGCGGGAGCTGCTGTGCCCCTGCGCTCTCCCAGGCACCGAGCAGACGTGTGAGCAAGCGGAGGAGACCGACAGGGGACAGTGCATCATCCATGACGAGCGAGACCGGGTGGTCTACAGCTACTCAGCCTTCCACTTCGTCTTCTTCCTTGCCTCGCTCTACGTCATGATGACCCTCACCAACTGGTTCAGGTAAGGCCCCGTGCTGCTGCCCAGCCCTCCTTGCCATCGCTCCCCTTCCCTGTTGCTAGGGCAACTGTCCAGCCAGGATGCAGTCCCGCCAGCGTCATCACCACCACTCTCAGCGTCATCACCCCACCAGCTCCAACTCGCTCCCCGCGTGGTCTCGGGCTGCAGCGTCGCACTCCTCACTGGCACTCTGCTCCGGGCCGTGCCAGCGTCACCGAGCTGGCGTCTGCCGGGGAAGCACAGGGCTCTGCACCCAAAGACCTGCTCTGCTTCGACCGACAGCCCCTGCCAAAGGCAGCCGATGGCTGTGCGCTGCAGTGGTGGGCTGGGGTCTGCAGGGCCGGGGGGCTCCACAGCAGGTGGGATGTGCCCAGGGACATACGGCTGCTGACACACGGGGTGACCTGGCGGCTGCAGTGGGCAGCGGGATCCCCCATGTCGGCATCCCTCGGGTGCCCAACACCTGCCCTCTCCCACCAGCTACGAGAACGCGGTGCTGGAGACCACCTTCACGCACGGCAGCTGGTCGACCTTCTGGGTGAAGGTGTCCTCCTGCTGGGCCTGCGTCCTGCTCTACCTGTGGCTGCTGCTGAGCCCACTCTGCCTCCACGGCTCTCCCCAGCACCGGCGCAGCAGCCCGGCCCCGCGTGTCCTGCGGCGACGACGCGCCCCGCAGCTCATCAGCATCTCCACGTAGTCCCTGCTGNACGGCAGCTGGTCGACCTTCTGGGTGAAGGTGTCCTCCTGCTGGGCCTGCGTCCTGCTCTACCTGTGGCTGCTGCTGAGCCCACTCTGCCTCCACGGCTCTCCCCAGCACCGGCGCAGCAG
>VZSC01015708.1:234-20454 GCA_013398225.1 Steatornis caripensis
GCACTCTGTCCCTTCATCCAGGTCGTCGATGAATATGTTGAAAAAATACTTTTTAAAAAAATGCTGCTTGGAGTTTGTATAAGCTCCTCTACAACGTCACCCTGGCCTTAGAAATAAAAAGGATGTGGTGTGACTTTAAAAGCGGTGCATTAAGGATCCCATACTATCATAATGAAGTTCCTGACTGAACTTCTGAGTTTTGTTTTTTTTGTTGTCCATATGTAAACCTGTAGTTAGGTCAAGTTCCTTTATCCTGTAGATGATCACTGTTAATCTGTGGCTATAAACATCAGCGCTTACACAAACCGTCTGGAGGTGGTGACTGGGTTAAAGGCTTGCGGATTTGAGCGTCAGCTATAAAAGGCTTTTCGGAAGATGATAAAACGGTCTTTGGTGATTGTTTCACTGAGTTACCCAGCACCTTCCTTTCCTGTTACTACCCGTGCCTAAGGGTAGAATGTCACCCAAACCAAATAGTGATTCTTGCTCGGCTTGAGAGGGTCAGCGGTGAAGCGGTTGCTGTTCGTTCCAGTAGACGAAGCACAGGGGTGGATGAGACCAGCAGGAGACCCTGCAGGAGTTGCTTGGTCTGTCACTTCATCTGTGCTGAGCTATGACAGCTAGGAACGTGTGCTGTTTTTCGGATGCCTCTAGTACAAATTCAGCTGAGGAATGCCAGCTGTATACGCAGGCACATCTTCTCTCTTGGCACGCTCAAAAGTTGGGCTTGGTTTTTTTTTTTTTAGGACTCTTCAAGGGACATTCGGGAAGCGCTTCATGAACTGTTGTGTTGCACCAATGTCTCAACTAAAGAAGGCATCCATCTTGCGCTGGTGGAGCTGCTGAAAAACCTAACCAAGTATCCCACAGACAGAGAATCCATATGGAAGTGAGTGTGTTCAGTGTCCTTGTGTGTCCGCTTATTGTCCTATTCTTTTTAATAATAGAGGCATTAGGCCAATATTGAGCTAGCTGAGGAGGTAACAGGTGTTGCAGGTATACAGTCCTGTTATTCTATAAATATTTGAAATAGTGACTGTACTAAGCGTTGTATGTATTCACGACTGATGTAGAAACTCTGTGTTGTCTGTACTCATACTGGGAGTACAGGAATCAGTACTGGGAATCCAGAACTGATGGCCTCTCCTGGAAATAGTCCTCTATTGTATAAGCACTCAAAGTGTTCCCAGAAGAGATGAATTCAACCTTCAGTTTAAAACCTCATCTCTTCTATGCAACTAATGTTTTGTGCTTACTTGGCACTGCGTTAAATAGTAATATTTGCCAGCAGGTGATGATATCAGTCATATCGAGCGGATTGGCTGTGTGGCGTTGTGCCATTGGGGGGACTTTTTCTGTCTGAACAAAAATAATGAACATTTGTGGAGGATTTTTGGTTCTTTAATGGAAGCAGCAAAGGAAATGATGCTCCAGCACACATGGTTTGAGATGGAAATCGTGGGTATTATTGGAAACACTTATTGTAGGCTGCTTTGTCTTCCAGTGTGCTCTTCATTGTTTTTGGAATTTCGGTTTTATTGTTTGGTTGGGTTTTTACCTCCTCGCTCCTTTATTTCTGAAGGAAAAAAAGACACTCATTTGTTCCTGTTTAGTATGAAAGTTTTTCTTGGGCTGTATAACTTCAGGGGTTAAGTATTTCTTGGACAGTTTAAATAAACAATTTTTATTACTGCTTGCTTTTTCAAGCTGTCCCCTCAGTTTTCTTGGATCCTATCAAATATTAACGCAAACACTCAGCCGTGAAGAGACAATGTTGCCATGAATTTGCCGATACGCTTGGGCAGTAGAATTTTGATGCTGACCAGCACCTCAAAATGCCACTGCACCATAAAGTAATAATATTTTAAAATGTATTTTGCAATGTATTTGCTAAGAAGTATTTCAACCTGTGTATTTTCAGATGCTTGAAGTTCTTGGGAAGCAGGCATCCCACATTGGTGCTTCCCTTAGTCCCAGAGCTGCTGAGCACGCATCCGTTCTTTGACACTCCTGAACCAGACATGGATGACCCAGCCTGTATCTTTTTAATGAAGCCAATTGATCATTTTGACTGTAATAGATTTTATTCGTATTTTCCTGATGCTCACGTTTGTTAAACTGTTTCAGACTGTAGCAGACAATCCTGTGGCTGTTTCTGAATCCCTTTGCCACTTGGTTTTATTACTCAGCAAGCGGCAGAGTAAAAAAAGCGACTGTTATCTGGAACCACCTTCGTAAACACCAGTGTGGTATAATTGGCCTTTTTTTATGCTATGATGAGTAATGTGTTTATCAAGCAATTTTTCAAGGTTTAAGTGTTACAGATGAGTCCTTTGATGTGAAAATATTTGTCTAGTTTGCACTAATTTTGAAGATGCTTTAGCTTTTAAATAAGATGATTGTTTTTTCTTGTCTGTTTTCTTTTAAGGGAAGACTTCTCTTATCCTCACTGTTGTGCAGTGCGCAGAACAGCACCATCTCTTAGGACAGCAGTGGCTGAATCTCCATAATGCTTTAAATGTATCATCTTTTTGAAATAATTAAAAATCAGAAATCCATATATTAATGTTAGCACTTCTAGTGCTTTAGAATACAAACTGTTACTGTTATGCTGTTAACAATAGGGGATGCCTTGGAAATGCAAAATACCATTTTTCCATTGTTCATTCTCCTTGTTTCCCTTCTGTGTGACTGCAGAACGTAGTGTTATTTCTGATGCACGCTGAGAGATGTTAGACTGGAGCAACTCTCTGTGAAGCTACTCCATATTTCTCTCACCAGTCACAGGCCGTCACCTAGAACATCTATATAGAGTAAATAATTACCTTGTGAGAACTGAAAAGGGCTGGAATCAGGTGGAGAGAAAGATTAATCCCTAATCGGATAGCTGAGTAATATTTTGAGTAAATTTGTCCTGTGAGTTGAGGATTGAAAAAAACATTTCAGGGGAGAAAGCTGTTATTTAGCTCAGTGCACCTTCCTGCGCTGAACCAAAGAATATTATGTTAGAGAATGTTCTGGAGGTAACTTGCCACCAAATTTTGCAAAGATATATTATGTGAAGGCAGGCCTGGGAGCCAGAAACTACAAGGTAGACCTGAATGGTATGTTTCCAGTGTAAGCTGTTAATTAAAAACATGGTTGTGTCTGATTCAAAGCGCTTAGCAGATTTGAATGAGGTTAGCTGAATAGCTTCAGCTGAAAACTTGGAAAGGATTTTGGGCAAAGAGGAGAAGTTGGTTTGTCAAGTGGAAGCCTTTATGCTTGGCAGCCCGTAGATGAAAAAGATTTTTCAGGAGGTGAGAGACGTGAGTTCAGTCCCTTCTGTGACTGAACCTACTTCTTCCCATGCAGGCGAGCGCCCAGATGATCGTAGGCTTTGCGTTGGGATCTTTTCATGCTCTCCTGTTAGAGATCTTACACTTAGGGTCAGCTCTGTTGCAGGTGAGTGCCCCAGCCTTCGGGCTGACTGATGAGCCATAACTGATTACAGGCTGCCCTCTGGGTTTCTCGGGCTCTCAGACTGTGAAAATGTTTTTTTTTCTATTCCAGAATCATGTTCTCGTGTTTGATTCTTTGGTCTGTTTTAAGTCTGTGTAAGAGCGATGTTTTTCAGGGTCTAGCATCATAGGAGGTGAGCAGTTTTCAAAGACTCAGAGGTAACTGTTTACTTTTAGATGTTTTTTGGGTACCAAACTGGTAAGCACAGTGTAAGCTTTGAGGAAGAGTGAAACTCCACCTAATGAGCATGTTCTGCATTTAGAATCCCTGGCTCCTTATCCTTTGTGGTGCCTCTGAGCCGTCCCACATTGGCGGTAACATCCTTCCTCAAATATGGCCCATCCTGTAATGCTTACGCTTCGTAGTTTGTTTTCGTCTGCTCAGACAGCTGCCTCTTTGGGTTTTGCTCAGCATTCTCCAACTGTAAAGAACTTCCTAAACGATCTCCAGCAAAGAAAGGGTTGTTGAGTTGTTGTTTTAACTTGCCGTCCCCAAGGAGCTCTTCTTCTTCTTATTTTTCTTTAACAGTCCATTTCAATAGACATTGCAGTTCTGGTTCTGATTTTTAATGCTGCTAAAAGTTGCCCAACAATGCCTGCCCTGTTCTCTGATCATACATTCAGACATTATGCCTATCTTCGGGACAGTCTCTCTCATCTGGTACCTCCATTAAGGGTAAGTTGAACCACGTTGGTTTGGCTTGTGCTTTGCCACTCTGTTATGAGTATCGGTGGTCTCTTCCACGTCTGTCAGTGTAACACTTCGATTCTAAAAGTGTTTTCTCCCAAGCTCCACGCGAGCGGATATTGAGATGTACATTAAGTAAGGAAAGCCAAATGTTGTTACAATGTGGATTTTGTAATATTCTGGGGAGAATAATAACATTATTGCTCTCAAGTGAAAATAGCACATGGTTTGCTGGTTAGGCTGAATACTGGGAGGGCAGGATTCCTGGGAGCTTTCTGTAGCTCTCACTGTGGGGAGGAGGGGGTCTTAGCCCTTGTACATTTGGCTAATCTCCTACCTAAACGGTTTACTCATGGTTGAGATGTGTTCCCGGCTGCTTCGAAGCATGTTTTTGCTGTGTGGAAGTACAGATGGGACTGAAGTTGATCATAAGTCATGTTACAAGTCACAAAATGAATTGCTGTTTTTGTGGTCTTGAACTTCCCTTGACTTCACGGTGGCATAGTTAGTAGACGAGGAAGATGTTTTCTTCAGAGGGATGTTGAAGTTTAACCTGAAGATCTCTAGCTGCAAGTGGATTATAAAATGAAGAGTATTAAATAACAAAGATAAAAGATGCAGACTTGAAATCCTTGATACAAATTTTGAACTTGAGAAATAAATCAGGGCTCTCAATTGGTGGTTGTTAAATAATGTGGCAGCATTTTGCAATGTTGTTACTTGTGTTAGGCTTTTCTGTATGTATGTGTTTCTTCTTGCTCAGTTGCCAGGTAGAAAGCTGGTGTCCTCCCCTGTCTCTCCCAGTATTACACCACATGAAGATCCTTCCCAGCAGTTCTTGCATCAGAGCCTGGAGAGGGTTTACAACCTTCAGCATTTGGACCCGCAGGGCATACAGGAGCTGCTGGAATTTACCATCCGGTAAGGCCGCAAGTTGACCTGTTCCTGGGAAGATCTTTTAGGATTCACAATTTCTCTGAAGTGGCTGCTTTGCTTCTGCGTATCAGTGTTGTAGTTTGCCATCAGGCACTTACCCTGGGTCTTCTTGTGGAGAGCATTGTGATAAAACAGTATTCATGGCCTGTCTGAAACAAAACTGGTGCTCTCTACTCTGGCTCTGCCCCACTGAATAATTGATGTGTGTTTTAGGGGAACATCGTTTCAGAGCATGGTAGGAGTCAGGTAAGGGTGCTCTTCTTGGACTGTTCGCTTACGGTAAAATACACTTTCAGTTTTTATGGATGACAGCCTTGTGTGTCATTCTTCGTTCTCTATCCCTGCAGGAGTCCCTCATTTTGATCTTATTATTTTGAATGTATGCGCGCAGGGTTTTTTGTTTTATTTTTGTGGGAAGAGAGAGGTTGTCCCCTTTGCTTTTCTAATTTCCGGGTTCTACGGCCTTTCATTCAGCAGGAGGGGGACCTGCTTCTGATGCTTTGTTGAGTTCTTATCACCGGTCCCACTTATAAAGGACTTTGGCATTCTTCATCAGTTTGAAAATCAGAGGTTTTGCTGGAAGAGACAATTCTATTGCATGTTGCTGTCTGCTGTCGTATAGATAAGAGTGCACAGTATGGCTTCTGAATGTGGGTTTGTGCTGTCTTCCATTTTATCTCTAGACTGATTTACACAAATGAAACACTTGAAAAGTGTTTCAGTGTGATTCCTCTGCTTGGAATGAGGGAAAGAGCCTTATTGTGAGTGTTGGAAAAACAATCTAATATGCTTTGCTTGGAATGTGGAATTCCAAAAGGCTTTATTTATTTCCTTCCCCCAAAATAGCTCCCTTTGCTGTATGTGTAGCTGTGAATCGCTTTCACACCCACCTGCAGTGGCGAATGAACAGTGTGCTCCTCACTGAAAACCCAGCTGTGAAAACGATATGGTTTATCTTCAGCTGTTTTGAAGCTACTGTGCACAGCCTAAAACACAGTCTCAAAGCATTTAATGCACTGAATGCTTGAAACAGTGTTGTGGTTTAACCCCATCCAGCAACTACACACCAGCCAGCCGCTCGCTTACTCCCCTCACAGTGAGATAGGGGAGAGAATCGGAAGAGTGAAAGTGAGAGAACTCATGGGCAGAGATAAAGATGGTTTAATAGGTAAAGCAAAAGCCCGGTGCTCAAGCAAAGCAAAACAAGGGATTCATTCCCCTCTTCCCATCGGCAGGCGGGTGTTCAGCCGTCTCCAGGAAAGCAGGGCTCCATCACGCGTAAACGGTTACTTGGGAAGACAAATGCCATCACTCCAAACGTCTCCCCTTCTTCCCCCAGCTTTATACGCTGAGCGTGACGCCGTATGGTGTGGGATATCCCTGTGGTCAGTTGGGGTCAGCTGTCCCTGCTGTGTCCCCTCCCAACTCCTTGTGCACCCCCAGCCTCCTCGCTGGTGGGGTGGGATGAGGAGCAGAAAAGGCCTTGGCTCTCTGTAAGCACTGCTCAGCCATAACAAAAACATCCCTGTGTTACCAACACTGCTTTCAGCACAACCCCAAAACACAGCCCCATGCTAGCTACTACGAAGAAAATTAATTCTATCCCAGCCAAAACCAGCACAGACAGGTGATCTCATGGCGGAGCATCCAGAATCTCATAGGCACGATGAAGGTCTGGAAACCTCGCAGGGTGGGAATGTTTTTGATTTTGAGTGTAGGAATTGTGTCTGAGATGGCTGCGTGTGTAAATTACCTGCAGTGAAGTACAGTGAAGCTTTGGAGTTGATGGAAGTTACTTCCTAGGCTTTTTTCCTGCTAGGATCACCACTCAGAAACCGTGCTAAACCAACTGCTGTTTTCCACCCTTAAGGAAGGGAGGATTTAAGATGAACAGAAAAAAAAAAGTGTCGAAGGTTATTTTGCAGAGGGCAAGAGTTTCCTGCACCAACAGTTTGGTTGCTGAGAGGAGAGGGATAGAAGAAACAACAGTGGATTCTGTGGTGGGACATGAATCCCTCTTCCTTTACCATTACTGTCATCAGTGGAAGTAACACGGACCTCGGGGAGCTGGTGTCTACTTGTGACTTAGGTTCCTACCCACGCTGAAGACTGATGCACTTCCCCCAGGCTCTGTGGCTGAAACTGCAAACCAGGCTTTTTAGCAAATCGAGCTTTGTGGTTTAGTTTATACAACAGGACACTTTTTTTATCTTGCAGGGATCTGTTGAAGATTTGTAAGGAAATAGAATTAGTGGGATTTGGAACTCCAGAAGACTGGGAAACAGAATGTCTGCCTAACATCCTGTTCCCCGTTAGTGTGTTGTGATGCATTAAGTATGACACGGGAATTAAGCACCCGGGAGCCTGCTCTTTTCTCTCCGGGAAAAAATGAAATGGAGTCACTGCATAGGGCTCAGGCTGGCTCCGCTGTTGTTACGTCGAAGGAAGGAAGGCACAGCCCCCTCTGCTTAGGAGAGATTTTCTTTGGCTGCAAGTTACACAGATCATCTCGTGGATTTTTTGGAATGTGTCAGTGCTCAGCAACCTTCTGGTTTGGCAGAGTCAAAGTTTCAGAATTGCATCATAAATGCAAAGATAAATCTCAAATAAACCAAAGGAAAGTGTCATATGAAGAAAACCCGTTCTTTTTAACAATATCATAGGAAACATGGAAGTAGAGTGACAATTTTAGTACACTTTGGATCAAAGCAAAATAGAGAAGAGAGATGTGTTGAATCCACATCATCCCACCTATTTTCAGTTCTATGACAAAAAATGAGTTTTGTTTTCTTAATACACACTTGTGATTTTACAACGTATCTTAAGAGTAGAGAGCCAAGCATTTTTGGGTTCCATTACCTGTCTTTTTTTTTTTTTCCTGTGAAGTTAAAAACTACTGTTGCTGTATGATTTACAAGAAATACTTGCATCAGACAGCACACAACAGCTACTTGGGCAAATATCAGTACATCAGATTTCAAACATGCTTGGTTGCGTGAGCCCGACTTGTTCCAAACAACCTTTCCTTGCCAACACGAATAGTTAGATTTCCCAGCAGTGTAACACAAATGGGTTGTTAGCTGCTGCAGAAGTCTGCAGTGTTTTAAGTTAAATCTGGAACTGCTATGCTGTATGGTTCCCATAGGGCTGCAGAGTGATGTGGGCTGACAGACGTACTGCTTCCACTGCTGTGCTCGTGTCAGCCCCCGGGAAGAAAGGAGATGCCAAGTCCCAAGGTGCAAAATGTTCCGTAGTGCGTGTTTTGCTACTGCTTCTGGTCCTTGTTCTAAGGATAAGAAAAAGCAAGGTGCAGGAATAGTTGGCTTTGTCGTTGCTGTCGCGGCATTATGAGTGCGTTTGGATTAACCTGCTTGTGTCTCAACGTTGTTGGTTGTTTTTTTTTTTTTCTCCACACGCTTCAGTGATCTTCAGAGGCTCGGGGAGCTGCAGTCAGAACTGGCAGGGATGGCAGATTTCACCGCAACTTACCTTCAGTGTCAGCTGCTCCTCATCAAGGTTTGACTTCATCTGGATTTTTTTTGGGCTGTTCTTCAAAAATGCCCCCAGTCCATCACAGTGGTGCACTTACGTGTTTTGACGTTCATGCTGAAAACTGATGTACGATGAAAGCGCAGGCTCCGTGGATTTCTGGTATTGCTGCTTCCCTTCTGTGGCAAATGATTTGTGCAGTAACTTTGCCAAAGAGTATGCCAGTGCAGATCTCTGCTGTGCCCAGAGCTTACCTTGGTTCACGTGCATTTTGCCAGTGCCGAGTTTATTTTCTGACGAAAATCACACTGGAGGCAACTACTCTGTAACCTTTTATGTTACAAGGGTAACTTTTCTTACCTGGCGGCTGCTGGAATGCTTTTTGCTAAACTGCTGCTTTAAGTGGAGTTTTTACAGGCAATGTTTTGTAGACAGCTTTTTTGGCACCAGTGCCAAGGGAATTCTTTCGACTCGATTGAATCAGTCGTGCTTTCTTTTCCAGTGCTGAAATGAGCTATCTATTTGGCATTAGCAGATGAAGTGGTTACTTTGACACCATGGCAGCAACCATTTTCAAAGCCAGCTTCTTGCTGTAAACAGGAACTAATTTTTTGCTTCATTTCTCAAGCTATCAACTGGCAATACTGTTTAAGTTAGTCTCCTAGCATTCTTTAGGTGTTTTAATGCATTTATACACCTGTAAAGCAACAACTAAAGCAAGCAACAAACAGGTTTCCAGAAGGGACTCAATAAAAGCTTTGTTATGTATAACCAAGGAGGGATGTTAGATGATCCTTAACATCCCTTCCAACCTAAACCGTTCTGTGACTTCAATTTCTTTGCGAAATGCCTAGCTGCCAGTTGGCATATCTCATGGCAGCCCTCAAACCTTTGGAATACATTTATCACCCAGAGCAGGTATTTTAAATAAGTGGTGTTAAAGTTCAGTACATTCCCAGCTAAATCAAAAACTTTTGCCGTAGCAAAATGTGCTATCCAGGCAGACGACCAGCGTTTGGAGGTGGCTTTGTTGTCCGTCTTCAGGGTTTGGCTGGAGTGAACCAGCGTAGCTAAGAGAACGACAGTTTGTGTATCTGGCAAAGAGGAGCGCTCTGTTTGGAAGAAGGGGATAAATGCTGCACCAGCCATGCTTGGCTCGAGCCATAGAATAGACGATACGTCAGTGAGGTAGAGGAGTCAGTAATGTGGCTGAAACGAGAAGTAACACAGAACATCATACAATTAGAAACTCTGATACGGCAGAGAGAACCCAAATGTCAGAGCAGCCCTGTCCAGTAAATTGCTTTCTGATTGCTTCTTTCCCCACCAGAAAGAATCTGTTAGGGAAAAAAGTATCTTTGTTTTCTAGCCTCTCAAGGCTCAAGAGGTTCCAGACCTGTAAGGCTCTACATAGCCTGTGTTTTTAGGGGTAGTTAGCTGCAGTTCTGGAGCCAGACTAGATGAAGGATACAGTCTGTACGTTCTTGAGCTTTGGCTGCAGCCAGCTTTGTGTATAGCTCTAAGGACAGGCAGCTTCAAAGAGGAGGCAGTGATACAAAACCATCCAGTCAAGCTTAATTTTTTTTTTAACATGAATCAAAGAACAAAGAGGGTGTGGTTGGGTGTGGGTTTTTTGATATGAATATCAGTAGCTGATTTTTACACTCAGTATTCTTAGCAACTCCAGGATCTTTGGTTGGGTGGAGACCGTCAACAGAAAAGTTCAGAAATATGACTCTGTAGGTGTGTTTTTGGAGGCAGTTGTTTCTGCTTCCACATTTTGCCTGCAATCTGAGATTGCCCTGATCTCAGTCTCAGGGAGGCGATAAAGCAGTAGGCTATTATTTTTCTAATAAGTGATTTCATTCTGCATAAAGTTCTCCTTAAAAAGTACTGAAGTGTTTGCCTCAGCCAGTCTCTAATTCATGGGGTTTTTTAATACTATTCTCAACTTCTGTTTTCTATTTTATAGTTCTATAGATGCCTCTGTATTTATAGAACAATACTTGGTTCCCCCTGTTGTATTTACAAGCACAAAAGACACCTTTGGCTGTTCTTTCAACCAACCTGTTGATGTACAGCTGAGAGACAGGGCATCTTCCCTGCTCCCAAGCCCATCTAGCACAGAGTTACAATATTTAGACTGAACTGGGTATTTATCATCATTTCACGGGTTTTTTTCTGTAGGCCTTGCAGGAGAAGCTGTGGAACGTGGCTGCTCCTCTGTACCTGAAACAGAACGCGTTAGCATCTGCTGCAGCAAAACAGGTGAGGTAAAGCATCTGGGTCTGTGTGGAGGCAAGGCCTCGGATACGAGCCCTTCCTTGGCCATGCAACAATAATACACTTCTGATCCTCCACTGCCAAGTCCGCTGTCTGTCCAAGTAAATTTTAGTTCCGCAAAGTGATGTAATTTCTCTCATCTTCAAAAGACAAGTGGCGAGGGGTGGAGGTTCATAACAATTGTAAAAAGGCAAAAATCGCACCCATTTTCCAGAAGAGCAAGAAAGAAGATGCAGAAAATTGTGGGCTGCTTGTCCTCACGTCACTCCTGGGGAAGGGTATGGACCAAATCCTCTTAAAAGTAATTTCTAAAAAACTGAAGGTCAACAAGGTAATTGGGAACAGCCAAAATGCATTTCCCAAGGGCAGATTGGGGGTACTGGTGGATGAAAAGCTGGACAGGAGCCAGGAATGTGCGCACACAGCCCAGAAGGCCAGCCATATCCTGGGCGGCATCGCAAAACGCGTGGCCAGCAGTTCGAGGGAGGGAATTCTGCCCCTCTGCTCTGGTGAGACCCCCGCCTGCAGCACTGCTTCCAGCTCTGGGGTCCTCAGCACAGGAAAGACACGGACGTGGTGGAGCAGGTCCACAGGAGGCCGCAAAAATGATCAGAGGGATGGAACAGCTCTGCTGTGGGGAAAGGCTGAGAGAGTTGGGGGTGTTCAGCCTGGAGAAGAGAAGGCTCTGGGGAGAAATGATTGCGGCCTTGCAGTATATAAAGGGGGCTCATAAGAAAGATGGGGGCATCCTTTTAGCAGGACTTGCAGCAATAGGACAGGGTAAGGGTTTTAAACTAAAGAAGGGCAGATTCAGGCTATATGTAAGGGAGAAATTTTTTACAATGAGGGTAGTGAAACACAAGCACAGGTGGCCCAGAGAGGTGGGCGATATCCCATCACTGGAAACATTCCAGGTCAAGTTGGAAAGGGCTCTGAGCAACCTGATGTGGTTGAAGTGTCCGTGCTCACAGCATGGGGGTTGGACTAGCTGAGCTTTAAAGGTCCGTTCCAACCCAAGCTATTCTCTGAAATCGTGCCTGACCAACATCATTGCTCTCTACGATGAGGGACTGGTGCTGTGAGCAAGGGGAGGGCAGTGGATGTCGTACCTCTTCACTGTAGCAAAGCCTTTGATGCAGTCTCTTGTTTCCTTTTCACCAGTCTGGCAGAGTTCTGCCTGAACAAGTGGGCGATTAGGTTCCTCCAAATTGAGGAGCTGGTTGATACGCTGGAGGGCACGGCTGCTGTTCAGGCTGGTCTGGACAGGCTGGGGAACTGGGATGACAGGAACCTTGTAATATTCCCCATGGGGATTCTGGTTGACAACACACTGAACCTGAGGCAGCAAAGAAGGTTGGCTGCATCCTGGGCCATCTTAGGAAGAGCATAGCCAGCTAGTCTGGGGAGGTGATCCTTCCCCTCTGTTCAGCTCTGGGGAGATCGCATCTGGAGGGCTGTGTGGTGTTTTTGGCTCCCCAGTAGAAGGAAGATGCTGACAAACTGGGGCAAGTTCAGCAGAAGGCCATGAAGGTGCTCAGAGGCTGGAGCACATTCCCTGCAAGGAGAGGCTGAGGGAGCTGGGCTTGTCCAGCCTGGAGAAGAGAAGCCTTCAGGGGGGATTTACTGCTGTCTGCCCCTGCCGCATCGTAGGATGTAGATGAGACAGAGGCAGACTGCTCTGGGCAAGAGGCAATGGACACAAATTGGAATATGAAAAATTCTGATTAGATATAAAGGGGGGGAAATGTACCGTAAGGATGGTTAAGTGCTGTAACAGGCTGCCCAGCGAGGTGGGAGGAATCTCTGTCCTTGGAAGTGTTCACAATTTGATGTGGCCCTGAGTAACTGGATGTAATTGACCTGCTCTGAGCAGAGGACCAGGCTAGATGACCTCTGGAGGTCCCACCCAACCTGAGTTATTCTGATTCTGTGGTGGGTAAATGATCTGATCCTGGAAAAAACTGAAGCTAAGCCCTAAGAAAAGATGAAGAAGAAAGCAAGCTGTAAATAATCTGGAAACAAATCTAGAGTAAAAGCAAGTTCGTGGATCTGCTGGGAAACTATGGTGACATTTTGAGTCTTCAATTAATTAAGATGTAATAAAAGGCAGGTACTGCTGTGCCTCAAAACCTTCTGTGCTGTTGACAGCTGTCGCTGGGGATGAGTAGAAACAAAAGCCTATCAGCTTTTTAAGTCTTCTCTAATTGAACTGTCTGTCTTGGGTGTCCTTCTCAGTAGCATGTGGACCCCCTGGGAAGTTTTGTCTCTTGTGATTGTGAGTGTAGATCATTCCCCATCAATGCAAGGTGAGGGAATATTTCCTATTTAAGTAACTTGCAAGTTCTTGGGCTTCTATACAGTCATGCTGAACTTGACTGTATTAATTTGAGCACTTCTCCTAGCTACTTAAGCCCATCTATTTGACACAAAGTACAATGAGTAAAACTGTGCGATGTCCTGTCTAGGCTTTTTGCCGTGTACCTAAAATACCCCAGAAGATACTTATCTTGTGATAGTTCCCATCTTCAGCTGCAGTATATGAAGCGTTGTTGAACACAAAGTTGTTTTCAAGAGAACTTGCCAAATCTAGCTCCAAAAATGCAAACCTGAGCAGAACCACCAAAGTTGCTCTGTTGTGCTGCTCATGTTTTGCATTCTAGAGTAGCCAGTGGGAGTTGTTGAGTGCTCTGCCCCTAGAAATTTAAAAGTCAATGTCAGAAGATAGACTGCCGATGGAGGGATTGCTTGATTTCAGGCCAAGTTTCATGAATTGTTTCTTTAATATAACCAAGATAACCTTTTAGTATTAGGTGCCACTTTACGCGGTGAAGAACTTGACCAAAAGAATGAGACTTGTGGATTAATGTGTTCCTTGGTATTAGGAAAAATAGCAGAATCTTGTGATCATGAACTCGTGCAAGAGTTTAACAGAGTCTGATGGTTTTTTTACCCCGTGGTCTTTATCTGACAGATCCTGGAAGAAACTTATAAAATGGAGTTCATGTACAGCGGAGTGGAAAGTAGCCAAGTGGTCATTATTCACCACATGAGACTGCAAGCGAAGGCGTTACAGCTTATAGTGACTGCGCGTACCACCAGAGGGTAAGGCTGACCTGGTCAAAGGACCTTCTTAGGGTTAACTGTAAGCTTAGTTTCCTCAAACTTTGTTTAAAAAACCAGCAAGGATAGATTAGACACATAAAACATCACAGCATGCCCATAACCATTTGCTAAACTACTTCAGCACGAGGAGCCTTCTTTAGCCTTTCGCATAGCTGTTGAGTGGCACAATACTAAATTAAATGACAAAATTATGCGAAGATGTGTTTAGGGGGTTGAGTTCTCTCAGCTGCGAACATATAAACATTGTAGACTGTGTCTTAGAGTTTATATTTGGGAGCTATTTAACTGAGGAAAAGTCAGGTATCAAAGAATGCACTAACCGTGTTTGCTTCATTAAGTATTAGTTGCTGAGTTTTTAGCGTCGGGGAAGGATTGTGTCTTTGACTGATGATCTGCAACTAATGTCTGTGTGACTCAGACACAAAATGCTCCTGTGTGTGCGTGGCTTAGGTAACACTGAAGGCTCTGTGTGGTTGGTTTTGGCTGCTGAGGTCAGTGAAGTTACGCATGGGTTTGGATGGTTGTAGAATTAGAACTCCATTTGGTGGAATTCAAGTGGTTAGTGCCCTAATTTGTTTACTTTTGTTTTGGGTTTGTTGCCATCAATTTGCTGTGTTGGCATAGAAGTCCATAATGTATATATGCCTCTTAACCTCTTGCTTATAGGTGGAAAGTTAATATTTTCTAACAGTGGCTTTGGGAACTTAATTAGTGCCTTATGCAAATGAATTTTTGTGGGAGAGGAATATGGATATGGGGAGGGAAATTGCAATTAATTTTATTTTTTTTCTCTTATGGGGAACACCTTTCTGGCCTCAAAATCGTAAAAACTTGTCATTTTTAGGAGCTTGAACTGAATTCCAAAACGCCTGAGTGCTTATAGCCATAGAGCCAGTTTTATTTATTTAAAACTAAAATAAGGACTGTTGTCTTGTTCAAGGCCAGGTTGGATGAGGCTTTGAGCAACCTGGTCTGGTGGGAGATGTCTCTGCCCATGGGAGGGGGTTTGGAACAAGATGGTCTTTAAGGTCCCTTCCAACCCAAACCATTCTGTGATCTTCATTACAGAGTGGAGCCCCTTTTTGGGATGTGTGAAAAATTCCTACAGGAAGTGGATTCCTTTCAGAGGTGAGAAACTCCGTTGCTTGTTCACTTTGTTAGAAAGTCTCCCGACTGTTGTCATCAGGGAATGTTCCACTTGTTCTTCATCTCTTTGCGTCTCCCTTCCCCTGTTGCTGTTCAGTGTTGAGGCCTGCTATCATGAGATAACGGTAAAGCAAGAAGTAAACTCCCTTCTAAATGTGGAGCCAATGGAAGAGCTTTCCTGGGAGTATAACAAAAAAGGAATGTCTCCTTTCCTCATCCCAAATTCCTAAATTGTGGATGGAAAGTAAGTGAACCATCTACTTGCTCAAGGTGGGAGTTATCTCGCCCAGGTGTTGACATTTGTGTTGTAGACCGCCGCTTATGAAGCGCTCGCCCAGCGCTCCTCTCACTGGAGTGGTGTTTCTTTCATTTTACCCTAATCTAGATGTCTAAAATAGGTCAGATTAAGGATGCCCAGTTTTTTCCACTCGACTTGGAAGGGAACTGGATAACTAGCCCAGAGACATAGGTATCCAGAGTTAGCTGAGCAGAATCCCATCTCTAGTTCTGATTAAATTCCTGTTTATTCATGGTCCGTACGCTTGGCAGTTGCGTCTGGTTAAGCGACGAGAAAAGGGAACCAAAACTACCCCTTCCCTAATGCTTAGCTCATTTGGTAGCTAGTGAATAGAACTGTTCATTTGCTTTGTATCTCTTCCTTGCACTGAGTCTCAGGATCAGCAAAACTCACCGCTGTTTCTCAGGAATGTAACTTCTACAGGCAGTGATGAATCCCGTAAAAGGAAATCTGGTAGACCTTGTCAGTTAGGTCACTTATAAATGCTCGGGCATATAAAATCCCAGTGTCTAGGCTCTGCGGCCTCAGCGTGCCAGATTTTAGCCGCATGCCATGGCAGCGTAGTTGCAATTTGCTGTCTATGTCGTGGCAGTCATAGGAACACAAGGACGTGTATTCCTGCGTAGCCTTCTTAGCATGTACAGAGGAGAGTGTGATTTTTCTCGACCCTTGCCAAGCTGGTGGTGGAGGCTCCCGATTATGGACAACGAGCTCCTGTAGAGCACCACCAGGATCATGAAAAAAAATCTCACTTCTAGGGCTTTAGGAACTGAAGCTGTTTTGGGCATGTCTGGTATTCCCAGCCAGGCTTTATGGACTCAACTGTGGGCAAAGATAACAGCGCAACACTGGGTTTGACAAGTGGGGAGGGGAGCCTGTTGTTCAACAGGCTCTTTGCCTGCAGAAGCGGTGCATTTTTTCCATCAAATTGCACGAATGTTTACTAGGCTTACAAAACTGTTTTGCTAAACGCTACAGGAATGTTGCTGATAATAACAGATAAGCCACCAATGACTCAGTCTAACGAACCATCTTCTGCATGCGGGGATGTAGGGTAGTAGCCCAACTGTAAAGAACAAGAAATACCAAATGCTCTCCTTGTGAGGGTCTGTTGTCTCACACTATAGAATGGATTATATTCTCTGTTCTTGACCTCTAGAACTAGCTTTTTCCCACCCCACCCCCCCTTACTGATTCTAGTTTATTGTTAAAATTTCACTCCTCCAATGTAATAAGTAATACTCTCATAAACAGTGGTAGAGAAAAACCATTCTGGAAACTTTGCTGCAGCAGAAGGTCAGGCAACTCGCGTGGGTAGTGAGATCCTGTATGAGTCAGCTATTTAGCCAGATGAAAGTGCACAGCATAAAGAATTAGGCATGTGCATGTCTTCCCTGAGAAGTACCAATTTCAAAAGTTTGCAAGGTGGCTATGCCAGGAATGGCTCTTTCATCCAGCTGTGCGTGTTTGTCGAGACACCGAGATGGAATGCAGAGTCTTGGAATTGCCTGTGGTCTCATCTGATTAGCACTCTTGCTGTCTAAATAGCATTGCACCTGCATACGCAGTCTGAGCGGACAAATCCCGACAACAGCAGATGCTTCTCATTAACATGGGGTTGATGGGCACCTCAACATTTCTAGCTCCTTTTTTGTGAGTCGAGGTTCCTTTGCCCGCTAGGCTCACTATTGATGAAGGACATAAGAAGTGAGACCTGAATAGCCCTTGATGTTGTCGGTTTGAGCACAAGTGAAAAGAATCTTTCTCTTATGTATGAGACGTGCATCAGAAGAGGAATCTGCATATCTGATTCTGTCATTGTAACTAAGTATAAGGATTAAGTAGCTTGGCTGAAAATAAAAATACTGTTGAAAATGTTGAAAAAAATACTTGATTTTTAATTTATTCTTAACACAGATGTTTCATCTCAGAGCTCCCACATATGCAAGGCAGTTTTGTAGATAAATTGCTGGACTTGATGCCCAGACTCGTGACATCCAAGCCTTCAGAAGTGGTCAAGATTCTTCAGACAACGCTGCGACAAAGTACCTTCCTCCACCTTCCTCTTCCAGAGCAGGTCAGTTTAACACAGAGAATTAAAATGCAATATCCTTGCAGACTGCCTCAGCATTTGACTAGTTCTAATATACTGTGAAGCTTTTAGGAGTCAGGTTCTTGCTCAGTCCCAAGTATTATTTCTCCAAAGGCTTTCTTCCCATTACCTAGCATCCTCAGGGCTACTGCTAAAAATGCAGAAGATTTAATAATTCCTGGCCGCATCTAAAAGAATCCAAAGTTCATGCACAATTTCTCCATTAAGAACAGTAATGATTGCCTTTTTTTTCCTTCCTCCTCCTCTCGCCACCTTATTTTTGCCCCTAATAGCTCCATAGAGCTACTGCAAATATCATTGAGCCTACCGGTGAATCTGATAATCCTCTGAGGTTTACATCGGGGTTGGTCGTGGCACTGGATGTTGATGCAACTCTGGAACATGTGCAGGATCCCCAAGGAACCGTTAAAGTTCAGGTAAGCAGTCACTTGACATAAATGCAAACAAGATTGTGTCTTCGGGGGAGTTTGTTCAAGGATGTCAATACTTCTAAATAGCAAATAATTGTACTCTTTATTAGTAACAATGTTGGATTTCTGTGTTTTGATCACACATTCAAACCTGGCTGGTATATAGTGCGCTGAGTTGGCCTGCATACACTTCCTCAGACTTTGCCCTGAGCACTTTGATGCCATTCTGTGCTCCACACAGTGCTTTCATGTGTGCCGGGCACGTTATGGGCACGAGCACAAATAAATGCTGGTGAACTTCCAGCTTGTGTAGCGGGAGAAGGAGGAGCAAAAGAAGCCGTTCTGGACGGTACAGAAATATGCAGGCTCTCGGCTATCCGTATTTACAACTTGACTTTCTTCCTGCTGCTGAATCACTATTTTCTAATGCAGCTGAGGAGGTAGGTGCCAAGTAAAATATGCAAATTCACTCCATAACAAAGAAACAAAAACCTCTGTTTACAACGCAGAGGAAAAAGCTGAGGTCAATGTATTTTTTTTCCAGCTGCGCTGTGGGTCTGAATGGCCAGCGTGTGGCTGTTAAATCTAGGACAACTGAGCTCCTGGCTCCAAGATAAAGCACACCTTCCTGCCTTCTGAACTCAAAGAGAAAACACCAAAATAACACACACTGTGCAAGTCCCCAGTCCAGTTGTCATTCAGTTTGGGGTTTTTTGGTGTTTTTTTGTATTTTTCCCTATAGGTATTGTATCCAGATGGACAGGCACAAATAATCCATCCTAAACCAGCTGACTTTCGAAATCCTGGTCCTGGAAGGCACAGGCTGATAACTCAGGTTTACCTCTCGCACACAGCCTGGACAGGTAATGTTAATGATACAAGTTCATGTGATTGCCGCACTTTTCTAAGATAGGAGCGTGTCTTGCTTGATCCCAGTCTTCTGCACATAAGACGTACATGCCCGCAGTCTTGGGGGCTCCGAGGATCCTGGAGACTACAGCTGTTGAGGCTACCCTTAGTGTTGCTGACATTTCTGTCCTCGCAGCCTTTGAGCAGTCACATCTCCCTGGGGGCTGCTGTCACAGGAGAGAAGGTGCCTGCTATGCACTGGGGGCTGCGCATGCAGTCTTCCGGCACTGGGAGACTTTACGTGGGAGCACGTATTCAAGGGGAGGTCCCCCATGTCTGCGCAGAGCAAGGTCAGTTGCAGGAGTCAGGCCTGCATCCTTATGTAAAGGCGAGGAGTCACGGTAAACTGACTCATTGTAATTCATTGGTTTAGATCTGACAGGTATTTGAGCATGGCAGAGAACCTTTGGAACTGTGTGTACTCCACGGTATAATTTCACTGCTGATTAAACTTTCGCCCTTTTAATGCCCTAAGAAAACACCCTTTAGCTCTGATGAAATGTGCGACTCCAACATTCACGTTCAGTCTCAGCTGGCATTCACACTTCCCCGTGAAAGTGCTTCAGGAATTGGCTTGTGGACTTGAAACAACAAAAGCAGAGGGTATTTGTTCACAGACAGCTTTGTCTTGTTTTCTTCTAATCGCTTTGCGTTTATTCAAATGTGGGCTTTTTTCTGAGCAGTTATTAATAGGATTTGGTGATCTCTTTTTTTTAACCGACAGTTTTGTTTGGTGCTGTGTTCTTTCATATACTCCTTCTTATATTGCACTTCCATGGTGTACTCCTTCATCCTGCAATCTTTGTTTCATTTTGGGGAAGAAAAAATGGTATTGTTTCTATGATTCTGGATTTAAAGGTTCATCCTGTACCAGAGGGAGCTGAATTAAGTCCTTGTTTCTGCTTCTGCAGCGTTCACTGGAAAGTCATTTTAAGGATGGCCCTAAGGGATTCTGTTCTGGTGTCTCCCCTAGCCATAATTTTAACTGTTAACTTTGACATTGGCACTTNAAGTCCTTGTTTCTGCTTCTGCAGCGTTCACTGGAAAGTCATTTTAAGGATGGCCCTAAGGGATTCTGTTCTGGTGTCTCCCCTAGCCATAATTTTAACTGTTAACTTTGACATTGGCACTTGGGCGTGTAAAACACGGAGAGGATGCCAAGCTGGGAGGGGTTCAGGGAACCGGGTCAGAATTCAAAAAGGGGAAATTGCCTTAATTCAAGACAATGAAACTTATTGAAGGCCAGTAAAAAGTGTGTGCTTAGGAAGGAGAATCCCAGCATGGCAGGGATTGGAAGGGCCCTCTGGAGATTCCCCAGCCCAACC
>VZSC01015738.1:0-25844 GCA_013398225.1 Steatornis caripensis
ACAATTCTTGTAGTTAGATTAAAGCTGGTTTTGACCTTTCCAACCCATAAGTCTCTTTCCCTTTTCACTTTCCCCTCTATTTTGGGAAGCAAGGGAGTTAACAAAGAGCATCTGTTGTTTGTTTAACAGCCAGCCCAGCTTTAAACTGTGACAGAGAGAAACTGCAGGTCACGAATGAGGTGAGCTGACAGATCTGTGAAGGGAGGTTTGTGTAGCACCCGCTCAGACCAAATGACAGTCACCACCTGTCATCAGTACTAAGTTTATTCTGAATGTTTGCACTGAAGTTTATTCCCTGTGCATGAAATCCAGGCTTGATCTTTATTTCTTCCTTCTGCCCATCACTATTCATGGGAGTTTTGCCAGTGAAAGGAGCCAGCAAGCAGCACAGAATTTGGCCTGTTTTATGTGCAACTATAATGAACAAATTCATTTAAGTTTTGTATTGAAGAGAAGGTAGTATAAATTCTTAAATACACCTTAGGTATGTACAGCACAGGAGATAGTAGTACAAAGGTACTGCGCACTGGGGGCAAATCCTCAGGGCTTCGATGGTTCACAAGACATGACCCAGGTTTGTATGTGTCAGCTGTGTTGCACAGGCTCTCACAATCTTGATTCCTCCAGAAACAACACTGGTGCTATGGCAATGCTATTGTCCTGATTTTATTGGTGGGAAATGAAAACACAGAAATGCTGAGATGTGTATAGTTTTATGAAGGACACCAAGAATACTACTGACATCTGAATCCAGGCTTATGAAGACATACTGCAGAGGAGTTCTTGGAGGAGAGGCTGTAAAAACAGAGTAGAACCAAGAGAGAAATTAGAATAGATGAAGAGAGGAATATGGCATTGCAGAAAATGGGAAACTGGCTGAGGTATTCTGAAAAAACACAATGCGGAAAATGAACACAAGTTTAGGAGCAAGAGTAATAGTAACACTGTTGGAGAAATGTCATGAAAGGGTTGATTTTTATAATTTTTATCAAATACCAGATATCAAATCAAGAGTTGTAAAAGGCTCTTTAAAAGCCAGTAGTACAAGGAAGAAAAAAATATAAGCAATCAGGGAAAGCAAAAAAATGTGCAATGTCTGGAGAAAGGAAGTTGTAAAGAGCAAAGAAAAAGCATTAATATAAAAAGATACTGCTTAAGAATGCAGTTTTGAGGCAAGTACTTGTGAAGCCGTGCCAACTTCTGTAAATACAATTGGCTTTAAAGTGAAGAGATGTTATAGAAAAGTTGCAATATTTAATTGTGATATTTTCCTAGCAAACTAGTTCAATGGTTTATTCCTGAGCTACTGTTCCTTTTACAGCTGAGTTTGTTTTAATTTAAAATGGACTAAAAGTGATCCAGAAGTGAGACAGGATGTTTCAAGAAGAGGAAGATGAAGCATTTCATTGTACCTGAAAGAGACTGTTCTTTTTTTTGAGCTATAAAAAAAATTTCATGATGCCCTGGAAGAGTTATTCTCCTCAGTATTTCAGTTCTCTCAGTGAAGTGAAAAATTAATTGTTTGTGCAGCCCTAGTTGTGTAATGAGGCAAGAAAAACTGGTTAGAGATACAAGTGCTCCTGTACTAAAATTTTGGAATTTTAGATACCTCTGAGGATCTTAGAGACATCTGAGGAGCCAGGTGGGGGAAGAGAAGAAAGAAAAGTTTTCACAGTGCAGGATTATATCGCCTGACTACAGCTCTCTCTGTTACCAGAAGGAATCTTGCTGCTTCACTGATGTTGCAAGTTGGGGTTTTCAGTTTGGCATGAAGGTGTACAAGTCTTTCTCCATCTTTCAAGAGTCTTTCTCTGACTTACTCCATGCTTCCAGGGTAAGCCAATCTTGTTAAATTACAAAGAAATCCAGACAAGGAGTGATCTATCAGTTCATCTTAGATTTTTTTTATCCTGTTCTGGGAGATGGTTGATCGTACTAGAAGCAAGTCAATCATACACTGTTGATCATAGCTAGCACATTGTTGGTCACAGTAGAAACAAAATATACTCTTCTGTACCATTTCCATTGCAACTTTATTAAACCAAGCAAGTGTTACAGCATTAGTTGAAAAAAAATGCTGTAAATTTCTTGTCGGTTGTGCCTGCATTGGAACACAAATATTACTTGTACAAATTCAGTCCTTCAGAAGGGAAGACAGAAATACTTTCCTGTGCCAGTAGCTGATTTTCCACATGCATGATCACTCTGCTTTCTACTGGCCACACACTGTTAGAGAGACATGAATTCTTGCCTAAGAATGGCATGATTGTTTTGTACCCCAACTTCCAAGTGAAACCACTGCTGAAAAATTGCAGAATACCAGAGATCTTTATTCTGCATGAGGGCACAGAAGAGTAAGCAAGGCCACTGTGCCAGTAATATCTCCAAGTGATACACTAACCCTCTTTTTTTAGCTCTTCCCCATTGTAATAGTAATTCCAGAAACACAAAAATACTTACCTGTGTTAAGTGAATGAATGTGTAGATAAACAGAAAAAAAATGGGAAAAGTTATGCTCATGCACTTCAGAACGCCATGTCTCTGAATTTTTTCTTATAGAACTGATTGCATTATGTATTGTATTCACTCAAAATACCGCAGACAAATTCATAGAGGTCATTGTCCGGTGGTTTGTTGGTGTATGTCAAGGAGGGAAGGCCTTCTCCTTGCTGCCTCCATCTATACCAGCCAACACAACTCTCCGGATGCAAGTCACTCAGCTTGTGTCTTTTATACTTTCCCATCCTTCTGACCAAACTTCACTTCCATTACATGATAACTGCTGGCTGAAGTTGTTGCTGAATAAACCCTGACACCATCATCACAAACCACGTTTATGAGGAAAACAGTGGATTGTCTAGGATGGCTGTAATGTTACAATACTGTAATACACCAGTCATTGGGGGGTTGGACCATCTAATTATACAACCAAAATGAAATGGCAGCTTTGCAGTAGATGAATCAATGTAAATACTTAATGTTTTAGTATTTTGCAGATATCAATATGAATTTATATACTTGAATTTGAACGAACATCAGTTCTCTTAATTTTTAATGTTCCTTCCTCCCCCCCTTTTACTGATTTATTTTTGATCATCAAACTGCAAGCAGATATTTGAAGTGAGGAAGCCCTGCTATATCAAAGCCTTGCTGTATAAAATGGCCTGAATTCCTCAAATCCCATATTATGAGTTTGTCAGCTCTGAGTCTGTGAGAGCCTTTGAAAGAAACTCTAAATCACAAAAAAGAAGTACTGTAAAACTATTTTTATTGAAAATACATCTACAAAGTAATGTTTCTCAATCCACTCTGGGTGCATACCAATGCGGAACCGATGAGGGATGGGGAAGGGAATCTTTCTGTAATACCTGATTTCCATAAGAAACAAAGTTAGTATAAAAAATATCACATTCTTTGTGACACGATTCATTTTTCTCAGCTGATGTCGTAGAAAGACAACCATTTACATTGTCTTTGCAATGCATTTCCAAACAAAATCTTAATAAAAAATTAAGTTGTTATGTCATAAATTCTACAGTTAATGTTTATACACACATTCTGAATACAGCATCTATATAAAAATATCTCTAATTACATATCAGAAAATGCCTGTCTGTATCCTAGACTCGCAGTCTGTTAGCAACACACCCACCTCCCACCCACCCCCACTGCTTGTTTTCTTTCAGTCAGAAATTCGTTTAGAGCTTTGTTGGTTTGCCTGCTCAATACCCTGTATTAAATCCTACTCACTTCATTCACTGGAGAGTTCCTGCTCGTATTGTCTGGGTTACTTGACTGAAGAAGATGGGCAGGAGTTTTCAGTCCTAAAAAACCCACTCTTGCCTGGGAAAAGATTTGCCTTCAACCAGCATGCTGACACTTTCACTAAATTTACTTGTACACCATGTTTATGTTCTTTTAGTGACAGAAGCAACATATTGAATGGTTTTTGAGTGGCAAATGGAACATTGCAAGGGAATCCTTCATTTCAATCTTCAGAATTTTGTGGTAAGAGGAGGGAGAAAGAACAAAACTGAACATTTTAATAAAAAAAATCACTCAACACTATTGTGCCTGTTGATTAATATTTTCTCATTTCCCCAACTGTAACCGCATTATAAAACTTTCCAGTTTAACCTCTGCAATAATACAAGGCAAAAAGGAAAAAATACATAATTTATATTTCTAGAAAAGGGCTTCATCAGAGAATAATATTGAAATGAACAAAAAAAGCCACAGGATTAAAAATGCATTGTCTCTCTTTTTTCATTCTTTCCTTATCTATTCCCCGAACGGAACCTACAATATTGCGCTTTAAAATCCTTTCTAATTAAAATGTCAACATTTATTATAGTATTTACTATTTTGCGATTTATGTATTTTTCCAAGTAAAAAAGCACCCATTAGTTTTACCTTCTAACGGATTATTTATTCTATTTGAGATGCTGCTGATAAACACACAAAGATTTTGAAATTTCACATTGAGATAGGGAGCCTTCTCCAGATAGAAAAATGTAAATCCAGTTAATAGCTCTGTAACTTACCAGTAGTAAGAGCAACATTTGGGAGGTTTCCAATCACAAAACCTCCTGTTGGTGTCAGGGATTCAGATTTAGAATCCAGTCCCTTCAGAATCTGAGTGTCTCACCCTTGTGCACCTTCTGCAGAAGGCTGGCACTGCCTTCTATTCTTATTATTGCGTATTAAGTAGATAATTGGCATACCCAGAACATGCTATGTTTTTCTTCCAAACAGAGAGAAAGACACATTTTCAGTTCCAGAGTCAATACAGCCTAGGGCCTTGCTCCTGCAAACACATAGATTGTTCTACTGGGTTGTGATGTTTAAATTAAGGGGGCAAATCGATATTGGAGGTACGTACGTACATACTCACATAAATGTTTGCAAATCAGTGGGAGCTGACTAGGCTAAGTTTTTGTCAAGATCAGCTGAGGCTAACAAGAAAAACTCTGTCTAGATAAAATAACTTTCTTGGAAATATTTCAACTCAGCCAATAAAAGTGCTGATTTGGGGTATGTTTTATTTATATGTCTTCCTCCTTTTTATCCTTTCAATTAATGTCTTTGTTGTCCTGCTAGTATTTGAACAACAATATAACAGTAGAGAAAAAAATCGGATAAAAAAGCGAAGTTAGTTTACTTAGGTCAATGCAATTATCAAGTTAGAAGTATTGATTTTGTGTTTATAGATGTTAGGAATTTGGCAACAGATATTTAAAAAAATAAAACCATTTTCCAACTCTGTTATCTGTTTTTACTTTCCAGTTCATAAAAAAAAATAAAGAATAGATTCACAGGACTGAGTAACATATACACTGATTTTTGTTTTTATTTGATTGACAATATCTCTCTTTTTTTTATCCTCAGTTAGCACATATCTAGCAGGACCTGTGTTGTTGCCTGTTAATTTTTTTAACTGGGAAGCCAACGTATACTGTGATCACTGCTAATTTGGAATATAATTTCATTAATTCTTTCCAGTGCTAGCATAAAAGGAGGAAACAAGAAATAAGTGAACTTGGTGAATTCAAGATATAGATGTCTGGCAAAAGCATGTGTTTTGCACACTTGTAGTGTTGGACTCATGCTTTCTTTACCCTACATCTTAGTCTCACTATCTAATGGTCTCTCACTCTCATTTTCTTGTGAGATCAGTTGGTATGGTTTCTTCATTTCATTTTCCTCTATCACAGAATTACCCATTTCAGCATCCCTGTTCTTCAGCTCATGCCGTGATAAATGTTCAACAATTCCTGC
Source organism: Steatornis caripensis (assembly GCA_013398225.1). Taxonomy (NCBI): domain Eukaryota; kingdom Metazoa; phylum Chordata; class Aves; order Caprimulgiformes; family Steatornithidae; genus Steatornis; species Steatornis caripensis. The sequence goes on from VZSC01015738.1 coordinate 5,779, forward strand.
GCCAATGGAATCTCCCAAGACATTGGTAGTGGTACGGAGACGATCCCTAAGGAGAAATAGTAAGTTAACCTGGATTTCACATCTTGTTCAGGGAGGCATGCAGACTAGCTGTTAAAATAGCCTTTAAATAGCTATTTTATGTATAGTCATTTATCTGAACTGTTAATATCACAATTTCTTCTACAGAAATTCACAAATATACTAGGATTTGGAGTCACAAAATGTGTTATGCTCTTGGCAGCTTCACAGCAAGAAACAGCTGTGTCATGAGTATGACAGAGGGACCATATGGCTGATGCTTCTTGGAGTAATTTCTATACTCTGGTGGTTTGGGTTTATATCCTCTGAACATGTAAGCCAATGAGAATATACCTTGTTAGGGTCATTTTGCTCCTGACCATAAACTGCAGTCATTTAGGGTGGAATTCTGCTCAACTAACTCAAACTAAACTACGGCAATTCAGCCCTCTTAGAGGGAGGGTTCTACCCAGAAGATTTAGGAGGCAGCTTGACAAGGAGTGACTGGGACTGTTTCTCGATAAGCGTCCACATGCACAAGGATGGGGCATGTGGTTAGGTGATAATTTGAAGATATTATGTTCTGCTAACAGCATGGGCAACTCCCTGCAGGCATCACTTGAGAAGACTGAAGAATAAAAGACTCTGGGAACTGTAACTAACAGAGGTTAGATGAAAAAGATGTTGGTGGAAACCTTCTGCCTTTGATTCAGTTCCTGGACCTAATGGATTTCCCCATATGCCTACAGATGTCAGTTAGTCTTCTACAGTCGGAGGAATGGAAAAACTGAGAGGCAATACATTGTGGTGGCTGGATAAGAGAGTTAACACAACTGTTTTTCATTTCTGTGTCCATGGGGTAGTCATATGAACTTTTCCTAAATTAGAGAGTCAGCAGGACTGCAATGAACTGGGTCAGATCTGAACAAGCTCTGAGTCTGATCGATGGAAAGGTTTTCATTGTCATTCTACAAATCAAGTTTTAGTGTGTCTGAAAGTTTTCTTAATATCCTAAGGATCCAGAGTTCTAAGTAACTCTTTTGCATGCAAGAGGAACCATCGTTAAGTAACAACCCTCAACATCTGCTCTGAGAAAATACATTAATTGCAAGAAATTGTAGTTCTTTTTAACAGTTCTTTCCAACTACCTTGCACAGCAAAAGAAATACACCACTGATTGCAGTATCGCCAGAACGTACCCGGCTGTTGCACTTCTAAATAAGGTCTAAGCCTTTAGTGACTGCATGAAAATACTTACAAGAACCAGTCCACTGCAATGATAAGAGTGATATCATCTGTAGGCAAACCTACTGATGTAAGCACAATGACCATGGTGACCAGTCCAGCTTGCGGAATGCCTGCAGCCCCAATACTGGCAGCTGTAGCTGTGATGCTGTACAAAGAGATGGAAAGAGCAGTTAGTTGACTTCCATAATAAACTCTCCTTATCATCTGGAAAATGTTAAAAACAGATACGAAGCAAGAAGGTTTTTGCTCAGTAGTAAATAAGAAGATGAGCTCAGTCCGTTATCTAAACACTGCATAGCTGCAGGGGAACATGGATCTTAATCCAAAATGTTTACACTAAACCGTTATCTAGAGCTCTTGAAACATGATTTTGTTAGGTACTTCATCTCCGACTAGATGCTAAGGTTTGGATTGCAGACAAAAACGTTGTAGCTACATGTTACCATGCATTGAACAAACTCACTCCACAAGTTCAATCATGTTAGAAGAAAAACTGAGGAGGTAATTTTGTCCTAGCAGATCTAATGCAAGAACTTTTATTCTCTGTCCATCTCACTGTAACTTCATGGCCAGGTGAGGTATATGTCCTCCAGCAGTTGGCATTCTGCCATCAGAAAACAGAAAGCTGCCAGAAACCCTGAATCATACAGTTTAGTAACTTGATAGAAATATGGTTGTTCACACCTGGTTTAAGAAGAATTTGTTTTGTCAGGTGATTTGGCAGGGAGCAGCTCTAGTACTAATGAATGTGGAACTAGTGCCTCAGAGTATGAAGGCAGAGTTTTGCCTTCTGTTGATGAATTTTGAATTAAGCTGGTGGTTTTTATGAAGAGAAGCACTTTTACTTCAAAATCTACGTTCCCAGTTCACCATATGTGAGCTTTCAGTGTTCCACTCTGTTTCTGAGCAACAAGTATCTGCCTCTCCCCTTGCTGACATTTCTTTCTTCTGCTCATGTACCCATCCCCCTTTTCTCTTAAACTGAGTAACATAATGAAACTAATGCAGATCGGTTATCATCAAGTGCTACTTAGTGGGTTGTTTGCTGTCCTGTTTCAAAAGTGAAGGCTTGTGGGCTTGAAGACATACCTATCTTTTCTACCTCTATCAGCTGGTGTAATGAAAGATATTACTTCTCCTTAGACAGCTTGCTCTACTTGTATCCTAAGATCATTGGGACTAAGAAAATGCTACCTTCTGTAGCAGTAGCACTGTGACACTTTTATGCTCCTGCTTTGTACATGCATTATAAAGTATCTAGTACCAATTGTAAGTCCATACCTCCCAACAGCTGCATGAGTTCTTAAGAAAGAAGATTTAAAAGTCATTAAAAACGGTTCTTCTTGGCTCTACTCAGTGCATTGATAGGTCTGTCATGTTACAGTTTTTTAAATGTTTACCTAATGAAGAATATGTGCTGGGGGGCCTTTTCTGTGCAGATGTAAATCATTACAGTTAGTCAGCTACTGTAGCAGTTCTCGGTTTTAGCTCTAGATGCTTTTGTTTAATCCCACATATAACAGCAAGAAGGAGTCATCACAAAGGTGCTTTTATTAGGTGTGTGTAATAATGGCTTCTGTACCTGATTGTGATAATCTGCCCAAAGTTCAGATCAAAGTTGTTAACCTGTGCAATGAAAATTGCAGCCAAAGCCTCATATAAAGCAGTTCCATCCATATTAATTGTAGCACCAACTGGGAGTACAAATCTTGTAACTCGTTTGTCTACTCCATTTATTTCTTCTAGACACTTAAATGTAACAGGTAGTGTTGCAGAACTGAAACAAAAAAAAAAAGAAGGTAATATATGATATAAATTCTACAAAGAGTGAATGAAGAGTGTCACACATTGCGATAACAACAGAGATCGTTCTAACTGTCCCAATTTTTACGTGACCTACCAGAATACTTTTAAAAAAATAGAGAAGTTAAGTTTGAAAACTTCTAATAATGGAGGCTCTCCTAATGCCCTTGGAAAGTTTTTCCAATGGTTAATTACTGTCACCCTCTATATGGTGTCTATTCTCAATGTGTCTAACTTCAGCCTCTTGCCACAAGATTATGCTGCTAGGCAGAAGGATCTATATTAAAATTCCTACTTCTCATTTTTTATGTCATGGAGCATTGTTTTCCTGAAGTTATACAAATTAAGCTATTCAAGCCTTCAGTAAACAGCATGTTTTATTTATTTGCTGCGTTGCCTGAAAAGGACATTTTGATGGACAATTACATTACGTTACCACTTGCGGGTTAACACCAGTAGGCAACTATGCACCACACAGACACTCACTTACCCATCCCCACACTGTGAGTGGGGCAGGCAAAGAAGAAAGGAACAGTAAAAGCAAGAGAACGCAGGAGTTGAGATTTTTTTTAAAAAAATGTTTAGTAAGTGAAGGGTAAGTGGAAGAAGAGAGAAAGAAAACAAAACAAAGCAAGTGATGCAAAAGCAATCGCTCACCACCTCCCACCACCAACACCCAGCCCGTTCCTGAGTAAAAGATGTCTAGCCTCTCTAAAATCCCCTCTCCTCCCTTTTTGTTGCTGAGCACGGTGCTATATGGCATGGAATATCTCTTTGGTTAGTTCGGATCATCTGCCAGGTTTTGTACCCTCCCAACTATTCCACACCTCTCAATCTACTCCCTGCTGGGGAAGAATGAGAAACAGAGAAGGCCTTGATGCTGTGCAAATACTGTTCAGCATTAGCTAGAACATCAGTGTATGATCAGTGTTGTTTTGGTCGCAAATCTAAAACACAGCACCATATAAGCTGCTATGAAGTAAATAAACTCTGTCCCAGCCAGGACGTGCACATGACTTAATCTTGTTCCCCTGTCACTGCATCCAAATATGATATAAATGATAATTTCATTTAAAGACCAACCCAAGAACATTTTGGCTTCATATGCTGCAGGAGTGCCCATTCAGCCCACATAACACCAAATTCCTTTTCAGAGCCACTGCTTCAGAAGGAAGGATAAGGTGGCCATTTTATAAGAGCCTTGTGGGCTCTTTGTTCTTAAAGATATGTTTCTACATTTAATCACACCAAAGTAAAGAGGTTTTTCAATAACCAGCAATTCAGATTACTCTGTTTCAGTGACCTCTTCCCTGCTAACTACTAAACAGAATTATGTGTCTTTGAAAACTTTATCAATATTGATAAAATAAAATACTGATAAAATGTAAAGTAAAGGGCAGCTGTGGAAGATTGTGCCAGAAAATCTCTTTGATGGCAGTGAACATACGGTTAAATTTTAAATAGCTTTTAAGTCCTCTTGCAGTATAATGTACTTTCTTGGATCAAATAGGTTCTTACTCAGAATATTGAGCAGTGCCAAGTGGAATGTCTTACAGAAGCTGGAACATATCATTTTAACACTATTACTGTTACTAACCGAAGTTGTAGTTTAATTTTACTTTCTTTTAAACTATGTTGACTGTCGTTAGTTTTATTATCTTTTTGAAAAAATCGTTATTAATGAAATTCCCTTTTAAGCATTCCACAAATTTGAAAGGATTGACATCAAAATGTCAAATGTGAAATTAGTAATTGTACCTCTCTACCTATTAATATACTCTCACATTTTTTTAAGCCTTCAAGAGCTTTTTCAGTGATACACAACTTAATCAGATTCTATATTAATGGTCACAATAGCTTCTTACCTAGACCTTCAAAATAATCCCAAACACTAGAGGCCTGAATTTAGTAATACAGAAAGTCTGACTCAAAACGTCTGTCTTCGGGAGACATTTTTAAAATCTATTAAAATGAAAAGTGTTTTATCAAAGGTCATATGGTAAGAAATGTATATTTGATTACAATAATATTTCTTTTCATCATAGATGCAAACAGGTCTTTTATTCTTATATTATTATGATGTATCTATGACTTTATCACGAAGAGCAAAAGTGGCATTTCTGTTGCAGGTTGTATATCCATCACTGGCTATCAGGATTTTGAGCACAGAACGTCATCTGCCAATAACGACTCTCAATTCCTCTCAGAATCCCCTCTGAAGTTCCCTGTTTACTGTTTCATTTTGCCATGCCATTCTTTGCCAGCTGCATCCTTTTCCAGCAAGTGGTTACAAACTACTTACTTAAAAATTTGAAACACCAAGCCTAATCAAAGTCTCGAGGGTTCCAGCCATAGAGTCTGTATCACCAAACAGATTCATTTAATCTCTGTTCAGGGGTTCTTATAGAAAACAGAGTTGAAGTCAACAAAATGATAATAAGAATCTCTGACGGAGAGCAGCAGAACTGAAATAAAGTGCCCAAGTGAATACTTGAATACAGGGATAACCAGTTACATGAGACAAAATTGTTTCTCACACCAATAATACTATAAAAACAAGATGGTCTTAAAATATTGTACTATACCTGGAAGACGTTCCCAAAGCTGTGACTAATGCCTGGATTAAGCCTCCAATAAATACCCAAGGGTTCTTACGAGTGATCAGGAAGTAGAGAAGAGGTAGGACAATGACAGCATGAATTAGCAAACCGATGATAACTGTTACAGTATACATGGCAAGCTGACCACCAATCACACCCATATCTTCCATCTCAACAATTTTTCCAGCAATCAAGAAGAGGATTCCAAGTGGAGCATACCTGCAAATAAGAAATCAAATCAGTACTGTACTGAACAAAGTAGAAATTAACTCCCACATCCATAGCTTTTGTGCTTATATGCATGCATGAATACAGGTCTTCTCTGTTAGGGTGACTGCAATTATTAAGAAGAAATTTGAGTTTAGCTCTTTAACTCTTAGCGCTTCAACCTGGATTAAACAAGAGAAGTGAATGTTTCTGATGATAGGCTTTTGTATAGCATGCCTTTCAAACATGTAGGGAAATGAGCTCGCTTTGGAATTCAAGTGTCTTTTAAGCACTGCTTTAGCCAATTCTGTTATAATTCTGTCAGTATGAATGAAGGCTCAACCAACATCACAGTTGTAGACTGTGCCAAGTGCCCACTTCTATTATCTTGCCAGTGCTGTTTCCCATGTTGTTGGGAAAGGAACGCACACAGAATGCTATTAATTTCCAATGATTCCAAGCTGCTTCTGGCCATGCCCATTTTATCTAGTGGGGCACTGGATAAATACTTTAGCATAAAGCCATCTGTATGACAGAGGATAGCTGCATTGTGTGGCAGCAACAAAGGTGGTATCATCTGTTTTTTCCTATCGGTAAGCACAGCTACAGATGAAGAAAGAGCTATTGCTGAGAATAAAACTTAATACAAATCTACTGCAGCTGAACTTTCGGTGTAGCCTTATTTCTATAAATGTCAACTTGCCTTTTCACATTAAGTTAGCACAGAACAAAGTTGATCCGGTATATCTTGATTGCATTTTAAGCCATCAAATCCATGTAGAAATTTCTCAGGAGTAATAATTCTTATCCACTGCTGTATCATCTTAAGTGTGCTTGTAAAGTGCTAGAAAAGATTTTTGCTTTGTATAGATGTTTCATGGCAGAATACAATATTAGTTACTGGAAAAATGTGCTTATTTATAGTTTTATGTCTAGTACTGCAAAATATGTGTGTGCTCTTGTGTAGGCTTTTGGAATTGATTTGTTTGTTTGTTTGTTTTCTGTAGTAAAGAAGGCAAGTAGATGTAATTTCTTTTCTTAATTAACCTTCTACCTGAAAAATAATGAATCTTCGTTGTTGAAAAGAATTCACACTTTATGTGTGAGGGAAAAGGTATTGGCTTTTTTTGCCTATTGAACACAATAAAGAAAGTAGAAATATGTGTGTGTGTAAGCAGTGCAGCTACAATGCAAGGACATACGTTTACACTATACAACCGCAGGAACCAGTTGTGTTGGTAACTAATGACAACAAGGTCTTGCTGTGTGAAAATAAGATTATTGGAGAGATTTGTTGGTTTCCTTTAGTGAGGTGTGATTAGGATATAAGGAAACTTCTATAGCATACTGTTGTGATTTCTATCTTTATGAAAACACAGAATGGCTCTGTATAAGCAAGTTCTGCCACAGACCCGGATTTTTCTCGTCAAAAGCTAAACACACTGTAGGAGTGGGTGTGTTTGGGCAAATTATTGACATACATAATTACAATTCTTGGGTTCATTTATGAAAAAAACTACAAGGTAGTTAAGATCTTACTGTCTAACTCCCTGCCAAACAGACTCTTGCTATGCAGTGCCTGGCTGTGACGAAAACATATTGTTAGCAACCTAAAATAGAAATTATCAAAGAGGCACTTACCACATGATTAGAGCTACCAATCTCATGATAGCCTCATTAAGGCTATCAAAGAAGTCTTTTAATGCCTGACCTTGCTCCTTCATGCTTCCAATCACCAGGCCAAAGCTTATTGAGAAAACCACCAAGCCAAGGGCATTCACTCCATTTACAGAACCTGGAACAGGAACTATTTCCTCTTTCATTTGCGTGAGGGTTTCCATTGCTTCTGACACATTGCTTATTATGGAAGCCACTGTGGATGTGTCATTGGGTGGAATATCTACTTTAAACATTCTCTTTTCGTAGTTAGTTTTGAACTGTTAAAAATAAAACAGAAAGATAGGAATTCTGAGAATTATAGCAAACAAAGGTAAAAATCACACATTGAATTATCGATTACTATTGTGGGACATTTGAATTCTTTGTGTAATATTTGTTGATAAAATGTGCTGTGATGAAAACCTGGCTTTCTTGAAAGCAATAAAAATCCATATTAACTTCAAAGCTGAATCTTCACCTTTAACTTCCAGAACTCTTTTTCTCATAAATATGTCAAAATCAAAGATGCAGATTTGTCATTCTTCTCATGAGCTTTGTGACAAAACTATTGATTCTTAGTTTGCATTTTTGTAAATTGATATTTTGCCCAACAATATTTTTTCAACTGTTAAATAAATAGGTCTATTTTGGCTAGTTAAAATATGTTCATGTACTCTGGTGTTTCCTTACTTTTTCATCTTTTTGAATTAGAAAAAATTAAACTGCAAGTAACTTAAATAAATCATACTTCTTTTTTCCTTTGCTATGGCAAATCTGTTAATTTTCTATGCTTTGAGTAACAAATCATCACTTTTCTTAAATAAGAAAAATGTTCTACGTTAAATGGGTCCATTATGGAATGGGCAAATCAATTTTGAAATCCCATTATGCTCCTAAATGTCTACTTTGAAAACCAATCTTTCACCACATAATGCTTTTCCAAAGAGAAATGTGATCCTGAATATTTCTGTCTGAGCTCAAAAAGCCTGCAGCCCTGTCCTAATTTAATTCTGTCGAGCAAAAAATAATACTGAATATCACTAGTAAAACGTTCCTACAGCATCTCAGAATGCTAAATATCCTGTTAAAGCAACGGGATGCTGGTGTCAAGGTTACTCAACAACTTTGGATTTTTGTTCCTTTGTGCCTACCAACAAAAAAACCAAATATTAATTTCAGGAACTCTAGTATTATTAGTTATATCTGGAGACTGTTGCGCACTCTAAAAGTATTTGGGTGAGACGGAGTACTTATGACTAACATGGGAAACCTGAATATCAGCATCTATCTAATTTTCTGTTATTTTCCACACCTCAATAGTACTGATGCACTCCTTCCACACATTTGCTCTATCCCCTTGAAGGCTTTAAATCTTTCAGAATTTCAAATAAAACTTGCTTACAGGAGATTTATGGAAAGTTTCTGAATAAGGTGTAGCAGAACAAATCTCCATGGGGGTTGGATATTCTTGAGTTTTAAATTAAATTTGCCACAACATTTTAAGATTTGGGCTGTGGTTAGAGGAGACAGATGAGGTGTTCTAACAGTTGTCTGACACAGAAAAGCCCAGTTCCACTCCTTCACCCACTCACACCCTGAGATAATTTCTCCTCTGCCTCAGTTCTAGTTTGATTTCTCATTGAGGCAATTCTGCTTTTTAAATTGGCAGAAAACTTACCAAGCAAAAAAAGTGGCCATTTTTGCATAAAGGTTATGGAATTGGATCAGCTCACTTACTGATGAATGCCAGAGAGGGCAAATCACTGAGACTGGAACTAGCCAGGGAGGGAGGGATGGGATTGCCTCTTTAAGTGACAGAGAGATATTAGAGTGGAAATTTTCTGGAAGTTATCACTAAAGAGTTTTTAATTCAGTCCTGACAGGAATGTTAAAATACTGTGTAACACTGGACATCAAGCACTTTTAAGTCTTTTTTTTTTTTTTTTTTAAGGTGTACAGGTATGATAATTGTGTTACATGTATATCTTTATTACTGTTCTTCAGTAGATAAAAAAATTAATGTAAAAATTCCTTAATGCAAATATCTGAAGGCTGCAATTATGCTGAACTTGTGGGCATACAGATTAGACAAACATAAAAACCCAAGCTGCTTAATGAAGACTGGAATTGAAGTCTAATTTCACACCAAATTTCCTATTAATTTCCTACTTTCCCTAGACACATCATAACTGACTTCATCCTGATTCTCTTCCATAACCCTCAGGTCCTTCTCCCATTCCTACCTATTTGGCTAGGTCAAAAGCAACACATGGTATGGCTGTTAGACAGTGTTAGATGTGTGCCGCCTGGCTGGCTGGCTGGCTGCTGCCTGTTGGAACAGGCCACGAGCTGAGTCATAAATTGCTTTTCTTACAGTGGCAGCACAGTCTAGATTTTCCTGAGAATAGCCCACTTGTGTCAAATTAGGTTGAAATTGGCCATTGGAGTCAAAAAACAGGGGACTAAGAAGGAGTTGGGCAGCTGCAGGAGAGAAAGCGCAGTCACATGAAGTTTCTTACCTGTAAAAACCCAGTTAGAAATAATTTTAGGTTGTAATAAGCATATTCCTTTTTTTTTGTGCTTTGATTCTGGAATTCTGTCCCTGCAGAAGGATACCTTTAATCTTTAATTAAGTCTCTTTAGGGGTATAATATGGATTTTAGCTCCTCACTTAGCAAAGCCCATTTCCACTTCATCTACTAGACGGGTACACAGAAATGTAGATCTCATCTGTTGACTCACACTGTTGGTCAGACTTAGGTATTCAGAAATGTTACTAGGGAGAATAGTCTTACTAGAACCCCTTCCAGAGCAGTGGAAAAACAGTTTATTTAGAGTGAGGTTCAGAATGGGAATCTGAGCAACAGGAATCAGAGCAACTTTATTGGCTCTGAGACAGTCACTGGAGCTAGCTAGCCTTTCTTTCATTATTGCTAAATGAAGTTAAGGATAACTCTGTGGATGTGGATGTGTTCTTATGCCCAAAGTTGTCTATCAAAAAGTCATGAGAAGGTTCCTGGTGGAGCAAAAGAAATCAAGGAAAACCAAATACGGGAAAAGAAAAGGAGATATCTACCAAGGAAAAACTGTAGGTTGAGCTTTATTCTAGTTATTGCCATTTCAGATGACACTGAAGGCAAAATACAAGAATGCTTGACCATCACAAAACAAATTTTCTGTGTATGGAATGGTGAAAAGCCAAGTGTTTGTAGGAAGTAACAGGATGAAAGACCATCTTCAAGATTGTAGAAAATGCCAAAGATTTTGAAGTAAATGGGGTATTAGCAGAGTTGCCTATTACTGCTCTGCAAAGAAACTGGTGATAGATCATTTTGTGAGCTTTTACGAGATTCTTACTTTCAGGCAGATCTCTGTCTTGGAGGGAATCAGTTATCAGCTGTTCATGTAGCTCAAACTGACATTTTAATATCCCACTGTGATTCTACAGATACTTGTTCTTTTGCAAATTTCAGTAATGTAACGAATTGAACAAAACAAAACAGCTCTTGTAACGGATTGTAGGCTTAAGGGTCTCAGAAGAGCTGGTTATGTTTTGCTAGAAGTCCACCTACAGTGATAATCTGGGATCGCCTAGACAGCATCACTGAAGTTCAGTCATTTCTGAGGATGTTTGGTGCATTTTGTCTCCGGGCAGAGATATTTTTACCTGCTAAGATTTTAGATGAACATTACTCATAATTTTTCCTTAAGTTCATGTATAGAGAACAAATTAGGAGCAAGGTAAATATTATTTGGAACATATTAATACTAATAGCTTTCTATGAACAAATTTATCTGCAAGTAAAATATAAAAATAATGACATTTCTGGGCTTTTTTTTACAAGACACAGTGCTAATGAACACCTTTAAAATAAATTTTAGTTATCACATTATGAAATAGACAATATAATTATTTTGTTGCATAACATTATTAATTAGTTGTTTACGCTTCTATTATTATCTTGTTTTCATTAGTGGTACAAGATACCCACAGCCATTTGACTTGAATATATTGCACGACTTTTTAAGAAACAACATTATAACATGGCAGTAGCACATTCCAGTGGTTAACTTGCAGACAAGATAATTGCATGGGTAACTGCTCTGAAAAGTCATGATTTACTGTCGGTACTCTGAGATAGTATAGTCAGCACTGTCTGTATGAAATACTTTTTGGTGAAGGATGATTTTAAAAGCAACAAGTTTGCTTAAATGCAAGCCTAAAACATGTAAAGAAATTAAAATAAGGCAGTTCTATCCCATCTTCCTAATTGATTTTTTCTTTCCTTTCCATACAGACATGCGTGAAAGCATTCTAAATTGTCTGCAGAAGATCTGATGGCACAGGTTAAGATATGTCTTAACTAGCCAAAATTATCATGAGGAATAGACAGCATATATTAGTCAGTATTCATGTCTGGATGTGTGATTAACACTTCAAATCCCCTTCATAAGAATGAATTCAGGAAATAATATTTAATTAAAAATAGCTCAGTAGAACTGCAGTTATCAGATACACCTTTCCAGTTCTGTAACCTTCAGCAGGCATCAAATTCCACCTATTCACAGCAGAATGACCCTCCCCAAATTGTTAGACTGTTTCTGTTGATGTACCAAGTTCACTTGTGTTTCTTTTGTCTTTTGATATATCCCCAGAGCACAGCACAAAGAACAAGCAGTCAAAAAGCGGTATCTATCTGCTTAACAAGCAGAGTGCTTATGACTGCTTAGTCCCAGCCCAGATAGCATTTTGAATTTAGCAGATAAAGAGAAATGAAGAGATGATGGCCAGAACTGAAAGACAAATCCAAGGATTTCTTCAGATATCCCTAAACTGGAGGTGAATATAGTGCTATACAGAAAATACAAGTAATCTAGTTTTATGTAAGTGCGGAATATTTATCTGCAGTCAGTCTTTTCAGATTTTCCTGTTACTGACAAAAATTGTAAAAGCCCCCAAATGATCAGTGCATAGTGCAAGGCAGCAACATATGCCATATGGAAATAACCAGCATCTGAAAGCAGGCTGTTGTTTGAAAGCAATCTGCTATTTCCAGTGATCCCTATTTGCCACCGATTTAATTGGAGGAGGTCCTGTTAGAGACAGAGTGCCAACAGCACTTTGGTCTTTCACAGGGACAGAGGGAGCAAATAGTGAAGAAGAAAGTGAAGCTAAAGCCCAGCATTTTCCAGGTTATTATTCTTGACTTGACCTGTGAGGCAAGGCTGGCTCTTTGTCCTGTAGACTTTCCTGGGGCATGGGGCTGAGCGCCACCAGTGAAGCCTGAAATGGTTCTGCTGATTCTCAGCTGAAAGATTTGAATGAAAGGATTTCCTTAGCTTTCCCATGGACTCTATTTATTTTCTACAGGGATTCCTCTTTGCTTCTAGGACCCACAATGGGGGGGGGTCCTTTTTGGAGGGAAAGGGGCATTTTGTTCCAACACTCTTCCTGTTTGTGGGCAAGAAAATGTGCAAAGATGGAAGAGGAGGAGAAGTAAGAGAAGGCAGCTTTGTTGGCCTCACGGACTGGCTGGGAAAGAAGAACCAGAGAGGGAATCCAAAGGACCAGAAAACTGAATGAGGAACAGTAGAAAATTTAGGAATATCCTAAATATGTCCTAAGGTCCCAGTTTTCCTTCATGACTCTTCTCCTAGTAGCAATTGTATAAAATCTTTCCTAACTCCATCTAGAAGCTCTCTCCACCTTGGTTACCCTCTCCACACAGCTCCATTTGATTTTGCAGGAAAGCAATTCCATATGCAGAAAACCTAACTTTACTTCACTAAAATTAATTATGGGAAGTGAAGTAAAATTTTCCATGTCTTGGTGTTACAATATTTAAGTAATAGTTGTTCTTTTGAAGTTAAAAACTTTGGAAATGATAGTTGGTCCTGTGTGTTTGTGGATCTGCTTTGGAAAGTGCTTGCTATTGATATGAGTAATAGGTTCAAAACTTGAGGTGAGTACTAATACAGTCATTAGAGGACCTATCTGCCGGCCATGGTGAGAAAGAAAGAAAAACCTTCCAGTGGGTTCCAATGCAGGTCTCCGTCAGGAAAGAAACCTGCGTAAGGATGCTGTAAGACAGAATGTGAGTGCATAATAAATCAAAAGATGTGATTTAAATGTGGAATGCATATGCCAGTGATGGTTTCCAGGTGTGCAAAGCTTTGTATCAGTATTTGAGTGTGGACTCCAATGAATGGTAGTCTGTTTTGTGTTTGGGCCAGCAAACATGGTGTTACAGAACAAGATTAGTGCCAGATGTGTCATCCTTTTTCATAAATCTTCTAAGAAACATATGAAAAACCTGATGTAAACTTTCAAAAAAAAAGTTATGGAGTCAGATGTGTAAGGTCATCTGGATATCTGTGGATCTTACACATGCTTGATTCTCCTGTAAAATCTTTTTAGTTTAACAAATCTGCTGCAACAAAACAACTTATACCTAAAAATCTAGGTTTTGGTACCTGATTCAAAGGGTAAGAGTGTCGGTATGACAGATTTAAAACCCTGGTGCTTCAGTAAACATAGCTGCTGCTGAAAGTCAGAAAAAACTTTCATTAAACATTTCCTGGTTTTAAAGCCATTTTTTTTGAAATCCCTTTAAGCTGTAAAGCACATGAAAAATACAATATACTTAATGTAAACACAATCTACAGGATATCTTTAAATAAGGACATAGATTTAGGGCTGCTAGTGACTGAGTCAAGTTTCCTGTTGCTGTAGGATATTCTATCAAAAGGATTTTTCAAACTGTATCATAAAACTCATGAGATAGCTTGTTCCCACAACTCCTAATTGAAGATTCTTCCAGGACCTCACCTTTTAGGTAGTGAAGGTTATAAACTTTGCTAATTCCCACGTGAAATTCAGTCATAGTGATTTCCATTTCTTCCTGTATAAACGTTTTTGTTTATCTTATACAGCTCTGTTCCCACTTTGGTTTTTGTACCTGAATAGTTTTAAAATCAAGCTTCTTTTTGCTTTATACGCTGTGTACTTTTGATAGTCCCAGTAACCCCTCTCTCCGTTGTGCTCATTTTGCTTAAATCTTACTACGAATGTAATTACCAGAATATATTCCGTATTCCAGACAGTAGCATTCCTCTAGCTTTATTTCCTCTCCTGGAGCTGTGTCACCTAATATATCCTAGAGCTGAGTTAGAGGGGATTTAATTTTTTTTTTTTTCTAAAGGTGACTTCCCATCTCAAAGCAGAAATTGCTGTTAATTTCTAAATGTTTATTTCACACGTTATGAAGGGCTGCAAGGAGATAACCAAACATGCCAATGTCTGCAAGAGACAATTCACTTTGTTGTTGTGACTTCATAGCATTACAGTGTGCCAGGGACATAGCACCTTCTTTAGCATTTGTTACATATCTCAATACAAAGTGCTTGGACTTTCTTGTTATCTATAAATTTCATGGTGTGCACCTTATGGCAGTGTCATTCATCAAAATATCAACTGAGGTACACCCAGTACTTCAGCAACTTCCAGCACTATATGCACAAATTTTACAATTTTTACAATAATCTTATCCCCTTATAAACTATTTCACTTCCCTCATATTAAAAACTCTATTTTACAGGTCCATTGCAATTATGTGGCACAAAAAAAAGAGAAAAAGAACAAAATGTCCAATCTTGTGGAAGAAAGATCGAAGGTTATTCTGGTACAATCTATATTTCAGAAATCTGTGTTATTCTTTATCTTTTTGTTCATACGTTTTTCATTTATTATCAAGTTTTTACTCTTTCCTTCAAGGTACTTATATCCTTCAGTACAACTGAGATCAAGCTAACGGGTTATTAACTGCTTAAATCAATTCCCAATTCTTTTGAAATTGCAATTTGAAAGGCACTATGATTGCTTTCACCAGTTATAGAGAGTAATTTCCCAACTTGAGAGATTTATTAAAAATATTTGCTGCCAGATTTGCAACTTTATGCCCTAATTCTTTCATAATTTTGAGATAAATATGATACCATTCTGGCTTTATTACATGGAATTAATTGAATTTTGTTTCCAGCTTAGATATAGACTTTTATATTTACATACTGCTCTTCTGCGTTGTTGTCCTGAGTTCATCATCATTGTTACTGAAAACAGAAGCATAGCATTTGTTGGTTTTGGACCTCGGTCTAATTTGTCTTTAATCTTGACCAAATCTTTAATCTAGAAAGTCACTGCTTTTTATTCCTCTCTGTTTATATAACTAAATAAAATTTTACTGTTTCTTTTCAATTCTTCTGCAAGCTGTAACTCAGCTGGACTTTTGAAAGTTTCTACTTAATCCTCGTGCTTCTTGACCTCCACATTG
Source organism: Steatornis caripensis (assembly GCA_013398225.1). Classification (NCBI taxonomy): domain Eukaryota; kingdom Metazoa; phylum Chordata; class Aves; order Caprimulgiformes; family Steatornithidae; genus Steatornis; species Steatornis caripensis. Next base: position 21,644 of record VZSC01015738.1, read on the forward strand.
CAGCTTTTCTTTTTTTTTTATTACTACAGCAATAACTGGTCAATAGGAAGCAATTAGATTATGGAAATTCACATCATAGGTTTCACTGAATCTATAATGTCCTCCTTTTAAAAAAAAGGAATGTAACTAGTTACTATTCTTTTCTTTGTAGAACAGTTAATGTCAAGACCAGGCTAATGATAGAAGAATTTGGGAAGAAACATAGAAAGATCATTCCTATGCAGTCCTACCATAGGTGACAGGAAGTCCCCTAGTTTGATTTTCTTGTTGATGCCCACAAAATTGTTGCCACTCTTTCGAATCCATGCACATTTCTCAGATGACATTCTTGAACATAATTCAGGCTTTGTACAGAAGATGCATATGTCAGTATCTCCCAATTTAACTTAACAGTGGTTTTGAAAAGTAAATTCTGTATTGAGTTTAATGAAGCTTGCTGCAGACTTATGAATTTGACATTCTGAAAAAACTTACATTTTTATTTGCTGTGCCAGGTGTGTTTTTTTCAATTCTCATAGCATTGTCTCAGTATACTAAGACAATATGATGGAAAAGAAAGCATAAAGTTGGTTGGTTGGGTTGGGTTTTTTTGACATCTGGCACCATACTAAGATTTGTTTCCGCTTCACAAATATATGCTGTTCCTAAAGAAAATGCTATTACATTTCAATTTCTTACTTTGTTACACTTTAGTAGGAAATGATGAAAATTTTTACCTGTTTAAAACAAGCTTCCACCAGATTTGGAGGGAACATATTTCTGTGAAAAAGAAAGAAAATAACATGAGAAGTAACAAGACTCCAGTAATATCTCAAGTAGGGGCACAGCGAATAAAAGAATCAATGAGCTAATTTTCAAAGGCACCCTAAGACAAATATGTAATTATGTATACAATAAGTAGAGCTTATATATATGCATATAGCATTGATCTGGTTAGCTTTATCAGGACGAAATGTAGTAGGGTTGGACAGAACTTGGCAATTGCAATCTCTGTATCTAGTATTGTATAACAGGTCTGGTTATGGAGCAGAGTATTAGCTAAATTGCCAAATGAACAAAGCTCTGTGGGTCAGTGACAACTTAAATTTTTTCTGAATTCAGATTAATAAAGAAGTTATTAATATTTAATGCATTTCTACTTCTCAAACAATTTTTGCAGTCACATTGCCTAGTACATCATTACATTTATCATTTGATTTAGAGTCTTGTTGTGATTAAGAAATAAATATTTCTGAAGTTTCAGTATTCCTTAATAATAAAACATACACATATGATTATATATGTGTGTGCATACTTGTTAAATATGAGGGTTTGTTTGCTTTCCAGAATAGTGACATTTCTGAGGGAATTAGAAGCAGCCTAACTGAATAAATCTTGAGGAATCTGAGTGCAAACCTCTTCATGGGTCTTTCTGAAGTCCCCCTTCCTGGCAGCATGACTCTTGGAGGCCTTTCTCCATGTCTCTGGCTTCTCCAAATGGGTTAGTGGAACACAAAATTTTGGTGGCTTTACCTGTGGAAAAGCTCCCGAGTTCAAAACCTCAGCTTCCCTACTCCCTGGAATACATCTGTGACATATTAGCTCTATAAAAGAGGCATTGCAGAATCTCTGAGCAAGGAGAAAACAAGATTTTATATCTGTGCCCCTCTATTTCAAGCATTTTACTTGTCTGTTCCTGGAATTTATTTCCCATCCATACAATTTAACAAGTTGAGTAGATGCGACCAGATTGGCAGCTACAATTCAAAATTAAGATGAATACCTAAATCGGGGATTTAAGTGAAGTGAGAAAACTGTTGAAAGTTGGAAGTAAAGGAAAGCAGAGGAATTTGGTAATAGGCATTGTGCTATGGAAGGAGGGGAAAAGACCCATGCAGATAGCAGAACACAAGTCTTTCTTTCATGAGTGAAAGAAAGAATCTTCCTTTGAATATTACAAGCGGTTTCTTCCCTAGCAACAGCTTGATTTGAAAATAAGTCCATGTGTTCTTTTGTAGTGTTGCAAGGGTTAGAGGTATTGGTATCACATAACTGAAAGAAATTTGGCTAGTTTATGCAGTTGCTGTCTAAAATTCTCTGCTTTCTTCCTCATGTGAATCTAAATATTACTGTCATTGCTATTGGTACAGAAAACGTGCAATATCATAGCCATACCTGATTAAATCAAGAAAGGCATCTGCTGCTGTCACTTGCACAATTTTGCCTTCTCTGTGCATGTTTTCTTTAGTACCTTTCCCAGGGTGGATGATGACCACAATGATTATACCAATCAGTACAGCAATGATCGTAGTACTCATGTAGTAGACTACTGCTCGGACTCCCATCTTCCCTGATGCTTTACTATCCAGGGCAGCAATTCCTAGTAAATTTAAGCACAAGGACATTCACCTCATACAGTTGTGAGTAAAGAGTATAAGCTCAGCATGATGAAAACGTTTTTGTGGGAAGAGTTTTGATGAGCAGTACATTTAAAGCTATGCAAGGTAAGTCGGCCCTCTTTTGCAGCTCATACTGCCCCTGTCTTCCCATCCCTCCCCTGGTATTATGTAATTTGCTGTTATAAGATTTAGCTTTCTGAGCTTTGTCAACACTTGGTTAAAAGCGAAGACTATTGGTCTGATGCAGTGTGGCATTCCCTGTATTCTAGTGAGCCAATTTGTGGTTCTTGACTGGCATAGTTAGTCTGAAAAATATGCCTTAGAAATGGTGCTGCACAGAATTTGTAATAGTAAGAAATAAAACAGAGTACTCTCAAGCAATGTTGATAATTTTTGCTAGGATTAATGTGTATGAAGAGTTTTTTCAATGCCTAATGGAATGACCCCAGTTTACCTTTGTCCCAAGCCATGGGAGTTTAAAACAGATTAAATGCTGTTAGCATGTTTCAGAAAAGACTTACTATTGTATGAAAAAGCATTGAGTCTTTTATAAGCTTTGCAAAACTTGCGACATTAATCCTAATTCTTGGCTTGTCTTAATGCATTTGATCTAATGTGAATAGTATGATGCTCACTATGGCATCTGCTAAAGTGTTTGTTCATCAAATTGCACCAAAAGGGCTCTGCTGTGTTTTTTAAATAAATGTACAGTTCTGCCAGGGAATTCAACTCTGAATCTCTGAGAAGTAGTATCTCATGAGGACTGTCAGAACTGGAAATGCTCTTTCTCTTTCCAAGCAGGTGCAGTTAGTGTTCTTCTTAATGCCCCTTTGCTGCTTCGTAGAATTTCAAGTACCCAATAACTTCCCCATACTTTGTCTGGAGGCCTACACCATTTGTCTGGAAACAGCCCGGATGCTTTTTCTTGACATAAAACTTTCAAAGTGCAGAATGAACACAGAAGTCAGGAAAGGATCTCTTTTCTTTATTGCCTCTTCCTGTGGACCCCTATACGGCACTGTCTAATCCAGACTTCTGCAGACTGCCCACACAGAGCTAGATGCCGTCTTTAAACATATAAAACGTAATGAAAGTTGACCACCTGGTGTTCTGGGTACCTATCTCAGAGGAGAAAGCATTTAAAATGCTCCATGAATATAAGTAATATGGAAACATAAAACTGGAATAGTAACCTGGCAAAACTAAATGTTTTCTTGAGTCATTGTAGATATATCATACTTCTGTCTGTTTTCTAAAGGAGGAAATACGCGCTACTGGAGTTACAGTGAAAGCACTCTAGTCACTGATGTGAGATCAAGGCTGTGTCCCAGGCTGTGATCAAATCTTCAAAATATAAAACCAATCACATGCTTCATACTTACCCTTTCATTTCAGCTAACGTTTGCCTGTCCTTTCAGCAGAAGCCGTTAGAGCCAGTAAGATTTGTACCCACAAAAAGAATTGCAAAGGGAGATCACTAGACATGCACCCTGAATTGCTTGATTTACCTGTGCCATTGTAGTGGAAGAATAAAGTGTTCTTACTGGCACAGTAAGAAACTGAAAATGGAAATCCAACATTAGAAGCACTTATCCTTCATTTCTGTGCTCAGCTTTTCCATCAGTGAAACTGGATGATAATGCTTGTGGTAAGTTTGCACTTATGTTTTGAAATTCTGTGAGGAAAATGGTAAATACTACTGAGTAATAAATACTTTTCTTGACTTTACAAACAGGAAACCAGTCCTGTAGCTCTCTTGCTAGTGGATGGAAGATCGATTATTTTTTTAGAGTCCTCAGAATAATGCAAATGCAGAAGCAAAA